>JANRMT010062806.1:73025178-73038842 GCA_026402145.1 Polypterus bichir lapradei
CCAGTTATTAGGTTCAGGGGGCAATTACTTTTTCACACAGGGCCATGTAGGTTTGGATTTTTTTTCTCCCTAAATAATAAAAACCATCATTTAAAAACTGCATTTTGTGTTTACTTATGTTATATTTGACTAATGGTTAAATATGTTTGATGATCAGAAACATTTTGTGTGACAACCATGCAAAAGAATAAGAAATCAGGAAGGGGGCAAATAGTTTTTCACACTACTGTATATATATATATATATATATATATATTATGATGCACATATACCTATTTTACTTCTCCCAGAATTGCCCCAATCTGAGCAATTGAGAAATTATAAACCCTTATCTATTTAATAACCGTTATGAAAATTAATTTAAATTAAACCAATTTATACAGCCTATAGAAGAACACAGACCCACAGTCATACTGAACCATTTCATTATTGCCAGTAAGCCTAAAATGCATGTCTTTGGGGATGTGGGAAAAAAAAGCTGGTACAGATATGGAGAGAATGTGCAAACTCCACACAGACAACATCGGACTCAAACTCAGAATGGTGGATCAAATCATATCAATTTAGTGAAAAAATCCATACATTATACACAGTAAATGTTGTGATAAATAATTGAGCCTTGACACAAAAATGGGTTTGGGGCAGCCTCCCATATACTTGGAAAATGGCTGCTAAAGTGAAATGGTTGCGAAAAAATGGTCTTTACAGACAAGAGTCCAAAACAGAACTGAGGCTTGGAACCGACATGGTGGGTTTTAAATTGGATGGAGGACGTGATGTCCTCAGGGGTACTACTGTAAATAATGTTAAAGGGCCCAGGCAGAATTTCCCTCATTTGGTCTGCATGGAAAAAAGGGAAAGAATTAGTGCACCCCCTGGTCTGACCAAAAATTATCATCTTTTGAGCCCTTTAGCTGCCTCCCATGCGCACGTGTGACAATATAAAATAAATTTTTAAATCTTATTTAAGAAACAAGTGTTATAAAAAGCTGAACTAATCAACTTACCTCCAAAGGAAAAGCAATCAGATACACTAGACACAAAAATACTATGCAGTCAGAGTAGAATAGGGTCAGTAAATCTGATTTCCTTTGTTTTCCATTCTTCAGTGACATTAAAGTTTTGGTTTCAGGACAGATTTTTGCCTTCAAATAATTGTTTTGAACTCAATGTATGTCATCATAAAGCATGCAATGCAAATAAATGTGAAAAATCTTCCACTGGGATAAAACATTAACCCTCCTTCATTATTCATAAAAACACAAGCAAAATCCTCCAAGTCTGGGATGTCAGCGTAGTCACAATGCGTGATGGACACAATCACGTTTTCTTAGCAGCAATTTAGTGAAGCCAAATCTGAAAGCAGAGTCAGATCATCGGTTCTTCTGAACATTTTTGGAATTTCCAAAATGATATTAGGTTACAGTTACATTTCTTGAAATTTTAGGAGCACATTTTTATTTAAGCATGGGCATTTTGTGCAAATTTTTTTTTTTTTTGCTGTGGACAAACACTAGAAAACCCAGAGAAGATTTTTGAAAACATGCAAAGAATATGACTGGTGCTGCATATGAATATCTATATATGTGAAAAAAGTGCTAGTGTGTCAGGAAATTCTACTGGGGCTCCTTTATACCAACAGCAGTATGCCTTCATAATGCCCCCCCATGACTGTGACTGCTCTTTTTATCTTTAGTCTAGCCAGAAGTGTTTTCTTCATTTTAGTAATTGTAATGTAGGTTGTTATTTGTTGTAATCTGTATTTATTTATACATTTATTGAGCTTCTGTATTGTGTATTGTATTTACTTCATTTTTGATGCCCAAACTACCACAAAGGGGTTCATTCTCTGAATTGCCTTTCCCAAGATTTCTTCCATTTATTTTTTTGAGGAGTTTTTTTCTGTCTTCTTAGGGAGTCAAGGCTGGGGGCTCTCAGAAAACACACCCTCTTAAAGCCCATTGTAAGGTTACTTGTGTGATTTTGGGCTATACAAGAAATAAATAGTTTTTGTTGCTGTCAAAAAATTCCCCCATGGATTAAATAACATGCTATCTATCTATCTATCTATCTATCTATCTATCTATCTATCTATCTATCTATCTATCTATCTATCTATCTATCTGGTTGTCTGCTTCATCATGTTTCCACCATTAAAGAGTATGATGCAAGAAGGAGTACAAATTAGCATTTTGAAATTTAAACATTAATTTCCATATCTAAATAAAAAAAATGATATGGAACCGAGTTAAGCTCATGTTTCATTGAAAACTCATAACATCAGGGAACATGTCACTGATTAGGAAAAATAAGCATTGTTAGTAAATGAAAAAATCACTATCATATAATAGACTGTCTTTAAACAGTATTATAAAATTGTACAGCATCAACAATACTTATTTTGTAAGAAACATCAATCATATTTTAAGCATAAAATGTTAAGATTCAATCCAGTGCAATTTGCTAAAGGATTGATATTTTTGGTGAAACTCAGCTCTTGCCTATTTTTAACAGCTGCACTCTTTCATCAAGTATTATCACTTTACTGTATTCAACAAATTAAGTAAAGAGAATGATGATTTTTACATTAAAAACAAAGGATGCATTTTAAAAGAAAATAAATAAAATATCTTACACTTGCCATGGCTGTAGTATAATGTGTATATCATAGCCAAATTTGTAGTAAGAGAAAATGCTAATAAGCATATATTGCTGCATGCTGTTTGGAAAAATTCTTTACTCATAATAACAGACTTGCATTTTAAAACACTATTATGTCCTCTTGCAGTCTATTGTATAGTCATTTTAAACCTGAAGCAATCAGTGTGATTTTCTAGAAGCTGTGTATAGGGGTACTTGATGAGAAGAAACACATGCCTAAATTAAAATGAAGTCCATCATTATCTAGCTGTGCAGCTAGGGACATTTTTAAATTCAACAACCACTTGTGCTGATGTTACCAGCTTAATAGCATAATGCAGAATTTGTTGTTTTTTAATGAGGCTCAGCACTGTAACACACCATGGATTTAACAAAGTCGCTCAGCTTAATCGAATTGGAATCAGTGGGAGCTTAGCATTATTTTTCTGAGACAAAATTCCTGACTCAAAGACGATGCTTTAAACAACCGAGTTGAAGCTAAATTACCTCTTTGCATACTTATTTAATCAGGACACTCAAAGGTCTAGCACTTTACAATTGAACTAATGTTAAATTTTCATGAACCAGAAATTGTCAGGTGAATCTGAAAATATACACTTTTACTTCATAACATAGCATACATTCCAAAAATGTGACCAAAAAAGTACCAAAATTATCATTGTTTGTGTAAATGTGTGAAATTCAATACCATTAAAGGCACACATGCTCTATTCAGTCAACCATTTTCTGAACTCTTTTTTTCCAATATGAAGTCATTAGGGTTCAGTGTGCTCAAGGATACACTGAATGCCAGACCGTTGCAGGATGTACAGTAGTTAGCAATTGGCACAGAATTATGTCACTGGGCCAAGTTAGTGTCACCAAACAGTGACACTAACAGTATGTCTTTAAACTGTGAGAAGAAACACAAGTAAAAATAGAGAACCTATAGAAGGTTCCCGGCCCATAATTGAAATTAGGTTCAAAATGCTTTAATAAGAAAATGCCATTCACTTCGGCAGCTAAAATCTTACAAAAAGTTTTTTTTCCATTAACCATTTTATATAAATCTAAAGTTAAAATACAATATGTTTGAATTTTATATATATTCAGATTCTGTAGAATGCTAGATACTATCCATCCATCCATCCATTATCCAACCTGCTATATCCTAACTACAGGGTCACGGGGGTCTGCCGGAGCCAATCCCAGCCAACACAGGGCGCAAGGCAGGAAACAAACCCCAGGCAGGGCGCCAGCCCACCGCAGGGCACACACACACCCACACACCAAGCACACACTAGGGACAATTTAGAATCGCCAATGCACCTAACCTGCATGTCTTTGGACTGTGGGAGGAAACTGGAGTACCCGGAGGAAACACGCAGACATGGGGAGAACATGCAAACTCCACGCAAGGGAGAACCCGAGAAGCAAACCCGGGTCTCCTAACTGTGAGGCAGCAGCTCTACCACTGCGCCACCGTGCCACCCCTGCTTGATACTAGACCTTTACAAATAATTCCCTTGTGCTAAAGGAATCTCTCAGAAGTTAATTAATACCAATTATGTACCTCTGTCTCTTTGTCTGTCTGTATGTATGTCTGTCTGTCAGTAACACTGTACCGTCAAAGAAGATTTACAATTTCAGATGCAGATACAAGTCAGATCACTCCAGAATAACAAAACAATGAATTCTGTAAACCTGCTCACTGACCGTGTGGCTTATAAAAGAAGAAAAAATAAACAGACATTAATACTGTTTCATTGAAAGTAAAACACAAAACACGGACCGAAGCACTTGTTTATTCCATGTGTTAGTCTCACCTACTGATCCCCATACTCACAGTGTGTTATCACTGCTATGCTTTAGATGGAAATGGAAAGCCTAAAGGTAGGATTTAACAAGACTGGGACATGAAAGAGCTAATGAAGTCAGAAGCAGGCAAGAGACTTTACCAAGAGATCAAATGAAACCAAAATCTTCAAAGCCCAAAATGAATTCCAATTATCAGAAGTCAAAACACATACAAGAACCCTTAATACCTAATAATCTGTTACCTTCACTATTCAAACACATTTATTTGTTTACTTTATTTATCTAGACATTTGGATGCCTTCAGTAGTGTGCCATTTTCTTAAATACCAGCACAACAATGACATCATGGCACTGGACATCATGAGCTGGCAACAGTGTGCCTTTTCTCACACAAAGTGGCAGCACCCATGAGCAAAAGCAATTACCAAAACAAAACTAAAAGTGGTGCAGTGGGTAGCGCTGCTGCCTCGCAGTTAGGAGACCTGGGTTCGCTTCCCGGGTCCTCCCTGCATAGAGTTTGCATGTTCTCCCCGTGTCTGCGTGGGTTTCCTCTCACAGTCCAAAGACATGCAAGTTAGGTGCATTGGCGATTCTAAATTGTCCCTAGTGTGTGGGTGTGTGTGCCCTGCCCAGGGTTTGTTTCCTGCCTTGCGCCCTGTCTTGGCTGGGACTGGCACCAGCAGACTCCGGTGACCCTGTAGTTAGGATATAGCATGATGGATGGATGGATGGATAGATATTAAAATACTGTAATGGTGGTTAAACAAAAATATGAATAAAAAAACATACATAAATGGGTTCTTCATGGAGTAAAACCATAAAATTGTGCCAATCACATGTAATCTATACAAATAGGAAAGAAATGAACTGTAAAGGGTGCCAGAATTTCTGTTTAACAATGTGTTATAGCTGTACCTCCAGACTTCTTCCAACTATTTCTGATCAATGTGGCATCAGCATAGGCCTGAATGAAAACATAAACAAAATGGCATTGTGGTTTGTGCCAATAGTTGGACTGAGAAGGCTGTAGTAGGTCTCGATTAATTTTTAACTGTCAATTTTAAAGATGTCGAGGGTGTTGTGTATGTTGTGTATGTACTGACTTCACAAACATTTCTCTATACAAAAAACATGAGTTTGTGTGCAAACTAAGTGAGTCTTTGATTATGCAGTATTCATATATGCTAACTCTGGTATACTCAATTGAATCATAGATAAGGCACAGCCATAGTCACCATACATTTGATGGTTGTAGCCAATACTAATATGTTTTAATCTGCTTTTCATACTCTATTTGTACTTATATAATTGTGTTTTTCTGTATCTGCTATATAATAAAACACTAAGGTCTGTGGGCCCAGTCCCTTTGAGCAATCTGATTGGTCAATTTGGCTTTGTTGACATGATGAAAGATGGAAGTGCGAGTGTGAGATGCACGAGGAGGAGTAAAGGCTTAAGAGGTATACTGAGAGAGTAACCTTTAAAGACAACAAATATAAAACAGGACAGGAGGGGAGAAAGGCGAAAATAATGAGTCTGAGCAGTGGGCTTTATGGGAGCATGCTTGAGAGAGCCAGCACCAGTAAAGATATGTTAGTACAGGCCTAAAAAGCACACTGGCAGAGTCACATTCAATGACAGCAAGTTTAAAACCAGACAGGAGGTGAGAAGAACACCTCAAAAATAATGAGTCTGAGAAGTAGGCTTTACGGGAATGCACTTGAGGGGCAGAATGCTAGTTAAGACACATTTACACAGGCAAATACAGAGGAAAGGCTCTGATGGTACATGTAGGGCAGGGATAGCAAATATTTTTTAATTATTTTATTACCTGTCTTTGACAGGTACCATGGCTAACATTTTATAATATGATAAAAAAAAACAAAATAATGGACTTGTACTATGCAATTTGTTATTTTGCTTTAACTTTGTACAGTGCTGCTCATATTCCAGATTCTTCTATGTCTTTTATTCCTTCTTCACGTACATTTCAAAATGAAAACTTATCTAGGGAACTGTTGGCAGGAATTAAATTTTCTTTATTGTTTTCTGAAGGAGCCAAACACAACATGACTAAATGTGAACTGAACATTACACTTCTTGTCACTTTCTTCTATGAAGCATGACAAAAAACTACTACCTGGAAACATTTTAATATTTTTCTGTTCACATCTTCTGTATTTAAACATTTAACTTTACATAGCTAAATATTCCTTGGCTGGATTTTATCCCAGGGTTTCTGAGCAACTATATCCAATGACTCACACAAACAGCAAGCACTTATTCAAGTGAGATAAATGAACATTTCTTTAGACAGAGTGGCTGTTAATGCTCGGAAGTCTTTCACACTTCATCTGCTCAAAGTCACTGTCTGCAGTGACAAGCAAATCCGCTGCCACTAAAAGTAACATAGTTGTAGCTTCTCAGCCAGAATTGAATTCTAAGGGTCTTGAAAACCTCCAGCCCTGGTACTGAAAAAGGATCAACTACATTTATTATTATAAAACTTGTGTATTATACACTTTTTTGTTTTTGTTTTTTTTTTTTGCTGCATAAATCAATCCCTACAAGTACAAAGCAAGGATGTGTACCAACACCTATTATCCTTACCTATCTCAAACAATTATGAACCTTCAGGTTTAAATAAACTGAATTGATAGTTATGTTACACATAATTTTCATGTGTAACAGCACATCTAGCATGCTAAACAGAGTAAATTAACATACTTTTAATATAATAAAGTACTATATTTCTTATTTTTTAAAGCATGTACTCCAACAGTAGATCTCCTGTTTGAAACTTCCTGTTTTTAGTAACAATTAATTTCATTCCATGATTAAATTAATACAGCGTAATAGTGCAGTTTAATCTGTACAGAAAGTGAAATAGTGGCTCCTGTTACAGTGTGGCACTCCAGCACAGGCAGTGCGCTCCACAGTTTTTTAATTCCATTGAATAAGAAGTAGCAGGATAACTAAAATGTCTTATGTTTGCATGTTTGCTTAGAGAAAAAATAACAGTCAAAATAAATATCATAAATAAAAACTGAAGTCACTCAGCTCATCTAAAAATACATGCATTATACATATAGTTTCAAAAGTTTCATAGTGGCAGTGAATTTCAGGATCATTCTAGTAAAAGTACAGAGTTTTTATTTATTTAAAATGGTCAGTACTTATCTCTGCCCAGAGCGCTCTTTCATGATTAATGATGCGCACCTCACTAATGGTAGGATAGGCGAGATCAGAAAGTTGCTGACTGAAAGCACTTCATTGTTTTTCCTTCATTCTTTGCCTTAATGGCCACATAGCACATTTATTTTGCCACATTTGCACAGTTACAACTCTTGTTTTTCAAAAGCATTAGAAACCAACAGAATAGTGCATCTAAACTTTCACATATATTCAAAACAGGAACCCACAAGCCAGCACTTTAGTCTATCCGAAGCTTGTTGAGCTACTTTATTCCATCTTGTGTCACAATCAATGAAATCAATGAAAACCACTCATCTTTGAAGCCATCACCACATTACTTATTTCAGCACTTTTATTTTGGAGGTCTTTGCACCTGTAGCTATCCATTATCCATACGAAAGAGCTATTAGATATCTGGATCTTAGCCATCCTCCTCCACCAATAAGCTAGAGAACAAAGCTGTGCGATGGAAGATAAAAGACCTATGCAGTCACTGCACAAAAAAAAACTCTATTATTTATGAATCTGGATAGTTTTTCACACACTGCTGTCTTAAAACATATTTCTTCTTTCTAAAATTCTCAGCCCTCTCTCTGTGCAATTTCATTGTGTTATTATATTTTTCTAGCAACAACATTGCATGTCTGTTCACATTTGAAAGCACACACCTTAGACTTGCCCATCATTTATCAATACCTAAATGCTAAATACAGTTTTTGCTTTCTGTTAGATATTGATTTGAACTATTACTCTTCTTTTTGTGAGTAAAAGAGAACTAATTTGGTATTTGGATCTTATGTAAAAATCATTTATAAATTGTACATCATTTCTCTTTATGAGATGTCTCTTAATGAAGGTCACTTTAAGAATTTGAGGTGAAAAATATGTAATATTCAATAAAATGTATGTTTGGTGTCATAAGTGAACCAATTGCTAATTTGGTGCCGTACAAAGGAGGGTGTTTTAGCTGCCAAATTATGTATGCCACTTATTGAGCAGAATATTGCATTGTTTTCCATTTAACAAAATGTGTGGAAAATAAATGGACAATGATTACATACAGTATTTCATAATTAACATTATTTATTAAATTACTTGCAATGCTGTCCTCTCAAGGCACACATTAGAATTGCATTTATTTGAGGAAGCCATAGCCAGCAGCCATACCATCTGCACTTCAGAAAAGCTGAAGCTAAGCATGTTCAGACTAGTCAGTACTTGGATGGGAGACCATCTGGGAAAAGCTTGGGTTGCTGCTGGAAGAGGTGTTGGTCTGTGGTCTGAATGTGGATCCCAGTGCAGTGATGGGGACAATGTACTGTAAAAATGGCGCCACCCTTCGGATGAGACATTAAATTGTAGTCCTGACTCTCTGTGGTCATAAAAGATCGCCGCTGGGCATCCTTTGTAAAGAGCAGGGTGTATGCTGATGTCCTGTCTAAATTAGCCATCATGGCCTAGTCATTCTGTCCCCCTAATCATCTTTTGTCTGTAAGTGGCTACTTCTCTCTCAACACTTCACCACTTTACAGCTCATATGTGATGAGCGTACTGGCACAGAAATGATGGCTATCACATCATCCAAGTGTTATATAAATGTAAAAAATTATTACTTTTATTATTATTATTACGTATTATTTAGTGTTTGTTTCCTCTCACATGATGTCTTTGCAGTTTTAGCTGGTAAATCCAGGCTACAACAAGAAGCCAAAGTGATTCACCCCATCACCTTTCTAAGGATGTGTACAGTCTCCATAAGTGTGATATTTTGCACTTCACTAGCTGATGGATGGCCTGGGAGCATCTTCAAGTTTTCATCATGATCTTTCTTTAATGTACATAATGCTCCAACTATAACTGGCACAGTTCTAGTTTTACAGTTCCATATCCTGCTAATCTCAATTTCCAAACCTTTGTATTTGATGATCTTCTCAATTTCTTTTAACATGATGTTCAAGTCGTCTGGGATGGCTGTATCGATCAACAGGCAGGTTCTGTCTTTCTTATTATGCAGCACAATATCAGGACGATTCGCTAAGTTTGTTCTATTTGTTGTTATTGGAACATCCCACATTATGGTGATATCATTGATGTTCACAACCTTTTCTGGGCTGGTGTTCATAATACTTGTCTGGCACTTGTACCCCTAGATTCTTGCACATAGTCCAGTGTACATAACTGGCTACTTTATTATGTCTCTTTGTATATTCAGTAGGTGCAGGTGTTATTCAGCCAACAACAATATGACTAATATGTTCTTCTGCCTATTTGCATCATCTATATTGTAGTATCTACTGGCTGTTTTAAAATGTTGTTCTGGTGGTGCCTGGTGTTAAATGCCTGGTCCTGCCTGGTGCTGCCATAATTAAGCTTTCTGTCTCTCCTTTTAGACCGAAACTGCAAAGCCATTGCATTATTATTATTATTATTGATTGTAGCTTAATCTTAAAAATGTAAAATCCTACCTTTAATTGTGACATAAAATATTTCTTGATTGATATCATGAAGGTTAGTGCTAATAACAGAACTTTGTTGAAAAACAAACAATAATTTCATGTGAAATTTACTGAAACATGGCAAAAGGGAAATTGGCATGACATTATTTTTTAAAACATTTCTCCAAAGTCGTGTAAAGCCACGGAATTTAGGAAGATTTAAAAAGTGTCAAACGTTAATTTATAGTATGTTTGATCCTGAATATCTAATATAAATTGTGAGATTATCCTTCTGTTTTAATACATGAAATGAAAATGATCCATCACCCTGTGTAAGAATCTTTAAATTTGAAAACTGCTAAGTGAAAACAGTGAACAGGTGTGTACTGATTGAGAAGCTCAACAATGCTTTATAAGATAAAACAGAAATTTTTTGATTCAATTGTGAAGTTTATGGGCAACCTGTGTAATTCTGTAAGAGAGAACCTTATACAGATGCGGCCTTGGAAACTTAACATTGTTTTCTTCGGAACAGCTGCCATGTCCCTATGGTGATATGCTTTGAATATTTATGTTGAAATGGTTGTGTGAATATAATACAGCTTCCACGTAGCACCTGGAGCATCAACTGCTTTTTTCCTGAATGCCAATGATTAACTTGATACATAATGCAAATAAACAGATTGCTGTGTTTTATGCCTTTTGTTTACATTAACTGAAAATGTCCTTTGTGGTTATGTGGCAAATGTGCCTTTACTAATTTTTTGGGAAAAAAGGTAATTTCATTGTGCATTAATGAAAGATAAATTTAGTTTATTTTTAGAAACTTTTTTATGTTTCTTCAAACACATTTAAGAACAGTTATCATACTGCCTTTTTCATAGTATTGTGTGCTACTTAAAGACTGACAATTCAGATCCAAGAATTCTGATTCTTTTGTAAATTCCATTGTTGCACTCGTACCTGTATATTGGACAATTTAATTTTAAAACTGTTTGCAAACAAAAGACCATTTCTAGAAAATGGGAGCAGCTATTTTTTTATTTTGTGGATCTGATTTAAATATATTGTATGCTTGATGTTATCCATCCAAGCATTCATTTACTAGTTTACCCAATTTTAGGGTCACAGATTTCATATTTGTAACATATATAATAAGAAAATCAATAAAAATGCATTTTGTGACAATGATTTAAAAATGTAGCTGCAATAAAACATAATCAATAATCAAAACACCCACCCCTATTTACTTTATACAGTCATTTGACCATAAAGCCTAAGATATATACAGTAAATTAATTGTCAGTTTGGTGGACTTCAGTTTAACAGATTTTGGATTTAAGGAAAAAAAGTTTTATTGTTTATATGTCAGTATTTCACTGCATGATATGTTATTACTTGTTGGATGTTGGAACTCACTTCATCAGTTATGCTGGAAATCTAACGCAAATCTAGATTAGTAAATATAGTATAATCAAAAGTCAAAACTGACAGAAATATTTGAATGAGGAATATATGTTGCACATCATTCTGAAGAATAATGTATGAAGAAACTGTGTCAAATACTGTAATCAAAAAAGCAAAAGATAATTTACAAAAAAATATTTTGAGAAGTGATGCAAATTTTCCAAATATGAAAACAAGAAATGGACTCTCTACTGTAAGACGCTTTTCGAAATGACATAAGCAATAACGTTCTTCTGCTGTTAACTGGTGTTGGGGCACATTAAACAGAATATTCCAGTTTTGGACACCTCCACTCTGTTTATCGTCATGTGGGGACAACCAATCCACATATGATACCATATCCAATGCACTTCATAAGGGCCCATCTGGATAATACTAAAAGCTATGGAAGAGTCCTGCTTATAGATTTCACTTCAGCATTTAGCACTGTTGTATCATCAAATCTGACCATCACAGGCATTCCAGAGCTCTGTAAAATTCTTATATGAATACCCGACCAACATATCTAACAATGCACTGCCAAAGCACCTCATACAGCAGTTCTGGATATTCTTGGTCACTCACAAATCTCAGAAATTAGTTCAGATTGCTCTTCTGTTTTGGAGTTTATTGCGTAAGGTATGTATTCAATGATTTATCAACTCTGAGTGTTTCTCATAGTGTACACACAGACATATCTGAGGATTAAGTTTGTAGAACTTAATTGAATAAAGCCATATCCACTAATAATAATAGGTTTAACCATCAACAGCACGTTGTACTGGTTGAGTATCCCTAATCTGAAACTCCAAAATAAAAAATACTCCAAAAGCCAAAAATTTTTGAATGCTGACATAGTGCCACAAGTGTAAAATTCCACACCTGACTTCACTTGCTTATATGGGGCTCTGGTCAATGTTCCCTCTAATTTTTTTTAAATGATGACTGGATGTGAATAACACATGAGCTGGTGCTTCCTGTTTATGACCGATTTCTTTAATCCCGCTTTGAATTTCAAGCGGTGCAATCGAATGGGGGAGTGCAGCTTAGAGGAAACATAAGCACTGATGCTCTGTTGGTGTCTGTTTTTTTTGTCAGCCATCGTCACCATTAGACCTATGTACATTATTCTCTGTTTTTTTTTTTTGCTTATTCTCTGTGTACGGTTACCTTTAAATCAAAACACAGCATTGTAGGTGGAAACTGAAAGCCTGCTGTTGTTTGTTGTCGCTGTTTGGTTTAACATCTGATAAAAGTATTCTGCTGATTCTACTGTGTATAAACTTTGTTTCATTCACATAGTTATTAAAAAGATGGTATAAAATTACTTTTAAGCTATATAAGGTGTATATAAAATCTAAATAAATGTTGTGGTTAGGCTTGGGTCCCATTCCCAAGATATCCCATCATGCATATGGAAATATTCCAAAAATACTTCTAGTCCCAGGCATTTCGGATTAGGGATGCTCAACTTGTATTACTGGAGAATAATGATTAGAATTACAGAATAAGAAGAGGACACTCTGAGATAACAAGAGGATTATATCTATAATAATTAAGAGAAGAGCAAAATTTGTTATTAGTTAAAAAATTGTCAGTTTGTGAATAGAGGCATTAATGTGCTAGCAGCACAAAAGAAGGCCAAGATAAATTTAAAGTAGCAAATATATTTTTAGGCAAAATAAACTCCTTAACAGAGCATTTATCCTTTAGGAAAACACAGCCAAAAATAAATTTTGCCCTAGAACAAAATATAGATTTCAAAACAAAAGATAACTTTTAATAAACCAAACAAAAATAGCAAAAGGTTTACTGAGAATTTTTAAAGGCAAAAAACAAGAGCGTCAGAGAGTCTTTATAGTGTATCAGTGCTGACGTTAATATGTAATGCAATGAGGTCACACATGTCATATCATGGCGACGCAAAGCATCCTATATTGCAAAATGATGACATTTTAATTTCCCCATGATTAAAGAAAATTACAGTACAGATGAAGGAAAGGTATATTGAAACTTTTGAATCAGAAAAGCGTTACAAGGCTATTTTTAAGGTTGTGGGTCTTCATTATACCACTGAAAGTATTATCTATCTATCTATCTATCTATCTATCTATCTATCTATCTATCTAT
>JANRMT010062806.1:73040142-73058538 GCA_026402145.1 Polypterus bichir lapradei
TCTATCTATCTATCTATCTATCTATCTATCTATCTATCTATCTATCTTAATCATGACAAAACAATACCACGTCATGCATATTGTTGCAAATAATGGTTAGAGAAATCCCCATGAGTCTGAGAGGTTATGCTCCTTAATAAAATTATATCATTGTGCCAATTTTAGATGTTAGAGTCATAGTTCTCATAACCTGTCTATACTGGGTTTTATTACCCAATTAAAATCTCATGAGCTTATGAGAACTCCTATAGAGAGTTAACAGAACAGTGATAACTACTAAATCTTGTATCATCCAGATTCAATGCATATAACGTATACAGAGTTATTTTAATCTGATATAGATTTCTCACCACAATAATGTCAACCTACTATGTCCAATATTATCTCTGTAGCTATAGAGGTGATTAATTTTTGATCAAAAATTCCTATTGTTTTTTTTTCTATATTTAAAATAAAAAATAACCTGACCAATATTCTTCAATCTAAATTCAGCTTAAACCTCATGGGTTTTCTATTATAGATTCTATAACCTAATAAGTTCAAGACAGTTTCTCTCAAAGTGGTATATAAATAAATAAAAGAATAAGTAAAAATCATTCTTTATTATACATTGTTATATTAAAAAAATCTTACCAAGTGGTGTGTGCGCCTACACATCAAAATTGCTGTCTTCAATAAACAAACAAACTCTTCTGGCCTCAAATTAACATTTTAAAGTTTATATACTCTTCAGGTGTTACTGCTGACAGTTTTACTGTATCGATTAAATTAGATGTGTAAATTGTTTTGGAGTGGTATTGTGTAATCAAATTTATACTATACCTTAGAATTTTGCCTTTAACTTAACAAGTTACCTTTTCAGAGCTGTTCATAAACATCCACTTCGTAATCTGCTTGTATGTATAACTTCTTTTCTTTAAAGGCACCTCCTACATCACAGAGAGTTGAAGGAAAGGCCGATTAGTGACTTGAAATTCTGACTGACTGACTGGGAAGGGGTGCCTTTGAGGGTGGATTAATGCTTTGCACAAAATTCTACCAGGATAAGCTTTGAGTCTTAGAGACACTGTAATGGAAAAAGTGGGCTGAAGGAATGGAGGGATTTCCTTACAATCTTTTGTAATGCACACATTTTTTATTTAAAAAAGTATAACATTTTTGAGACATTATTTACAAATGTTACCTTCAGGTTCCTGGTAACAGTTTAGAATTGGGGCTTTGAAGATGTGCTAAAAATCATCCCTTAGTCACTTATTCCTCATTTTTTCAGGTCTTTTTATGTCACAGTAAGTGCTTAGTAAATACACTACAGGTAGTCCTGAAACAATATGTTTGGTAAATTCTCACTCCATAGTAGTAAGTAACTAACAGATGAATCTGGATTTCCCCTTCTGTAAAGTGTTACAGAGTTTTTTTGTTTTGGATTAAAAATTACTAATAATAACATCAGACTCCGGCTATTGTAAAAATTAGAAGCACTTTCCTTGTCCACCGAAATTATCATACAATTAGACTGATACCTTTTAACAGAAATAGATGGAACTCCTTATGATTTGTTTTATGTTTATTGAGTGATAACCTCTGACATTCCAACTGATTTTCTAATTTAGCTTAGCATAAAGAAAACTTTATTTTACCTCCCAGGGACCCAAGAATGATGTTCTGACTATAACTGTGCCAGTGCACAAAGCAGTACAACAGGCTTCCAGTTCTAAAAGAACTGTGCTGAAAGTAGCCATTAGTAAAAGTCAGGGCATTTGGCAGAAGGAGACATACCCAAAATGTTCATCCAGTGTATCTGAGAAATGGAATTTAGAATCATATTATTTGAATGACTTTATAGATCATGCACAACCTTACTGGCAATTGGATTAGCTGAAGAGCCTGGAAAGACTGACAACAAAAATGTTAATAAAAGGACAAGTGTCTATGTGAATATCTGTGTATCTGCATGTTCGTCCAGTTGCTTGGGGGGTTAGGAAGAACAATGTAAAAATAACAACATCTAAAAATAAGAAAATTGGTCTTACACGGTAGCAACTTCCTTGCATTTGCTCAGGCTACATGTTATGCTAATTACTGATAACTTCATGTGATGACAAGAGATGAGTGAAAATAATGATAATTTGATGTTAAATGTGGGAAAACAAGGCCCCGACATAACTATATAAGAATTGATAAACCAGGCAAATAAGGTAGCAACCACTGCCACATTTTCACAGAAAAACAATTTGACTTTAAGAGCAGTCAGTATGATGAGCAATGCAACAAAAAAACACAGCTCTAGTCAAAGAGGAAAATGAAGCCACGAGGGAAAGGGATTGGGTGCGTATTATTATTTATGACCAAATTGACCATCCATGTATAAAATAAAAAGAACATGAGGTCTATGTTGATGACTTAGATTTCAGCCCATCTTAGATAGGTAGCACAGATATAAAGGGGTGAAAACCTTGGCACTAGAACTGTGTGCATTCCAGCAGTACTAAACAGGATTTCTTAGAAATCTTTGTAATCCTGAAAGTAATTATATTTATTTCCTCTGAAATAATATCATACTTAGGCTTTAACAGCAATTTTCAGACAGTGCAAAATTTGTTCAGACCTGATAAATACCAGGCTCATACGTAACTTTTTTATTTTAATTGCTGTTTCATTACATTCGAACAGCTATTTTAGATCGGGGCTCTCTATTTGCATTTATCTCTTTGTCAGGTGGGGGTAGAATGCAAAGTCCTTTTTGGATTGGTTTTAAAGCTTATGTAATTCTCATTTGTTTAGTTACATTGTATTTTATTATATCTTTCCAAATAATAGCAATACGAAGAAAAAGCAAGTTTGATTGAAAATATAATGGATTAGATAGGAAATATGTTAATGGTAATTTTATTTCAGTGCCACATTAGATGTGAAAGATAAAAAACAGATGTGTACTTGTATTAAAGAGACCCAGTGAGGTTATACAGTTTTATTTTTATTTATTTGTTTGCTTGTTTCAGTTGTTTAGTTCTTGTTGTTTACTCCTTTTATTCATTACTTCTGTTCGGAAATGCCTGTATTTTCAGGTACTTCTGGGTGTGAGTGACACTGAGAAGTGGATTCCATCACACAGAGCAATTATATTGTAGTCATATTGTTAAATAATCACATATTAAAGCAGTATTAATAGTTAATAATCTTGATAAATGTGTATTTTATTACTGACATACCACTGAAAATGTTATAAGCAGATCTACAGAATGAAGTGTATGCACACATTTGCAGAGCAGTAGAGGAGATGTGAACATTACGTATAAGTACTACATAGACCACAAATCCCTCTGCTTTCATTCAAATAAGAAATATTTTACTCCGTAGGGTTTTTCTGTGTAGAAACTACACATCTACAATTGTTTTTTCATTCACCTGTAAAAATTATTTTTCGGAGGACCAGAATTTCTTGTCTTTAAGTGCTGCATTATCAGCTGGCACGTTGAAGATCTCTGGGGAATTGTCCATTAGCAACACATGCCTAACAAAAAAGTTTAACATTCAGTTTAAAATTTCATCCTGTGTTACATAATATCACTGAGTACACTATCTTGAATCTTTTCAGATTATCATTATAATATTTTTAGTTTCGGTACTGCAAGTATTTCTACATGTTAGAAGCTGTCCTTGTTTCATGGCCCATTACCTTCTGCTCTGATATTTTTTATGCTGGATTTACTAAGTGGTGAATCCAGGTCTTAGATATTTTATTACCAGTGTCCTTAGGTAACTTGAACATGGAAAGTAAAAAAAATGGTTTAAGTATTTTGTGCTTTTTATGTTTGGAACACAGTGCTGTTGTTCATTAATCTTGTCAGGTCCAGGATTATGGAACATTAATCCATAAACTGTATGAATTATCAAGACGTTTTCAGTTGGATTTAAAAGTGAAAATTTGTATTCTTTTATTTCTGTTTTGAAAATTCTCTAAAGCATTACTTATATAAGTTTGCTGTTGCCTCAAAAATCCTCTACACCCTTTGTTAAGGATTTTTTTTTTTAAAAAAAGATATCTTAATCTGTTTGATCTGAGAATGAGAAATAAAATCCTGTGTGTCCTTGCAGGTTCACTGGCATCTCTAAAACTGCCTGATTATGTCCACTGCGGAGGTGTGCATGTGCACCGTCAATGACTGGCACCCATTCTATGACAGGATCCCGTTCTGAAGTTCTCTTTAACCTTTTATCAGAGAAAAGGAATATGAAAATAAGTGAATGGATGGAATTGCTTATAGGTGAATATCATTTTATCTAACGTTCCGGACAACGACATAAGCCTAGATAAATTCTTAAGAAAAACACTGATATTTAATTTGGAAATAGTCCTGTTTAAAATATTGTCATAATTTGCTGATCAGCCTCTTGTTATTGTAATTCCTGTATTGTCAAACAATAACACCTACCTACCATTACTACTAAAAGAGTATGCTAACCAATCATAGCAACATTACAAGATGAAGAAATGAAAGTGTGAAAGATATTAGACAATGAGACCATAGTAATAGCAGATCTACTTAGATTAGATTAGGTAAACTTTATTAATCCCAAGGGGAAATTTAGATGCATACAGCAGCAGAAACATTAAATACAAAGATGAACACTCACAGGAAAAATAATACAATCAATTAATAGATAAATAAATAAATAAAGTGTAGAACCATCTATTAGTACGGACTGGTATAATATTTACAGTAACTTGCTGTATATGTCAAAAGACCTGAGTTTCCTTCAGAAGTATAGTTTGCTCTGGCCTTCCTTGTACAGCGCCACTGTGTTGTCAGACCAGTCCAATTTACTGTTTATGTGAACCCTCCGGTACTTGTAGCTTTGCACTACTTGTATGTTCTCCACCTGAATGGTGACTGGTCTCAGAGTCTCTTTGGCATGCCAGAAGTCCACCAACAACTCTTTTGTCTTGGTGATGTTCTCCCTGCATCACATGATGAAGTCATAGGCTCTGAAAAACCTAGGCAATAATATATTGATTAGGTAGACCAAATTCTTATTATATGGACAGAGAGCTGTACTAAAGATGACTTACAAAATCAGGACACTTCACCACTTGTAAAAGATAGCCCAGCCACAGACAGACACAACACCACAACGTCCAAATAACACACACGTTTATTTCACACACAATATACAATATTCACAGATTACTCAGTCCTTGGTCCTTCGGCCATCTCCACTCCTCTCTCGCAAGCTCTGTCCACTTCCAACCGACTCCGGCTCCTTGAATGGAGTGAGGCGGCCCCTTTTATCCTGCCCCGGATGTGCTCCAGGTGCACGATGACAAACTTCCGGCAGCACTCCCCAGTGTGGCAAAAGTGATGCCCTTGCACCTGGAAGCACTCCGGGCGTACACCATCCCTGGTGCAGCAGAACTTCCTGATGTGGCAAACGTGCTGTCCTCCAGGGCTCTAGGACTGTCCAGGCACCCAGGGAAGAGAAGTGCCGCTCTCCCGTTCCATCCTTCCTCCAGGCATGCCGGAGGGGCAGGGTTCCTGGCCATCTATCACACACTATATAATATGTATATCTCCATCCATCTTCATAACACACTCATCAATTGCAGGGTTATGGGGAAGGTGGAGCCTATCTCAGCAAATATAGGGTTCAATTCAGGAACAAGAATTGTATCCTGATTCAGTCACGTTCTGTGGAGGTGCCATATTTTCTCTCAGTCTGTCCCGGTACAGAATTCTGTGGTTTTCCTTCCACGTCTCAATGGCTGGTGTATTAGGATAACTGGCAAGTCTTAATTGGTCCATTGCAAGTGAACGTGAGTGTGTTGGTGATTAGCTCCTGTGTTGCAATAGCACCCTGCACATAATTGGTTTCTGCCTTGCACTAGATCTCACTGAGTTAATCTGATATACATGCACCAGGAATGTATGGTTAATTAATTTTGATTTCCTGTTTTTCTCTTGTTATTGATGTTGGTATTAATGAGTAATAAGGTTTATTGCTTAGAGTTTGAGGCACATGTCAATAGGATTGTAGTTATTTTTTTCCATTTACATAATATACTGTACACCATTTATACTCTTTCCATCCTCTTATGCATGCAAAGACACCAGTTAATTCTTTGAAATTTTCACATATTGTTTTGGAATCTTCTCAGATTGTGGAACAGCTTCCAGAACATAGACAATTCTGCATCACTGGTGCTGATCATATCTTAAACTTAGGATACACATGTCTCTGCCATGGCCTCCAGTAATGTACCACATTTGTTTTCATGCATACTCTGCAGCACTTGCTGCTTTTTATATTTTGCAAATCATTTGTGTCATTCTTCAATATATACTTGTTTTTCTAAGTAGTGTAAGTCCTGATGAGTTGAAATAGTCTATAATGGCTATCTGTTAGTTGTTGTTGACCGAGGAAACATCCAAATGGAATGTTGGGGTGCCAACCGGGTCACCCCTTTTACTAAAATAATACTTTTGAGCAAAACAACAGGTACACGGTGGCACAATACAACAAAATTTGGCTTCAGCTATTGGCTGGTTTGAATAGACTCTGAAGAGTGGTCAGGATTCAGGAGCTCACCAGCAGGTTGCTTGTACCCAAATGAGACGCCTTCTTCTGGGAGCATCCAGCTCTTATAACCTGTGAACCAGAAGGTGCAGAGTCAGCTGTCCTCACTGGGCATCTAATCGGACCTGAGAGTGGAAAAAGAAATGAGATAGTTACTGATTATGCCCCCTCATTTTCTGGGGTTATAGTGCTGACCTCTGATGAGCCAGGAAGTTGACCCTCTGACTCACATGCATGACATAATACAACTTGTGATATCTTACATGGGTTTTATACTTGAGGAACAGTATTCTAGATAGGCAGGACACTTGCCAATCATGTTGCCAATTTGCTTGTGCAGCCCAGTCCAAAATATCATCGTAAAGCCTGTCTTTAGTCACATTCCCACGTACATGTTATTGCTATGAATGCAAAATGACATTTCTGCTGTCACTGAGATAGGATAAATCTTTTTTTCCACCTTTTATTAATCAGTTCTTTGTGATTTTTAAGCTTTCCATGTTCATAATGCTCTCTATCCTCTCCTCAGTCCATCCTTTATGCATGGTTTCTCTCAGTGTTATGAGAGGTGTGCTATTTCAGTTTCTTTTGGGATTTTATTCAACTTGTGAGGCTTCTTGCAAAAAATCTTGGTCATATGTTCCAAGTAAGCTAGCACTTTTTACTGAAGGCTTTCGTCTTTTAAAATACCTTAGAGGAATCTACGACAACCCAGACTTCTTTAAATTACATAAATTAACATTTAAACTTGAATGGTATATGTATAATTTGAACAAAAACATGACACTTCATTTTGATGTTGCGATTATAAAAGACAGCTCATTGATTTATAAATTAAAGAGGCCATCTTGAAAATCGTGTTTCTTGATGACTTTTAGATACAATACTTCTCTAAAGACTTAAGCCCATACAAGAAAACATCAAAGCAAAATCTTTCAGTAGTTTAAATGAATATAATGTCAAAGAAAAAGATATATCATCAGTTTTGCTTTTCATACTGAGAATAGTATAATAAATATCAATTTTTGACAGTGGAAACATGTGCCACAGAGTTATATATGTTTTTGAGTTGCGCATTAACCACTAATATTTCACATTCGTGAAAAAGATGGCGGACGCTTCAACACTACATTCTCTTTCACACCAAAACCAGCGTCATGATATCCTGAATAAATTAAATGGTTGACATGAAAATTGTTTGCTTTGCATGCTTAGTTTTCCAAATGGTTATTGAAGAATTTTAAAATAATTTCTCCATGTGAATTCTTCAATGAGAATAGATATAATTATGCTACAACTAGTCAAATTTTATAGGACCTACTTTGTAATGGTCTGTCTGCACATAAATAATGTATGCAACCTTTGCTTTAAAATGCATAAATAAACATTTAACAACATCATTACTTCTTAATTATTTGAACAGTATACCTCTGCATAATTCATGAAGAGGTCTGTCTTAATTCCATCCTGCAAGTTAAATGACACTGAGATATTTTGCAGTGGTTTACAGGGAATGTATCTTGTGGGGACATAGATTCATTGACATTGTGTTCTTTAATAAAATATTTAATATTCCATGCACCTAAACATTTTCGGAGACCCAGTATATATATCATATTTTAAATGCCATTAACTTTTAATTTAGAGTCTTCTTATTTGCCTGAAAATTCTCTACTGCTGTAGCCTATCATTAAGGTGCCGCTAAAGTACCTTTTTCACTAAAAGTATTGCTCACCCAGATGCTTTATGTTAGTATGTTCTTCAGCACGATGGAGTCGCAGATTGGCTTAACTAGAGGTTCAGGCCCTGATACTAGTCCTTGGAGGAGTCAAGGCCACAGAATACCAGGCTATGTTTATTCGATCATTTCTTAACAGCACTTCTTCTAATAGGTAAAGAGCCTACCCAGGCATTACTAAGAGAGAAACCTGCTTGTTTCACTGGGAGGTGAACAAAAAAACAGAACAGCAAATTACCTCTCTTGTGTAGCAGACAATAAGGCAAGAGAACTTTTCCTTTAGTGTTTCACCACCAATTTCCATCCCAGCTGCACAGGGATGTGGAGGCCTAGTGGCTCCATATGCAGCCTGGTTCCTTGGTTGTCACATCCCACCAATGAAGTAAAAGGAAAGAGGTGTGAAGCGTTTAGTTTGCCACTGAAAATAAAAATGGATCCAGGATAATCTAATTGTAGTATTAGAAGAGGACGTATTAACTTACCTTAGATAAGGATTTAAAGTGTTCGAGCTTCATTTCCATGAGTATGTGTGTATGTATGTGCAGGTAGTATTTTAATAGAGGCCATGCAGGGGCAGATGAGACGTGATGTAAGAATGTTCTCATGACATCTATAATTGGTTAGAGGGTGATGCAGTACTTGATGATTGTTTGGAAAAACAGAGCCAAGTATAAAAGGCACTTCCTGCCTGCAGGGGTCTATCTTTTGTTTGAGTCGTGGTGGTGAGTGATTATTTCATGTATCTCTATTTAAAAACTACATCATGCATAGCTGCTTGTGCCTTATCTACTCTCTCTCTCTCTGTATATATATATATATATACATAAGCATAAAAGTGCAATGATGACATTTTTATGTCATGTTTTAATCATGCTTTAAATCGTCTTATTTTAAAACCTACATATATATGTTTGGCATCATGGATAATGAATGGATGGATCATACTTTTCAGAATTTATCGAACTTTTTTTAATGTGATGTTGTTAGATTTTCATATTATTATTCTGTTTTTAAATTATAAACTAAAAAATATCAAGAACTCACATCTCACGAGATGGGACTTTGTGCCAAAAGATTTAACAATGCCTGGGGTCAGAAATAAAACACAAGCAGTAGGACAGCTGCTGTACAGGCTTTTAAATGTTTGAAGCGCCGCAACAGATGCAGATCACATGGCACAGCAGCAATCCAACAGCTCATCAAGTAAAGAGGAGGTAAAAAAAATGTATTTCTTTCCCATTGTATCACCGTTTAAGAGGGGGTTTCGGAAGAGCGAACAAATCTCCTTGGGGTTCGTTCAGCCCTCCTCTTCGCAACGCAAGCGGCAGAGACGTGAAGTGACTGGCAAGCCAAGTGAGCGGGGGGGAACCCCTTAGTTTTGTATATATATTTTTTTGCACCTATGGAAATAAATATCTCCTAGTAACAGTAACATTTGATAACGATTGGGTTTGTTTTTCATTTTTTGCCTTTTTTATATACATTGATTTTTGTCTTTATAAATATTTTTGTGGATTGTATTATTGGAAAAACTGTTTTTTGTGTAGTATCTTCCTCATTGCATTTTAATTTAGGAAGACTGACACAGTTTTGAGCATATGCATTTATTGTTTCTGGGGACTTGCAATACACATTGTAAATATTATACATTTTCACTATGTTTTTTTGGGATATTGCTTCTTTGTGTTTTGTGTGTCAGTTGTGGTGAGGGCTGTGTAAGAAAGTCTGCCTGACATTGTTTTCCTTACACCTGTAAATAAAAAAAACATTTTGTTTTGCAAAGCTGTCTTTTTGTGTCTGTGCCCCCTGTCTACCACCTCTCATTTCTTATCCTGATTGGTCCGGACTACAAGGCGCCCAGTGTGTGTAGTCTGGTTCCATCCTTCCCACTACTTGGGGTTTCACAGATAATTGTTTGTTCTTTCTTTCCCCTCTAGTGAGTGTTATCCCCAGCCTGTTAAAATTTAACTTGAGTGTTTTATACTATCTATCCTTTTTTTCTCCCTCTTCTGATTCATGCTTTACAAAACACTAAACTGATGCATTATTTTTGGAACATGACATCAGTTTGCCTCTGTGCATTACCAGATCCAAATTGTAAGTGGCATATTAGTTTTGTTTTTGATTTTGAATCATATTATCCTTTATAGGAAGTCAGTGAACAAGCTGTCTTCATGGGAGTTGGACTCTCAGCTTTCCCCAGACCTCCCCAGTAGCAGCAGCTGATTTCTCACTTTGTCCCTTCACTTTTCTCAGCACTGTCCAGGCTGCTGCTGTGTGCCATCAACCCAGTGCCTTTGTGCTGCCTCTTTAGTCTTCAGACAACTTAATAACCATCTTGTTAGCTCGGACAATCTCTTCTATCAGGGTCTTTTTCTTGTACTTCAGCACTTTGTTACTTTAGAATAGCATACATAATTGCAGACTATTTTTATACAAGATGTAGATCACAAAACAAGCTAGAAAGTTGTAAGCACCTTTGACTGGGAATCATTCAACTTCAGGAAGCATGAATAATTTATTATCAGTATTGTACAGTTCACAAGGCTACAAGATCCAACATGAAGAAACATGAAAAATAGTCCAGGCAAAAAAAGATAAATTAGTTTGATTTTAAAAACATGAACTGAAGTGGGAATCATATTTACAGGTACTGTAAAACTGAGAAATTTTCATGCATTCTCTACTGGTTATCAAGCTTAAAAGCTTATTTATATTTTTTATGGTTTGGCAAGGATACAGAACGATACAATTTAAAATTTAAAGGCCACATCTGAAGGGAGATCATACCTTTACAGCTGACATCATGGTGAGAAAATATTTTGATAACATTTAAGGATTTTATGTGATTTTTTTACTTTAATTGTGGGGGAAATGTGAAGGTAATATGAGAGGAAACACTTAGATTTTGGGGAGTGTGGCAGCAATGGTGACATAGCTATTAATGCTTATGATCCTTACAACTCCGAAGTCCTGGGTTTGAATCCATGCATTTTCATAAACACCACGGGAGGTTTCCATATAGATTTTTGATAGTTTCCACCCAGGAGGCAAGAGATAATTATTTAGCATTTTACAGTTCCCTCCATAATGCTTGGCATAAAGACACATTTTTCCTTTGATTGATGCCTCTGCACCACGGTTTAACATTTCAAATTAAATAATTCAGAAGTGATTGAAGTGCACATTGCAGACTTTAATTTAAGGGTATTTGCATACAGTACGTTTTGGTCACACCATTTAGAAATTACAACACTGTTTTATGCATGGTCCTCCTATTTTAGGGGACCATAATGTTTAGGACAATTAGCATCATAGGCATCTGCGATTACTCAGGTGTGTTTCATTGCTTCATTAGTCCAGGAATAAGATGCCCAGGCTTGCTTTTACCTACAGACTGTCTTTGGAGTCTGTAGTTGCCATTGTTCAACATGAGGACAAGAGCTGTGCCACTGAGAGCAAAAATCTTCCATTATCAGGCTTAAAAACAAGAATACAATCATTAGAGTTATCAGTAAAACCTTAGGATTACCTAAATCAATTGTCTGGAATATCATAACGAAGAAAGAACACACTGGTGAGGTCAGTAATCGCAAAGTGACTGGTAGGCAGAGGAAGACCTCCACTGCTGATGACAGAAGAATTATCTGTATTGTAAAGATAAAGTCACAAACTCTCATCTGACAGATCAGAAACAGTCTTTAGGAGGCAGATGTGCATGTGTCAGAGACTACTATCTACAGAAGACTTTATGACCAGAAATACAGGGGCCACACTTCAAGATGCAAAACCACTAGATAGCCACAAAAACAGGATGACCAGATTACAGTTTGTGAAAAAAGGCTGCAGAATTCTGGCAAAAGGTCTTGTGGACAGACGAGACAAACCTGCATCAGAGTGATGGCAAGAGCAAAGCGTGGAGATGAGAAGCAGCTGCCCAAGGTCCAAAGCATAACAGCTCATCTGTTAAAGATGGCGGTGGGGGTGCTATGCCTTGGGCATGTATGGGTGTCACAGGTGCTGGCACACTTATCTTCATTGAACATGGAACTGCTGATGGTAGTGGCACAATGAATTCTAAAGTGCATAGTAATATCTTATCTGCTCAGCTTTCAGTAAATGCATCCAAACACACTGGATGGCACTTCATGCTACAAGATAATAATGATCCCAGCATACTGCTAAGGCAACACAGGAGTTTTCAAAGCTAAAAAATGCAAAGCCAGTTACCCAATTTAAAGAAAATTTGAGCATGCCTTCATATGCTGAAGAGAAAACATAAAGGGGCAAGCCCCCGCCACAAGCAAGAGCTGAAGAGGGCTGAATTAAAGGCTTGGCAGAGTATCACCAGGGAAGATACTCAGCACTTAGTGATGTCTATGAATCACAGACTTCAAGCAGTCATTTCATGCAAGGCATATACAACAAAGTATTAAATATGACTGCTTTAATATACAGATAATTATTGTTATCTCAAACATTATGGTGCTCTGAAATGGGAGCATGTGGGTAAATTAAGAAACAATATGCCTTTATCTGAAACATTATGGTGGGCACTGCATATTGCAGCATTTATGGCTTCACATGTAAATAATAAAAACAATAAACATTTTTTTTAAATTATTATGCTGTTCAGTGACCAAGATGCAAAGGTGCTTCAAAATGTTTCCACATTTTCTCGAGTGCAGGCCATTTTTGTGAGAAGTTTAAACATTGTAAGCCTTACTCTGATAGTTTGGTACCCTTCTGCTGTTGACCTTGCTGTCAGTGTGTGGGTTACTATCTTGAACAATGCTACGCATGAATAAGTATGTACCAAAGCAGAAAAGATAAGAGTCATATGAATTCTGGTCACAAAGTTGTTACATGAGCTGAAATGTACATCTGGTTAGGACCTCAATATGGGGACAATGCTTTATCTGACTGGACATAAAATTCAAAATATTGAAGCAGACCCCTTGAGACTGTCATCAGCATCAATCACTAATGAGAAGCAGTAAGACACCAGGCCCATTGGTTTCATCATAAGAAGAATAACTATATTGGAAATGCAATAAAATTAGTAGATTTTGCCAATAAAGCTGAGGTGAAATAAGTGATGCATAACTAGCTTCATGAGCCTCCAAAAGACATTCAGAAGCTTTAGGACAACTGCCAATATAGGTGTACTCACAAGGAGGATGACAATACTGAGAAGAAATGAAATTGAAGTACCTCTAACATAAACACAACATTTTTGAAAAACAACTTGTGGAGGTTTTGAAGAACCTTGATAATAGTATAACACCACAGACCTTAAATGGAGCAATTTTGGGTTTTAATAATGAGTTTTTGTTAACAGTAGGTTTGGCCTACTGTTATGTGATAGATAGATAGATAGATAGATAGATAGATAGATAGATAGATAGATAGAACTTTCTTTGTTCCAAGAAGGAAATTGGGCTTTTTACAGAAGCACAATCAACAAATAACTACATATTTAAAAAAACAAATACACCCCAAAATTACTTAAAAGAAAGAAATACTTCTGACTTGGCTAAAGATAAAAAACATAACCATTATACAGGTGTATTGCTCTTGGTATAAAGGAACCCCCGTGGTGTTTCTTGACACACTTTTGCTGAATAATTCATTGAGTGAAAGTCCTCAGTGTTAGTGTGTCAGAGAGAGGATGTGCAGCGTCATTCATAATGGTATTCAGTGTTCTCTTCATTCTCTGATCCACCACAACCACCACCACCTCCAGGATGTTGAGAGTGCATCCCACAACTGAGTCTGCCCTCTTAAATTGTTTGTTAATTCAGTGGGCCCATCTTGAAGTGATGTTACCGGCCAAGCACACCGCAGCACTGAAGATTGTACTGGCCATCACTGAGTTGTAGAAGAAGTAAAAGATGTCACTACCCAAATTAAAGGAATGCAGTCTCTTAATTAAAAAGAGTCTCTTCTGCCCTTTCTTTTACAGTACAGTTCCTGTGTGTTCTGAGACTACTCCACTGTTTCATCGTGTGGACTCCGAAGTACTTGTAGGTGTGGACCACCTCCACAGCCATTCCCTGAATAGTGACCAGACATTTTGGCTCCTTGGTGTGGCGAAACTCAATAACAAATTCCTTGGTTTTAATGATGTTACGGTGCAGGCAACTCTTTCTGCACCAAGAAACAAAGTTCTCCACCTGACAGCTATACTCTCATTCCCTTTATCAACATACATCTTTTAAAAATTTAAAAAATATATATTAAAAAGAGTACAATTCTCAGTAAACATCACTGTAAACATTACAGGTGGGTGCAATTGAATGATCTGTACATGATATAATGTGCAAGGCTATATTATACATTACTAAAATGGCAACTAATCCACAAACATTCTTGTCACAGTTGGCTTGAATTAACTGATGGGTTTAACAGCTGTAACTCAAGAAAATGGGTAGAATCAGCAGAAAGTTGACAGGGCAAGATTATTAACATGAAATTGATAGGACGAGAAAAAAATACAAGTGAAGTATGACTTTTGGCAACCAAAAGAAAAGCTAAATGTTTCATAAAAAGTTTGAAAATGAAAAAGCTGGTATGTAATCTTACTGATAAACTGGTCGAAATTAATAATAAATCAGCAGAAGCAAAACTGAAAGTTGTGTCACAGGAGGCTGGGGGTTGTACCCAGCCGGGACGCCCAGGAGGACCGGAGGAGGGCTTACGCCTCCCACAGACCACGTGGGGGCGACCACCCTGGTGGCTTTGGGGACCACGGGAACAGTGCTTGGAAGCAAAACCCTATAGGGGCCCGTGGTCACCGCCAGGGGCGCCCCAATACCTGAGGAGCCCTGGCCCTCAGCACTTCCGGCACATCCGCACATCCGGGTGCACAGCCGGTACTTCCGTCACATTGGGGAGTGCCAGCGGAAGATTATCGGGAGGCACCTGGAGCACATCCAGGTAGGGATTAAAGGGGCCGCCTCCCTCCATTCGTTGGCTGGAGTCGGGTGGAAGAGGACAGAGCTCAGGAAGAGAAGAGTGGAGGCGGTCAGAGACAGAGAGAAGCATAGTGAAGAGGCCTGGACTTTGGGGGAGTTTGGGGTTGTGTGTGCACTTTGTAAATAGTAGACAATGTAAATAAACGTGTGGTGGTGCTTATTACGATGTCTGCCTGTCTGTGTCCGGGCTGTTTTCCACAATTGTTACAATTGTGTTCCTTAATATAATGAGATGTGTTTTGTCACAGAGGCATCATAGGAAAAAAACAAAATGAAATCTAAGCTTTGGAGCATTACTTTAGATTTTTTTTTTTAAATTGGAGAGCCAAAGTATATTGAAGCTGTATTAGGCATGCAACACAACCCAACACACAGACACTGACCACAGGTGTTAAAAGCACCAAGAAGTTGTTTTAATTTCTTCTTTTAAGTAAATAGTGCCCAAAGCACCTCTGCCACAATAAACAGGCAAGCAAATACAATAATAATATATTACAGTTCTCTCCTCCACACCTCCCAGCAAGCTCTGTCCTCTACCTTCCAAATCCGGCTCGCTTGTTGGGTTCCCATCACTCCTTTAAATAGTCCTTGACTAGTCCGGGTCTAATGAAGAACTAACATTTTCTTTAGCCCGGAAGTACGAGGTAGTCATGAGGGCAGAAGGAAAGGATGAGTCCCCAGGTCCTTCGACAGCTGCCCCTGGTGGCACCCAACAGGGCTGAGAAACCGAACTCCAAGTCGCAGGATGCCCTATGGGAATCAGGGGCACCACTACACTCCTATGGGGAGCTGCCATCTAGCATTTTGGGGGACGCAGTGTCGGCAAGTAGCTGCCTTCCCCCATCCTTCCATTCCAGGGGCATCCCAGCCAGGTTGAGCTGCCAGCCGTCCGTCACAGGCAGAATAACTAACTGTCAATGGGAACAATGGTAAAATCTATGGCAGGGCACATTCAAGCACACATCAAAACTCACTTGAACTCAGAAATCTTTGGATGCCATATACTGTACCTTAACATGTAGATCTTTTGGATTTTTGTCAAAGCTTGGTGTATGCAGAAAGACACAACGAGAGCATTGCAACTCTGCACTGATATTAAGTGGCCAAGTGGACTGTGGAACATTGAGGTGGCAGTTCTGTAAAGTCCAGATCTTTAACGCAAATGATTAAGATCTCCATCATACCATTGGTTTCAATATCTTAAGGAAATGATCATAAAGACAACACACAGCCTCCTTTAGTTTTCTTCCATGTATGCTTTTGTCACAAAGGCTTTGTCATAAGACCATTCATCATTTACTTAAAAAGCAGGTTATTGCCATGAAGTTAACATGAAATTCATCAGCTACATTTTTCACAAAATGTTTTTTTTTTTCTCTGTTTAGGATGATGTTTTTGAAATGTTGTGCTTGAGTTCTAAAATGAGTTGGGGCTGGAAAGCCTTATATTCTTACATTTTCTTGCTAATCTCTCAAAAGAGTTCTCAGGAAATTTTACATTTTTTAAAACACATTCTTAATTTTTCGGGCAAAGCAAAATAGCTAAAATTAATGAATGAACAAATATATTTTGACACTATGTCATAGCTTCTCTCGCTGACCTCAACTGGCATACACAAATTAGAAAATCAATGACTTGAGATACAAGGGTGTCAGCTTAAATTTCAAGTGCTTGATCACTGTTTATATAATAATGAGCTTTTAAATGAGCAACAAGCACATACTGCAAAGCTTTGAAAACCATTTGGAAAGATTCATGATTGAAAAATTTTATTGCTCTTGATCTCGTCCAAAAGAACAATAAGTAAGTCTTTCAATGTGTTCCATTACTGTAATGAATGCTTCCAAGTTTTTATAAATATCCCTTTATTTTGAGAACAAGGGGATAAAAATCAGAAAATTAGTTCATTTGACACATCCTGTACTATGGTAAAAGAGACAATTTATTACATGAAATAAGTTGCATAATACGTTAGACAAATCTATTAAATGCAAAAGTACTTTCCGTATTAGCTACATATTTGGTACTGAATTTTTTTTCCTCAGAAAAGTTAATTAACCTTTACAAAAGATACAATTAAGACCTTCATAGTTTTTATCCTGTTAAAGAAGTGCTGCAGCGTCCAGCAAAGGTGTGCCTGAGTTAGCCTTACTTAAAAGACAAGTCTTAAATTTAAAATGTGCAAGTTGTTTAATAGTAAGGAAACACCTACAGTGCAGCTTTCAGGTGGAGAAGCCTGGCGATTTTCAAGGTGGACTTTGACTTTTTTCTTTTATGCATTATATCTGTGATTTCAACTTTTCCATGGCAATCTCTTAGTTATGCAATTACCTGAACATACATGGCAACTAATGTAAAACAATCAAACTACTCTCTTTAATATGTGTGGCAATGTACATATGGTAAATTTATAGAAAATGCATTTTAATAAATTAATAAGCAAAGCTTTATGAAGTAAATACAATGACTTTTGCATAATGCATAGGTAATATACCTATGCACAGATAATTATTGATCCATCTCCATCTGAAAGGTTTTAGTATTTTTAAAAATCCATTTCCTTCCAATCCTTGCTGTCTCAAATGCACATCACTTTCATTGTTAAAGTTTAGAAGACATCAACAAAAAAGCAACTGTACCTGCTATAGTGTCTCTCTGGTTGCCTGATAATGTCAATCAATAAGAAAATTCATTTCCTTAAAATCACTTATAAACAAGGCATCTGTTCCTGCTCCTTCTACAACAGCAATGTGCTACATTAAAAGTGTTTTAATGTGTTTGAAGGAATGAATATTTTATAAGCCATACTTTATCATTTTCAGATTTGCTCTACCATTTACACTGGGGTCATAGAAACACGTCAATTAAAAAGGGTATCATCGTTTTTATTATTCTGTGTTCTGGGAAGCTGCTCATCAGGTCAGAACTAACGGAAACCATACACTTGTGAATCTCCCTCAAATGCATGAAGAGTGTCATCTTTAAGAAGGCATTACCAAAGGATTATATGCACAGCATCCTGCTGTATTCAGCACACTGGATAAATGCATCCTGACTGTAGTTATTCTTTAAATTTGAGTAACATTATAGCCATATTAAAATATATAT
>JANRMT010062806.1:73058938-73094641 GCA_026402145.1 Polypterus bichir lapradei
CATCAGATCTCAATGGGGAAAAAAATTGTGCTGGATACATATATATAATAGTGTTAGGAACGAGAGGATGCCACATTGTTTGATGGAAATGAAAATTATCAAACTACAGACAGCTGAATTCAAAGACACCCTGAAAATCAAAGTGAAAAAATGATGCGGCAGGCTATTCCACTTTGCCATAATTTCATTGCAGCAACTCCAAATCGTACTCAGTTGTTCGTATGGCCCCACGTGCTTATATGCCTACCTGACAATGTCAGGGGGTCATGCTCCTAATGAGACGACGGATGGTGTCCTGAGGGATCTCCTCCCAGATCTGGACCAGGGCATTACTTAGATCCTGGACAGTCTAAGGTGCAGCCTTGCAGCGTAAGATGTACCGAAACATAATGTCCCAGAGGTGTTCTATTGGATTTAGGTCAGGCGAGCATGGGGCCAATCAATGGTATCAATTCCTTCATCCTCCAGGAACTGCCTACATACTCTCACCACATGAGGTCGGTTATTGTCGTGCAGCAGGAGGAACCCAGGACCCACTGCACCAGCATAGGGTCTGACAATGGGTCCAATGATTTCATCCTGATACCTAATGGCAGTTAAGGTTACATTGTCTAGCCTGTAGAAGTCTGTGTGTCCCTCCATGGATATGCTCACAGATCACTGATCTACCACCAAACCAGTCATGCTGAACGATGTTACAGGCAGCATAACCTTCTCCACAGCTTCTCCAGACCCTTTCACATCTGCCATATGTGCTCAGGGTGAACCTGCTCTCATCTGTGACAAGCACAGGGTGGAAGTGGTGGATCTGCCAATTCTGGTATTCTATGGCAAATGCTAATCGAGCTCCACAGTGCCGGGCAGTGAGCACAGGGCCCATTAGTGGACGTTGGGACCTCAAGCCACCCCCATGAAGTCTGTTTCTGATTGTTTGGTCAGAGAAATTCACATCAATGGCCTGCTGGAGGTCATTTTGTAGAGCTCTGGCAGTGCTCATCCTGTTCCTCCTTACCAAAAGGAACAGATACCGGTCCTGCTGATGGGTTAAGTACCTTCTACGGCCCTTTCCAGCTCTCCTAGAGTAACGGCCTGACTCCTGGAATCTCCTCCATGCCCCTGAGACTGTGCTGGGAGACAGAGCAAACCTTTTGGCAATGGCACATATTGATGTGCCATCGTGGAGAAGATGGACTACCTGTGCAATCTCTGTAGGGTCCAGGCATCGCCTCATGCTACCAGTAATGACGCTGACCGTTGCCAAATGCAAAACTAGTGAAAAAACAGTCAGAAAAGATGAGGAGGGATAAATGTCAGTGGCCTTCACCTGTTAAACCATTCCTGTTTAGGGGGTCCTCTCATTGTTGCCCCTCTAGTGCACCTGTTGTTAATTTCATTAATACCAAAGCAGCTGAAACTGATTAACAACCCCCTCTGCTACTTAACTGACCAGATCAATATCCCAGAAGTTTCATTGACTTGATGCTATACTCTGATTAAAAAGTGTTCCTTTAATTTTTTGAGCAGTGTATAAATATATATATATATATATATATATTTATATATATATATATATGTACACACACACACACACACACACACACACATATATATATATATATATACATACATATATATGTTGTCCTGCATGAGCGCATGGGGAGCAGCTTAAGGACCTGACACGTATCGCAACAACCCGTGCCAGAGGACGATGGCGGTGTACTAACCTTTCTCTCTGTCTTCCCGTAGAAAAGACGAAGTGTCACCGCCATAATCCTGCCTGGATAACCAAAACATCAACGCTTCCGGGTTCCTTCCTTCCCTCCGGTCCCCCACTGATGACATCATCTACCCATCCACCATCATGCCTTCCCAGCATTCCACGTACCAATTTCTGGTCCGACTCCTTATAATATTCGTCCTCCCATTGCTTTTTGTCTAATGCTATTTCTGTTGAAGCGAAGTTGGACCTTTTTGTTACAGTATACGGGGCTCAAACCGCCAAACCTTGATCTGTTTCTGTCTTATTATTCTAACGTATATAATATACTGTGTATATAGACAGACATATTTTATGTACAAACATATATACACATAGTTAAAAACTGTACAAAAGTTTCTACCAAGCCAGTATCAATGCCAATCATTTTTTGATATGCAGTTCATCTGACTTACACTCAAAATATGTCCATATAATTTCTCAATTGCTGTTATTGAATAACTTAAGCGTAAAGACATTTTAACGCATTAGTTTAGGTACTGCAAAAATGCATCATTTACTTATTTACTCTTATAAACTAAGACCTTGACAAATACTTATAAAACATCAGTAGATCTGTTATTTATTTCTGAGCAGTGTGGCATATTGACATGATGGTACAATGACTTGTTAAAATGAAGGATTCACAAGTCTTCTACTAAATATGAAATATCAAGAGAAATGGGTCTCAGTTAAGCCACCTCAGACCTCTGCAAAGTGAAATTTTGTTAGTAGGTGACTTTACAGATATAAATAAACACTTTACTGATGCTTTGTAAGTGTTATGAATACCCAAAGAAGTGCATGTTAGGGTCTTGTTACATAATAGTAAATGAGTCAGAGACACATTTTTGCAGTACCTAAATTAAATTGTTACCAAAGATGTTATTTTATCAAAAAGGAAAATGGAATACAAGAGATAGGTCATATACATATATCTGCTATTACCTATAAATAACAAATAACTAATCTTTAAGTGCTTTTATTTCTAGAAGTCTCTAGTGTAATATCATTGCATCATTGCCTACCATTACATTTTTAGTCACCATAGATAATGTGAAGGGTGAAATGGAAGAAGATAGAAAAAAAATCTTTGACACCTAGATTTTGAAGAGCTAAAATTAATTTCAGATATTTTAAAATGCAGCTCTGCTTTTCAGATATCTGAAACCTAATTCAAGATTTCTTTAAATAAGTTCCTTTACAATTTAAGACATTTGCAAGTCATGTGAAAATATGAAAATAACAACTGTGCTATTTCAAGATATCTAAAATGTGTTTTGAGATATCACAAATGGACTCTGTGTGCATTTTAAGATCATTAGAAATCATTTGAAACTATCTCAAAATCATTTCTTGCAAAATTTCTTATTCTTTCAATATGAATTCCTGTCTATTTTAAGATATCTCAAAATGCATTGAAAACTCACAGAATGGACAGAAACCAATTTGGACATATCTGGAAAAACAGGCAAGTAATATTTTAATGTAATTTTAAGATTTTTTGATATCTCAAATGTAAGTCAATATGAAGATTTGTGATACGCATTTTAAAATACAGTACCCAGATGACATTTGGGGTTAGCTTCAAATATCATCAATACTATTTGAAATGCATAGAAAATATATGAAGTCATTTTTTTACATTTTTCGAATTGCATTTCAGAATATCATCTCATCTCAGAATGCATTGGAATATCCATCCATCCATTATCCAACCCACTATATCCTAACTATAGGGTCACGGGGGTCTGCTGGAGCCAATCCCAGCTAACACATGGCGCAAGGCAGGAAACAAACCCTGGGCAGGGCGCCAGCCCACCGCAGGGCACACACACACACACACCCACACACCAAGCACACATCCATCCATCCATCCATTGTCCAACCCGCTGAATCCGAACACAGGGTCACGGGGGTCTGCTGGAGCCAATCCCAGCCAACACAGGGCACAAGGCAGGAACCAATCCCGGGCAGGGTGCCAACCCACCGCAGGACACACACAAACACACCCACACACCAAGCACACACTAAAGACAATTTAGAATCGCCAATGCACCTAACCTGTATGTCTTTGAATTGTGGGAGGAAACCAGAGTACCCGGAAGAAACCCACGCAGATACGGGGAGAACATGCAAACTCCACGCAGGGAGGACCCGGGAAACGAACCCGGGTCTCCTAACTGCGAGGCAGTAGTGCATTGGAGCATATTTCAGGATATTTGGAAATGCATTTGAGATACTTAAAATACATTTCAGACATCTTATAATGGACATTGTGAAAATGCCTTGACAGCCTTGACACACAAAAAAAAGGTTTGGGTCAGCCACCTGTATACTTAATTCCTGACAGCAAAAGGCAAATATAAAGCAGAGTTGTGTACAGAATTGAGTCCAAGACAGAACTGATTTACAGAGGGAAGGTGGTGGGTTTTTAAGGTCGGTCAGGGAAAGTGAAGTCATCTGGTCCAGAACCGGAAGTGATGTCATTGGATCCGGAAGTGATGTGTGACGATGCGGGTTCTGGCTCCACACTCCCATTGCTATTCGGGAGACCTTCAACCCAAACACCATCGGTAATGTTACCGGTGAGCTAGTCAGTGAAGGCAAATAATTTGAGCAAGGGGATGGTAAAGAAAAAGTGCAACAGTGCTTTTATTAAAAAACAGTCAACAAAACAGGTGTTCAAATATAATAGTGCAGTGATTCCAATTTCTTCAATAAATAATCCATTAAAAGAAAACGTGGAGGTTAAAACAATAAATAGAAAAAAAAACAATCCTTAAAACCAGAGGTTAAAATGATCTTTCAGGAAGCAGTCTTTAAAAATCCACAACAAGTTCGGTGCCTTCAATTACAACTAGCGTCTCTCCTGCTTCACCCATCAGGGCCCCGCAACAAGGGAGACGCGCACTCTGCAGCTGACCTATTACCTACTCCTGCTACTGCTGTCCTTGGCTCCGGTCGGCTCCTCCGGACAGCGACTTGGGAATCCCTTAACGGCCAAGGCTCTCACGTTAGGGACACCGCGTCCCAAGTCCCGACTCCCGCTAACTTCCGCGGAGAGTCCTGCACCTTCCCAGTCACTCCCGCCCTACAAAACAATCTTCTGCGGGGGCGACCACCACCACTTCTCCTGGGTGTTGGCCAAACACCCAGGCTGCCTTCAGCTGCCTGCAAGCGTTCGCTCGCCTGCTTCCTCCTGCACCGATTTGCTCGCGCGCTCTCTTCTCTCCTTCCTGCTTCCAACCTCCGTTTCCTTCCCTTTCTTTCTTTTTCTCCCCCCAACACCGACTCGCGCTTGTTTTAAATGAAGAGGGGCCATCACAGCTGTAGCATTAGCCACGGGAGCAATCACGGATGTGGGCAGTTCCTCACCTGTGCACCCGGTGAGAAACGCCCACAACCCCGAGCGTCCCGCGGCTCGCCACAACAACGCCCCCCTCACGAAGCCACTTCGGGTGCGGTGATTATTTATTTAAAATGGCCTTCACTCAACGAGCTGTGGACCCACTATACCACATAAGAACCAGAAGTGATGTCATTGGATCTGGAAGTGATGTCCTCGGGACTGGGACTAGAAATGACATCAAGTGACATTGCCGGAATCAGGCAGAATTTCCCGTGTCTGGTCTGCAGACATAAAATAGGAAGGTTTAGTGCACCCTGCTACCCCTTGGTTTGGTGTGGAATGACCTTCCTTTTGTCCTTCTAGCTGCCTCCCATGCATACATGTGTGACAGCATATAAAATATGTTTGAGATATCTGAGAATGCATTTAAATATATAGAAATAGACATATTATAAGATATCTATAATTCAGGTTAAGATGCATTCCACAATATCTTAAAAGGAATTTTGAGAACCCTCTAAATGTTATTTTGTTTCAATACTGTATAGTACTGTTAATGGATCTTTGATCAGTAGTACACACTTTTCTAAACTGAGTGCTTCAGTTTTACTGATTGGTGAAGTGTTTTCTTAAATTTTCTTTCTGGATTAATATATTTATTATCACTAATGCAGATGATGTTACAAGGTGCCAAGATCCTTATAGGACTCGTCCATGTACATTCACCCACACAGCCACTTTAGAATCCCAAGAAGACATGCATGTCTTTGTAATGTGAGAGAAAAATCTGCATTCCCTTAGTGCTTGGACACAAAGAGAATTTGTAAACCCCATATGGAAAGTGACATGTAAATCCAGGATGTTGGATCTATGAAGCAGCAGTGCTAATAACTGCCCAGCAATACAACAATTTTCTTGATTAATTTAATATATTTTACTACAATATAGAGATACATTCATATGTGGATGTGCCAGTTGACCTACAAGACATAGTGAAGCTTTTCATATCAAGTAAGGAAGGTGTTCATTCTTCTTAAGACACAAACAGAAATGTTGCACCTTAACCACACAGATGTCCATCTTAAAGCTCTGAAGATGGCAGTTATCTATGATTTGACACACTAGATGTATTCTCACATTACTTTCATCCCAGTGTTTGCCCATCAGCCTAAAGCAACGCGCAAATCAAGCAAAACAAATCTGCAAAACAATAAATTGGAATACAACGTGCCCTAATCTGTATCGTTGACCTTCTCTCTACGATGTTAAAACACATCTTCCAGACGGCTCTTGCCACAGAGATCGACATAATTGTAAATGAAGGATTCCAATACCTCAGTGGCAAACACAACAGTCAGTTTACATTTGTACATATCCATTTGGGCATTAGGTCATTGGAGTTGTGTCCAAAAAAACATTGAATTTGTTTAAAAAAAAGAAGACCTTTCAGCTTCTAGCTACTGGATTAATGAACAGACCACTGTGCAGCTTTAGATTATAATCATTTGAAGACTTGGGGATCTGAGTTAGAAATCTTCAACAAACAACTAGAAAATCAAATTAAACCACCATATTGTGCTTTCTACAGCTTACTTCATTTCAGCACTTGATTCTCAAGACTTTGCTTGTTAGATTTTGAGCAATGAAAAACACAGGTGTTCTTTTTCCAAATGCTGCTGTGGTAAAACCAGTTACTGGAAAGAAAATGCAAGCTGATGGCTGAAGTGGTTTAATCTTGTATGAATTTTCAGTTTATTGATTGTGTTGATTCTGTGCTTCACTGCAGCTCCATGGTAATACAGAACGTCAATCTTCTGAGGCAAATTGAGCAGGCTAGCTGTTGTGTCCAATCTGAATCCCAGCAAAACAGGAACGTTTGCCATTTTTACACATTACAAAGAACTGCACAGTTTCATACATTTAAAGTCCTTAAAAGTAAGCTGCATCACTTTGTTTCTTCATTAATGCAATTTGAATGCCATTGTTTACACAAATTAAAATAGTTTTTTGCATTTTCAGCTTCATTTTAAGTGAATTTCAGAAGTTCAAGTTATTCCAAGATATAAGAATTTTGTGTTAAGGTATTGCCCCAGCATCTCAACAGTGTTTATATACAATCTCTTAACTGTCTTTAATAACACACTTGCTGTTGAAGACAATCCACCTAAACTACAAATACTGTTGCGCTCACTTTAGAAGAGACAACATCTAAATCTATTTTGTAAATTTTCTACCTCAAATTTCATAGCCTTTTTTCCTTCTCCATAAGAGTTTTTTTTTGCAGTATATACATTTCAAAATACAATTTGTCCACAGTGAAGCACTTTGAATTAAATTGATTAAACATGGTAAAACATTAAACTCTTTTGTCTTTCTTGCAAATTGTAAAGGTGAGGTTTTATCAGGTGCGAATCAATAAGAAAGGCAAGAAGACGTCAGGGCAACGTTATCATAGTGTTTTCTTGCATGATTAATGTTTAACTTTACTATTATATAACAGGCTGACTCCAACCTGATTCTGAATTATTTTGGATTGTGAACAAGTTCCATCCATCCATCCATCCTTTATCCAACTCGCTGTATCCTAAACTACAGGGTAACAGGGGTCTGCTGGAGCCAATCCCAGCCAACACAGGGAACAAGTTCCGTATATATGATTGACTGGCTGAACATTTTATTAATTTTTTGCTTGTTTGAAGTAAAAACATATTATGGTTTGTGAACAAAAATACCTATTTTAGTTTGTTTAAACACATTACTGAAAAATATTAATGGTTTTTTATTTAATCCACAGAGTACAAGGGCTGAGATTGTAGCTTTGTTCTGGCTAAGGGTTTTCTGAACACAAAGAATCTAGAAATACATAATGTAATTTCCACATTTTTGAGTGTTTTCCAAAGTCTGACATGAATGTGTCTAAAGTATTTCCCCTGAAGTCACTTAGCAAAAGTAAAACACAAACATCTTCTAACGTAATAAAAGGACATATGTCTGTGAATCTGTGTATCTCTGTGTCCATGCAGTTGCTACGTATGTTTCTGTCACTTCCTCAGATGGCACATCACAAACATTTTTAGTAATAAAACGCCTTGCATCACAAACATTAATACAGATGGCTCATCACAAACATTAACTCTGATTTTATGAATCCCATAACAAATGGCACATAACAGAGACATATGAATTGCATTTGTAATTCCAACAGCTGTCTCATCACATACTTTTGTAGTAATGCATTTAATTACTAAAAATGTTTGGGATGTACCATTTGTTGGAGTAACAAATGCAATGCATTTTATTACAACATGCATTACAAAATGTTTTGGAGGAGCTGGACTACCTGTACATCCTGATTTGGCTGCTGGTACCACCTCATGTTACCTGTAGTGACAAGGACACCAGCAAAACACAAACATGGAGAGGAATCAGTCAGGAAGGATAAGGAGAGAACAATTGTCTGTGGCCACCACCTGCAAAACCATTTCTTTTTGGAGATTGTGTCTGAGATGATTTGAGCTTTGTGACATGGTGTGTTATCCAGTTGGAAGTAGCCATCAGAAGATGGGTACACTGCAGTCATAAAGGGATGGACACGATCAGCAACAATACTCAGGTAGGCTGTGGCATTTACACAATGCTTAACTGGTACTAAGAAGCTCAAAGTGTGTCAAGTGCCAAAGTGTGCCAAGAAAATATTCCTCACACCATTACATCACCACCACCAGCCTGAACCAAGGCAGGATGAATCCATGCTTTTATGTTGTTAGCACATAATTCTGACAATACTATCTAAATGTCACATCAGAAATCAAGACTTGTCAGACTAGGCAACATTTTTCCAATCATCTATTGTGCATTTCTGTGACCCTGTGCAAATAGTAGCCTCAGTTGCCAGTTCTTAGCTGACAAGAGTGGCACCTGATGTGTTCTCCTGCTGCTATAGCCCATCTGCTTCAAGGTTCAACGTGTTGTGCATTCAGAGATGCGCTTCTGCATACCTCAGTTGTACCAAGTGGCTATTTGAGCTACTGTTGCCTTTCTATCAGTTCGAACCAGTATGGCCATTCTCCTCTGACCTCTGGCATCAGCAAGCCATTTTGACAAAGACAACTGTCACTCACTGGATATTTTTCCCTTTTTTGGACCATTCACTGCAAACCCTAGAGAGAGTTGTCTGTGAAAATCACAGTAGATCAGCTTTTTCTGAAATACTAAGACCAGTCCCAACAACCATACCACATTCAATGTAAATTAAATTGCATTTTTCCCTATTCTGATGCTTGATTTGAACTTTAGCAGGTCGTCTTGACAATGTCTACATGCCTAAATGCATGTTTACATTAACATGCAGTTGAACAGGTGTAAAGTGGCCAGTGAGTACACTGTGCCATATTTATTTATTTTATTTATTTATAAAGCACTTTAAAACAACATCAAGGCTGACCAAAGTGCTGTACAATAAAAAAAAAGAAAACCCAACATATCAGACACACAAAACTGAAGGGTAAATGAAAAAGAAACTGAAAAGATTCTTAATAAAAAGTATACAGATAGCCAACATATAATACTGGGTTAAAAGCCAGAGAGTAAAAAAGTGTTTTTTAAATAGGATTTAAAGATAGCTAGTGAAGGAGCCTGCCTAACGTGCAACGGCTATTCATTACAGAGTTTTGGGGCTGCAACTGAAAAAGCTCAATCACCTCGGAGTTTGCATCATGCCTTGGGAACGCATAAAAGCATCTGGTCTGCTGACCTGAGAGAGCGAGACGGAACATAAGGGTGCAGCAGTTCCGACAAATAAAGTGGGGCACAACCATTAAAGGATTTAAAGACAAATACAAGGATCTTAAAATGGATTCGAAAACTAATTGGAAGCCAGTGAAGAGAAGGGTAACATGCTCATATATAAATACATATATACATATAAAGAGAGAGAAAGGGAGAGACCCAAATCACAGACACAGTAAACCACCACACATTGATAGGGTAAAATAATGGATTTTTATTTCTTTCCCAGGCACCTCTTCACAATCCTTCCAATAACAAGCCACAATTATACAATAAATGAACACAGTGAACTGCCAATTCTTTCTCCATCTCTAACTCCATTGAGTTTCACCCTCTCCCTCCCGCCTCAGACTCGTCTATACTGTATGTACAATTGGCTTCCTTTTACACCTGACCCAAGAATGCTTCCAGTGTCATGCCACATCTTCTGGGAAGAACTTCTGGGCCATGCTCTCAAGTGTTTTTAGCCAAATGCTTATTCCATTGGTATAAATTGTAACGCTTGTAAAACAAACAAACAAAAAAAAAAAACAGCCTGTATTTGAAGCATTTCTACAGGAAGTCACAGCCTCTTATCAAATGAGCCAGGAGTGAAAAACTTCACCAAAAATAGGAAAAAAAGCATGCATGTGCTTTGGTCGTGTAGTGACAGCTATTGAGGGAAAAGTTTTAAGTTTGCACATAACTTGCAATCAAGTACCAAGAACTGAACAGAAATTATAAACATTTAGTTTTAATCAAGTTGAAGTTTAGTAAGTTTAGTACAGATGCTTTAACAGAAGCTGAGTGGGTAGCACAGAGCTGTCATTTCTGCCTCACAGAGCAAACTGTATGAAATTTCATGTTCTACCCATGCATTTCTGGATTCATTGGTATCAGTGAGTGTGCTTAACTACATGTGGCTACTTGTTTTAACACTGAAAATTAAAAATGTGTCAGTAATACTTATAAATTAGGATAATTTGTTTAGTCAATCATGTGCTGTGTAGTAAATAACAAACATCCTCTTTTTCAATCAGCAACCAGAGTCCCTGGGCATGCACATTGTCTGCTGTACTACCAGATCACAGTGATTCAAAATATCAATAGCAAATAAATGAAATAAGACTAAACTGATACATTATTTTAACATTTGTGTCACTGGATTGTACACAACATACTCTTTTGTGGTTGACTGTATGAAAGAGCCCTGAAAAGAATAGGCTTATCATCCACCATGTTTGCTTCTTGCCTTATACCCAATGCTTCTGTGATAATGGTTCCCTGACACCCTAAACTGCATTTTAAATGTTCCCCTCAGCACATACAGGACTAAATCTATATTTATGTCTGCTCAGTTCTTGTCACTTGATTACACACTGTGCACGTGCTTAGCCTCCTCCCCACTAGCTGTCACTGGATGACAGGATCACATGCTTCAATGAAGATGCGCAATATTCTAGTGACATAAGCATGCAATTTTTTTTATGCAAAATAAGTCAATGATTTGCTTTTTTGTGTGTTGGGAATAAGCTTATGTAAATATCATAAAGACACTATTACATATCACTTGAGTTGTGTGCCTATTGATGCCCGTGTGTAGTCCTGGAATTTTTCAAGGTACTGCCTGAGTTGTTCATAGAGAATCCAGAATTGTACCCTAGACATAATTTGCTACAGAACAATGTGAACCCAGTATCTGCGCTCACAACTCTGTTGACCTCTCCTCTTCAGTATTATGATCACTAGGATTAAAAGCAATAAAGTCATAAAAAAAACATTCTGGGGCAGCACAGTGGTGCAGTGGTAGCACTGCTGCTTTGTAGTACGGAGACCTGGGTTCGCTTCCTGGGTCCTTCCTGCGTGTTGTTTGCATATTCTCCCCGTGTCTGCAGTTTCCTCCCACAGTCCAAAGACACGCAGGTTAAGTGCACAGGCGATCCTAAATGCCCCAAGTGTGTGCTTGGTGTGTGGGTGCATGCGTGCATGTGCCCTGCGGTGGGCTGGTGCCCTGCCCAGGGATTTGTTCTTGTTCCTGCCGTACGCCCAGTGCTGGCTGGGATTGGCTCCAGCAGACCCCTGTGACCCTGTGTTAGGATATAGCTGGTTAGACAATGACTGACGGACTGAAAACATTCTGGAGACGCAACATTCAGCTCACAGCACTAGAACATCTCACAACCTACAAAATGGTAAAAGGAAATAATGTCAATCATATTTTCCCTGCAAAAGGCTTATTTGAAATTGTTTGAAAAATGCTTGAAAAACACCTAAATACTACCTGAAAAATGCCCCAAATAAAGGCTTAAAAATGCTTACAAAATGACAGCAAACATGTGAAAAATGCCAAACGCTGGAAATTTAAAACACTAAAGTGTGAATGGTTCCTTTAGGGGATGCCTGGGTGTATAAAGGAGTTCCTACATAAGAAACGTAAGAAATCTGACAAACGAGAGGAGGCCATTCAGTCCATCAAGCCCATTTTGTTTAACTATAAAGCTGTGCCAATATCTCATCCAGATTCTTCTTAAAGGTTGTCAAGGTTTCTTCTTCCACTACATGTCTTGGTAGTTAAATGCACTTGCCCTTAATTTCCACTGACGTCCTTGAGTACGTGATTCACTCTTAAGCGGAAAGAAAGTTGCCGGATCTACTTTACCAATACCACTGAGGATTTTAAATATCTGAATTAGATCCCCACACAGTATCCTCTGCTCGAGACTAAACAGTCCTGGGATGCACCTGGTTGTTCTCCTCTGCACAGCTTCAAGTCCTGCTATGTCTTTCTTGTACCATGGTGACCAGAACTGCACCCGCTACTCAAGATGAGGTCTTACTAGTTCATTTTATAGTTTGAGCATAACATCCCTTGACTTAAATTCAACAGTTTTTATGATATAACCTAACATTTTATTTGCCTTTTTCATTGCTTCTGTACATTGCTTAGACATTGTGTCAACATATACTCCTTAATCGTTTTCAGAGGTTTCTTCCTGTATTACAGTGTCTTCCATCTTGTATTTATAATTTATGTAACTTTTGCCCATGTGTAGCACTTTGCACTTTTCAGCATTAAACTGCAATTTGAAAGTGTTTGCCCAGCTCTGAATTCTTTTTGCTGTCTCTTCACAGTCTTCATTTCCTCCAATATTAGTGTCGTCTAGAAATTTCACAAGTTTACTAACTACATTAGAATCAATGACATTAATATAAATTAGAAAAAGTAATGGTCCAAGGACAGACCCCTGAGGGACTCCACCAATGACCTCGCTCCTTGTAGAACATTCTCCTTTTATTTGTACTTTTTGTCTCCTATTGGTTAACCAACTAGAGTATGAGTTTTGTAGGTTACTTCTGATGCCTACAGCTTCTAGTCCCAAAATTAATCTTTGGAGTTTGACCATATTAAAGGCTTTTTCCTACAACATGCAGGATGTTGCTAATTGCATGGAACCAGCTGTTTGCTTCATTCAGTGTTTCAGGGTTGGATGATAATTTAACAAGGTGCTTCCATTGTATAGAAATAATCTGATGACATTATACACAGACTTATACACAGCTGCCTTGCTGAGCCCATGTACATCTCTGACAGTCTGCTGAAATCCCTAGTAAGTGCCCTAGTACCACAGCATATAGGGGACCATATAGGGGACCTATAATCATATTTAAAGGCAAAATGTTAAGCATTATCATTAACAGTCACGAAAAAACATGAAGCAGTATTTAAACTTTAACTATTATTATATATTATTTCACAATATTAAATTACCCTCTGCTTTTGTAGCCTTTACAGTATATGCTAAAGATACAAGCCTCTGCTACAGCTCATTGATTTTAAAATAATTACCAAATTGCTGCATTTTTTTTTTTGGGGAAATTTATTTCAATTCAGTTTATTTTTTCATAGCATTCTTCACTGATTGAAAGAACAGAGTACTGTAACAAGTTCACCAATAAAATGCAATTACAACTTTGCAAATAAGTAATTATATAATCCATGCACCTAAAAACAGATTTGTTTAAACACACAATAAAACCGAGGTTCAAACATAAATGGAACCTAACAATATCTGTCCATTAAAATCATTGATCATTGAGCTCTGGCCATTTGACAACAGAGGAAGGGAAAACAAAACTCCAGTCAGCAGCATCCCTGGTGATGTCATCTAGTCAATTATAAATCTTAGTGTTCTAAATTGGAAGAGAATTGTCATGAGATGAATTTTATGTGCTCTCTCTGTCAGCCTCCATGTCACTGAGGCTGGCGCAAGAGGGAGCCAGATTAGGAAGCACTTAACAATTAATTAGTGGGTTATGAAGGATTTAATGTGCTACTTCAAGTTTTGGGAAACGTACAAATTAAGGAACAATCTTAAAACAGGGTTTGCAAAGTTCTCAGCACTACAAAGGTTTCAAAAAACTCATTTCAAATTAGTTTTGCTAGAATTCACACAAAATTATTCCTAGAAATGTAGCATCACATAATAAAGATTTTTTTTCCTTCAGTTAAAACATCTAAGCTTTTAACTTGTCAAATGTGTTATTTATAGCAGTATTTTCCTGGTCACAAGTGTTGTTAATAATCCATATCCAACTTCATAAGGATCATTTAAAATTTTTCTGACACAACTAAGTGCTAAATTTTCCCATTCTAGGTATAAAATAGCTTGAGTTGCTTCACACGTAGACATGTAATTAATTTCACCTGCTTCTTTAATCAAGTAACTTACAATTAAAAGATAAAAGCATCTGCCTGTAGCGACAAAAAAATCTTAATGATAGATGGTTCACAACAAGGCTGGAAATAGAGAAATTGCTTAGAGATTGAGAAGCAAAATATATCAGTTTTAAAATGCCCGCCTCACACTGTTCATTGCTAAAAGTTTTGTCAAATGAAATACTTTCTGCCAGCATATTGGCAACAAGCCAGGACAAAAGCCTGGCATGAAAAAGGCTGGCAGTGTTATTTCCCTGGGGCGTGACAGCTATACTTCTAAAATAAGTGCCAAATGGGGCTGTGATAAATCTCAACAAATGTGTCTCCCATTTATACCCCAGTACATGTTTATAAACACATTGCTTAAAATGATAAGAAACATTGTGCCCAAATTTCACTTGATATGTGTAAAATATGGTAGTTTAAGCAAAACTATCTTTTATCTGCAATATTTCCTGATGAAGAACACGTATAGTACATAACATTTTAGAACACCAATTGATAACTTCTGCATAAAAATAAAAATGATTTTTAGATTATTCTGTCATTGACAATTATAATTGATTTGCAATTTATAGCACAATGTTTCTTGTATTTACAGTCTTGCTATGCCTGTGCTGTCTTTCTGGGTTTGTAGATACAGGCAGTCCCCAGGTTACGTACGAGATAGGGACTGTAGGTTTGTTCTTAAGTTGAATTTGTATGTAAGCCAGAACAGGTACATTATTTTAATAAATACTATTGTTCACTGTTTGTAACCATGAGCTCTGCCAATGAATGATGGAGTTTTACTTCTCTCTGACCTTTTTATTATTTCTGCTTTATTATCCATGGTGATGGTTTTTCTCTTCTTTACTGCATCACCAGCACTTGCATCAGATTTGTGTTTCAGAGACATTGTTGAAGGGTGAAGACAAAAGGTTAAGATGAGCTCTTCTGCACAGCACTGTACACACTATCACAGCAGGAAGGCACCTCTCGTCAGCACATCTGGTGTACTGACAAGAGACAACTTCCTGCTATGTACGTAACACTACAAGCAGGCTTGCTAATGAGAATGGATGGGGGCGGTGAGGGGCGGTTCATCACCAGCCCACCTCACAGTCACCTCCACTACAGTATGCTGCCTGCAGCGTTAGCCCACCGAGAGCAAACAGGGTGTGGCCAAAGGCAGGTAGTGAATCGCCCACCACCACCCCCATTCAACAGGCAGCCACCCGAGACACACTAGAATGCTGCCCCCCACCGTCCCATTCACCCTCAATGGCCTCCATTCAGCCACAACCGGGTCACCTCTTGCAGTATCAAACCGCCTCCCTCCGCCCCATCAAGCCTCCGTCCTGCACACGAGGGCATGCCGCGCACCCAGCCACCCACTGAGAATGAATGGGGTGCGGCCCCCACCACCCCATTCATCAACCGGAGCTGCCCGAGGGACACTACACTGTGAGGAGCCTGCGTCGCATCCCCCCGAGAGATGAAGGAGCAGCTGCGGCCCCATTCATAAGTCGTATGTCGGATGTCCATAACTCAGGGACTACCTGTACGTAGATATAAACAAACTCAGAGTCGTTTCTATTTTGATATATGAAACATTTTGATAAGAACAACCATTCAACTCAACATGGCTCTGTAATTTCTCCTTGCCTAGTGATTTGTTTTGTAGGGTCCTATGAGGATCCTATTTTCTTCTAGTCTTTATTGTATAGGTTAGAAGCACGCACTGATACACAGCATTGCCGCACCCACCATATGACAAACCAATTCAGGATCCCAGATTAGGACCTGAGTGCAGCCATGCAACGGGTGACACCTCAGCACTACACTATTCAGATGGAATGGAACCAGTGTGAGGTTTTTTATGGTGGCTGGAGTGCCAATTCTGCCACCAACCGCCAGGTTTTCCCTGCATGTTGGTGGACCAACGTCATACCCAGGATGGAGCAATTGCACGTTAAGGGCCTTGCTCAAGGGCCCAACGAAGTAGAGTCACTTTTGGCATTTATGGGATTCTAACCAGCAACCTTCCAATTGCCAGTGAAAATCCCTAGCCTCAGAGCCACCACTCTGCCTATTATTATTTATTGTATAGGTCTAACCAAAATGCCTCAAATCCCATATACTTGCCACTCTGTGGTCAGATATGCTACTTCCCCCCCTTCTCTTCTTTATCTGTAACCTCAGGCAATTAATGAAAGAATAGACTTGATAAAAAGCTTATACTTTTAAGTATGTATTATAGTTAATAAAATGTCATTATAACTAGTGTCATACAAGCAAATACAATGCGTCTTTGTAAACCAAGACCATGCAACCTGATAATGCCAGATGTATAGCTTCAGGTGGCACAATAACATATAAGTTGCTTTCAATTCTTCCTGGTCATCTCATCATCTGCACAAGCCCGGGCATCCTACTTTCATCAGGCTGTCATCTGGTCTGCTGTCGTCACGAAGCACAAAGCAACATGACAGACAGAGCATGCCTTTTACAAGCCTCTCTTTTTATTGTCCCTGTGTAGTTACTGACAAACACACACCTTCCTAGGCCATTCACTAATGGAATAGCTCAGGCATCGTCCCTCACCTCAAGTTATTTTGTTTCTTGTCAGCATCTTTCAAACAAGCAACCAAGAATGGAAATATAGGTCATTAAGCAATAAAACAAACCTTCTCTGTGAAAGGTGTCCAGCAGTTCAGTCATAAAAACCAGCGTTTCTAAAGATAGAGAAAAAACTGATTTGCCCATTTTCCTTACTCTTTAAACTTTATAACTAGTAAAATTATAATTATATAGATAAAGACATACATTTTTATGAACTTATATGGAAATTATTACCCCAAAACACATAACATGTACAAATATTCAAAAGATGGATTGTGAAGGTTTGCCAAAATCTCCAGTCAAGCATACTAATAACTTGTCCCACCTGTCTACAATTCAGTGTCGCATTACCCTTGTTGAGGCATTAAATTCATGTATCCATCCATTACATTTCTGTTGTATTCATTACAGTGTCATGAGAGTCAGACCTGCACAAAGCAGGATCCACCTATGGCTAGGACACTACTCAAAATGCACGAATTTAGGAAAGGAAGTACCCGAAAAATATCTTGGTGGTGGTAATGTACAAGTCCTCCGCAGACAGTGGCTGGATCTGATGGTTTCTGGGCTCTGATTACTTTGCTACCATGCCAACCAATCGTTACTTCATTACTTAAAGCTTTTGTTTATCATTTGTTTTCATAATATACGATTGCTTTAACTATTGTAAGATTTAAATTCAGGCATCATGAAGAGTAATTAATCAATTTTCCAATTTGCCTATTCTTTGTCAGTTTTAGAGAAGATTGCAACCTTACTATTTTTAACTCATTACAAACTCCTTTAAATAAATGCCAATATTTCACTGGAATATCTTGAATCTTAGCATAAAAAAGGAAAAAAGAAGTTAAATCTGAAAAGGAAAAAAATTGAGAATTATGGTTGGAGACAGCAGTTAGGTTTATCTTCAGGGCTAATCTTTGATCCTCCTGGCAGTGGCTTTTCCACTGCATTATTTTCAGCTCACATTGACATACTCAATAATACTGCTGCTATCCTGCGTATGCTGTAACTTATGACAGTAGTCCAGTACTCCAGTAGTCCACTCGTTTGTTCAAAGTAGTTCTTACAGTGCATGATCACACAAAGACCCTCAACTTGGAAAGAAAATAGAACAACCGTTATCTTTAGAACTGGCTGTCTTGCTGTAGGTAACATACAAAAAATATTGAGAAGCAGGAAAGAGTCATTGTGACTAGTCTGCAGCCTGTTTTCTTTCTTTAGAACTCTTCCAAGGAAAAACACAACAGGGTTAAAACTGCTTCTGTTTCTTTGTTTTACTTCTTTTCTTTCTCTCACAGCAGACAAGAACTGAAACACAACTAATGACCTTCTTCTTTCGGCTGCTCCCGTTAGGGGTTGCCACAGCAGATCATCTTCTTCCATATCTTTCTGTCCTCTGCATCTTGTTCTGTTACACCCATCACCTGCATGTCCTCTCTCACCACATCCATAAACCTTTGCTTAGGCCTTCCTCTTTTCCTCTTCCCTGGCAGCTCTATCCTTAGCATCCTTCTCCCAATATACCCAGCATCTCTCCTCTGCACATGTCCATACCAATGCAATCTTACCTCTCTAACTTTGTCTTCCAACCGTCCAACTTGAGTTGATCCTCTAATATACTCATTTATAATCCTATCCATCCTCATCACACCCAATGCAAATCTTAGCATATTTAACTCTGCCACCTCCAGCTGTGTCTCCTGCCTTCTAGTTAGTGCCACCGTCTCCAACCCATATAACATAGCTGGTCTCCTTTAGACCTTCCCTTTGACTCTTGCTGATACCCGTCTGTCACAAATTACTCCTGACACTCTCCTCCACCCATTCTACCCTGCCTGCACTCTCTTTTTCACCTCTCTTCCATAATCCCCATTACTCTGTACTTTTGATCCCAAGTATTTAAACTCATCCACCTTCGCCAACTCTACACCCTGCATCCTCACCATTCCACTGACCTACAATTCAGTAGGTACAGTACACACGTGTATTCTGTCTTGTTCCTACTGACCTTCATTCTTCTTCTCTCTAGAGCATATCTCCACCTCTCCAGGGTCTCCTCAACCTGTTCCCTACTATCGCTACAGATCACAATGTCATCAGCAAACATCATAGTCCACGGGGACTTCTGTCTAATCTCATCTGTCAACCTGTCTATCACCATTGCAAATAAGAAAGGGCTCAGAGCCGATACCTGATGTAATCCCACCTTCAACTTGCATCCGACACTCCTACCACAGACCTCTCCACTGTCACACTTCCCTCGTACATAACCTGTACAACTCTTACGTACTTCTCTGCCACTCCCAACTTCCTCATACAATACCACAGCTCCTCTCGAGGCACCCTGTCATATGCTTTCTCCAGGTCCACAAAGATGCAATGCAACTCCTTCTGGCCTTCTCTAAACTTCTCCATCAACATCCTCAGAACAAACATTGCATCTGTGGTGCTCTTTCTTGGCATGAAACCATACTGCTGCTCACTAATCATCACCTCACTTCTTAACCTAGCTTCCACTAATCTTTCCCATAACTTAATGCTGTGGCTCATCAATTTTATTCCCCTGTAATTACTGCAGTCCTGCACATCCCCTTTATTCTTAAATATCGGCACCAGTACACTTTATCTCCACTCCTCAGGCTTCCTCTCACTTTCCAAGATTCCATTAAACAATCTGGTTAAAAACTCCACTGCCATCTCTCCTAAACACCTCCATGCTTCCATACGTATATCATCTGGACCAACGGCCTTTCCATTTTCCATCCTCATCAAAGCTGTCCTTACTTTCTCCTTGCTAATCTGTTGCACTTCCTGATTTACTATCTCCACATCATCTAACCTCTTCTCTGTCTTGTTCTCTTCATTCATCAGCCTCTCAAAGTACTCTTTCCATCTGCTCAACAAACTCTCCTCACTTGTAAGTACGTTTCCATCTTTATCCTTTATCACCCTAACCTGCTGCACAGCTCAGTCCCTCTTTCTAGCCAATTGGTACAGGTCCTTTTCTCCCTCCTTAGTGTCCAACCTCTCATACAACTCATAGCCTTCGCCACCTCTCTCTTCGCCTTGTGCCTTATCTCCTTGTACTCTTGTCTACTTTCTGCATCTCTCTGACTATCCCACTTCTTCTTTGCCATCCTCTTCCTCTGTATATTCTCCTGTATTTCCTCATTCCACCAGCAGGTTTCCTTTTCCTCCTTCCTCTGTCCAGATGTCACACCAAGCACCCTTCTTGCTGTCACCCTTACTACATCTGCTGTAGTTTCCCAGTAACTCTTCACTGTCACCCAGTGCCTGTCTCACCTCCTCCCTAAACTAAAGTCTTACTTTTTCAACTTCCACCATTTGATCCTTGGCTCTGCCCTCACTCTCTTCCTCTTCTTGCACTCCAACGTCATCCTAGAGACCACCATCCTATGCTGCTTAACTACACTTTCCCCTGCCACCACTTTGCAGTCTTCAATCTCCTTCAGATCAACTCTTCTGCATAGGATGTAATCTACCTGTGTGCATCTTCCCCCACTCTTGTACGTAACCCTAAGTTTCTCCCTCTTCTTATTCACCACAGCCATGTCCATCCTTTTGGCAAAATCCACTATCCTCTGACCTTCTTCATTCCTCTCCTTGACACCATACCTACCCATCACCTCTTCGTCTCCACTGTTCCCTTCACCAACATGCCCACTGAAATCTGCTCCAATCAACACTTTCTGTCCCTTGGGTACACTGTTCATTACTTCATCCAGCTCACTCCAAAAATCTTCTTTCTCACCCATTGCACAACCAATTTGCGGTGCATATGCACTAACAACATTCATCATCACACCTACAATTTCCAGCTTCATAATCATTACTTTGCCTGACACTGTTTTCACCTCCAAAACACTCTTGACATACTGTTCCTTTAGAATAAGTCCTACCCCATTTCTCCTCCCATCCACACCATGATAGAACAATTTGAATCCACCTCCAATTCACCTGGTCTTACTCCCCTTCCATTTAGTCTCTTGCACGCACAATATATCAACCTTACATCTCTCCATCATATCTGCTAACTCTCTCCCCTTACCAGTCATACTGCCAACCTTCAAAGTTCCTACCCTTAGTTCCACTCTCTTTACTTTCCTCCTCTCCTCCTGCCTCCGGACACGTGTAACCCCTCTTCTTCTCCTTCTTCTTCAGCCAAAAGTAGCCCAATTTCCACCAGCACCCTGTTGGCTAACAGTACTGGTGGTGATCATTGTTAACCTGGGGCTCGACTGATCCGGTATGGAAATTTGTATTGTTGTCAGCATATTGATTTGGCAAAATTTTACACCGGATGCCCTTCCTGACGTAACCCTCCCCATTTGTCCGGGCTTGGGGCCGGCATGAAGAAACACACTGGTTTGTGCATCCCCTGTGGCTTGGTTGAAACACAACTATTGACCATCACCCAAAAACCTTCTTGCCCCCGTTAACCTTTCCAACCTGTCTTTATTTTTATTCATTGTGCCTCCTCCACTAGAAAAATCCAGTGAAGAAATAATCCCAACTCAGAACATTATATTATGTAAGGTAAATAAAACAAGGTTGCAGTGGACATTGTATGATAAAAGGCAATGTTTACTACATGTTCAAACTGTTTCCAGAAGAAATTTACTGAAAACAGTCAACATTTTGTAAAACCTTTTGTCTGAGCAATGAAATGCAAAAGGTAACTTCAAAGCTATGGCTTTCTTATTGTGTATTTCTTTACTTTGCTTTAACATTCCTAATGTGTGCTTGGTGCTTTTATGAATCCCAGGATGAAAAGGCAATTTTTCATACACATGGATTGAATTTAAAAGCTGTTGTGGAGGACGGCTGGGGCTCTTGCCCAGCCGAGATGCCTGGAGGATGAGAAGACCAAGAAAGAGGCAATACCTCCCCCAGGACATGAGAGGGCACTTGGATGATTCTGGAGCCATTGACTCCAGCACTTCTGCCACACCAGGAAGTGCTGCTGGAAGAGAATCCGGACGCACCTGGAGTGCTTCCGGTTGCCCATGCAGTACTTCTACCACACCAGGAAGTGTTGCAGGAAGATCAACTAGGAGCACCTGGAGCACATCAGGGAACAATATAAAAGGGACTGCATCACTCCATTCAGGGAGCTGGAGTTGGGAGGCAGAGAATGGATCTTGCGAGTGGAGGAGTGAGGATGGCAGAGAAGATAAAAGAAAGGAAAGAGAAAAGGAGAGAAAAGGACTGTGAGCATTATTGTGGTTGATTTAAGAACTGTGTAAGGAGTTGTGTGTTAAAAGAAGAAGAAAAATAAAATGTGTGTGTTTTGGGACTTCTGTGTGTCTTGTGTCTGTCTGTAGTTGGGCTGATCTTCCACACTGTTTATGGCTATGTCCTCCTATAAGTCATATAATTGAAAAACCATTTTTAAAGAAGTGGTTTACCCAAAATTCAAAATGTCCGTCTTAACTAATTTCAGGTTTGAGAGAGATCATTGCATTTTTCAGTACAGTGCAATCACAGCATTTTGATTCTGTGTGATGTAGTGGTTAGTACTGGGCATCCTGGGCTCAAATTCTGTGCCTGGCTGTTGTTTATATGGGATGTGCATGTTCTCCTCAAGTCTACCTGGATTTTCCTCTGGGTAATCCAATTTTTCTATCGCATTCTAGAGACAATGCCGAGGAAGTCAATCATGAACAGAAGATGGCTTTGCTGAGTCTTATTATTGACTTGTATTACATTGTATTATTATTACATTGTATTACAAGGACCAGCCACAGGCTGTAGGGCTCATTTTGTGGAGTTGCCTTTTCTCTTTATTATCAAGTGGACTTCACTGAAGTCTGTGAGATCCTCCAAAAACATGTTGTTAGAATGATTTACTTGCACTGGTTCAATTTGGTGCTGTTAGTGTACAGTAAGTGTGTGCATGAATGTAGACTATGATGAATTGGCATTCTTTTCAGGAAGAGTTTGCACCTTATGTTTATTGCTTTCAGGATATGTTCCATTTTCCCTGGATTCTGTGCTGGAAGCAGCAATTTAAGAAAATAAATAAATAGGTTAAATGTATTTGGGCACTGATTTGTATTTAAATTTAAGGAAAAATAGCCTTCAATTTTAATACGCTATAATTCATTTTGCACTAGAAATTGGAATGGATTTTAATATTAGTGCTGAAGAAATCATTAGTCAGTCAGTCAGTCATTCATTGTCCAACCCGCTATATCCAAACACAGGGTCACGGGGGTCCGCTGGAGAAGTCATTAGTGTACATTAAAATGAAAATGTTGCAGTTGAAAACCTGTTTTCTGTATGTTCTGACAGCAATTTCTGGATTTTGTCATGTAAGGCTGGGATGTAGTTGAAGATACCTTAAAGTAGATCAGAATAGGAGGGTGTGGGTCAAAAGAGACTTGCACATCACTTGGTGAAACCCAGGAAAATCATTAAATTATCAGATTTCCAATTTCCAATTTTTAAAGCAGGCATAATAAGATCATATGTTATACTGAGAAACATGAACAACATTCCTGCCATTTGGGACACTAAATTCACAACATTCATAGGAGTAATAAAAGATTTACTTTGTATAATTTAGAATATAACACAGCACAGTAAAATGTGAAATTAAAAGTAGGATTTATCACTAAACTATTACAATAGCTTTATATTCTTTATTATTTGCAAAAATTATAACTTGAAACATTTCACATGCCTATAAAAGCTGTTTTTTTCTTTTGTAGAAACATCCTTGCTAATTGTTGTCATTTAATTTTTTAATTCTGTGCTGTATTGTATTGCCAGCTCTGCCATATAAGTTGTGCTTCCTGGTGCTGCACATTCTTAGCTCATCCTGTTTTGGGTTATTTCTTTTTTTCCTCCATTGCCTGTTTTCATGATGCAGTTCTTCCAGGTACTCCATTTTCTTCTCATATTGTGACAATGCTAGTTGGTATGTATATGTGTAGCTGCGTTTTCCCAAAATTACCAAAGTTCAGCAGCTTCAACTCAAAAAATGGGATTCAACAAAAGCCTGTCGCGCAGAAATGATTCCACAGACAAAATATCTTCGTTTTTTAAAGTTTAGTTAAGTTTCAAAGTAAAACAGTTCACACAAAAAAAGGAAAATTAAAATAGTGAAAAAGGAAAAATTAATGTTAAGAAAAGTTCAATTCTATGCTTAATCTTGTTACATCTCAAATCGTTACTATTTACTTAACATTTCTGAACCATTTCAAAACAGTCAGAAAACTGTATGCTTATCCCATTTCTAAGCTTAAAATGGGTCTTTCAAGTCCCTCTTTACTGTGACCTGTTCTAAACAAACTGAGCTTATTATCACACTGTTTCTCAGTTACAGTAAGAAGGTTCTATCTCTTGCTAACTTATAGGGGGGAAAAGACTATACCATAAGTTATGACTATGAAAGACATTTATATTCTATTCAAATTAAGCAAACATTAATATGAGTTTAACTCAAACTTTAACTTTCTAAGATTGGCTCTTACATTTCCGGCCCCTAATTGGCTATGCAGGAACGGAGACAATTACTTTACTTTACTTCAATATCAGCCAATTATTTTTATATTAACTATTCTTTTCAAATCACTAGCAATGACACTGCAAACAAACATTTTAAAAATTTCATATTTCAAACATTGGCTGTTTCTTGAAGCAGGCACAGTGAGCTGGTTTTGGTCTGCACACAAACTCTTCTGACTGCACCTTTGGCATCTGGCATTGTCTTGATGACTTGATCCATTACCCAGGAATTGCAAGGTGTAGCTTTATCTACAGTTAGAACAACATCGCCTGGTTCAAAATTTCTTCTTGGTGCAAGCCATTTTTAACGTTCTTGAAGTATTGGCAAATACTCTTTTGTCCATCTTTTCCAAAACAAATCAGCCATGTATTGAATTTGTTTCCAGCATCTTCTTGGGTATGGTTCATTTTCTGAAATGAGTTCAGGTCGTATTTATCTGGTACAGAAATCTGCCTTATTCATTTTAAAATTCTCATTTTCTATATTTTGTTTTTTTCTTAAATTTTATGAATTGCCATCTATTTAATTTCAATAAAAGGCATATAGATTGGAATCATCCTATACCTCAACTTTGGCTTTATCAATAGTGTGGGATCATTGAAAAGATAGCACATCACTACAGCATCATATGCTTACATATTCAGTGTTTAACTCTGTTTTAAATATAAATGTGGGACATTTTATACTGTTTTGATTTACCACATATATTCAAAACAATATTTCACAGTACTTAAGTCCAAATTTCTGAATATCCATTGATACTGCACTTGCCACATGTTCAATAGGACCTTTCTTCTGTATAGGATATGAGTTGGTTTACTTTAAGAGGTCTATTGCAGTCTTTTACTACAAATTTATGACCAATAGACAGTTTAAACCATAGTTCAAGTTGGTTGGGAGACAAAGTCAGAGAGACGAGAATACATTGGTTTTGACATGTGCAGAGGAGAGATGCTGAGTTTATTGGGAGAAGGATGTTAAGGATAGAGCTGCCAGGGAAGAGGAAGACCTAAGAGAAGTTTTATGGATGTGGTGAGAGAGGACATGTAGGTGATGGTGAAACAGAGCAAGATGGCAACCCCTAATGGTAGCAGCCAAAAGAAGAAGAAGAAGAAGAAGAAAGTTTAAACCATAAGGCTGAATGCCTCTATCTGTATTTTTTTATCAGAAGCAGAAAACACATGGACCTCTGGTCCTTGAAGAAAGGTGGTTCATACTCTTCTTAAGTCAATGCTGGCGAGGATGCCACCACCTCTTTTGTGTCCCATCGATAAGTATGACTGTGCTCAGAGTGTACAATGTGAGCTTGTGATGAAAACATTTAGTCATCTTGCACCCTGCACAATCAAATCAGGTGTCACCATAGTTCTTTTATTGTCGGCTATGCACATCAGTGATGCCACATGGCTGTGCCACCTCGCACCATGTGAAGGGCCCAAAGCCTAATAATGTGGCAGTGGAAGCTTGCACCTCCAAGTCTTTGATCGTGCATGACTGTCTGTTGTGTTCAGAGTGTATGACTTGTGTTTGTGAAAAAAAAAGTTGGTTCATCTGTGCAGTGTGCTTCATTTTTATTAGATGTCACTGTGGTTCTTTTCCAAACAGCCAAGCTGCATCAGCCATGTTGTGTGGCCATGCCTTTGCATACAGTGTGAAGAACCTTTTTCCTGACAGCTTTTCCGTATCAACCATGTCACATGGCTGTACTTCCACTCGCCATGTGATGGATCTAAACCCAATAAAATGGCTTTGGAACCTTGCACCTTCAACTCTTAGGTCATGTCTGACTTTCTATTGCACTCACAGTGTATATCTTATGTTTGTGGGGAAAAAAGAAAAAAAGTTGGTCAACCTGTGCATTGTGGCCGAACAACTGTTATTTTCCTCTCAGCCTATGTATGTGGTCACACGTCTGTGTAAAAGATTCAAGGCCCAATTACATGGCCAAGGTATACCTCAGCTCCAATTCTTGGGTCACTTCAGATCCACATTTTCATCTCTGTTTTTGAAATGCTCCTGGCACTTTCTTTCATATGTTCTGACAGTGTCCCCTAATTGCTTCTCTTTGGTCCTATGTGACAAAATCTCCTTCCTCAATTCTCTCTGTACATGTTCACTTGTGTCCTTAGGTTCTCCTTCTCTTGGATTTCTCCACTCTCTCCCTTTCTGTACTGCAGCAGCAGGTAATTGCTCTCACAGCTATTTCTGCAAAATTGTTGCTGCCCTCTTGCTGGAGATCTCCTGACTGTGTCACTTCATCTCATTGGAAGGCATCATTCTTTAACTTAGACCTCTTGGAATATTCTGCCCTGCAGATTAACCACTCATCCAACTCTACAAGTCAGAGATGACATAGTGCTGTTCAAGTTGATCAGGAGATGAGTTGGGGTGGCTCCATGATATACTTTGCTTGCTGGTTTTCATTGTGCATCAATCTCCTGTATTTGCTGGCCCACTGTTGTACTACTGTCCATTTCATTTTATTTATTCATTTATTTATTTGCTCCTTCAAGTAGGGTTTACCACTTGATGCCTTGGCGGGATGAAGATTACTGGGTATTTTTGGTGTTTCCTTTTTTAATCTCTCTCTGTCGTTATTAAGATAAAAAAAGATTTTCACATATTCTGACGTATGAATTAAATAGATTTTTAATAAAAATGTGATTGCAAAAAAATGAAAATGAAAAGAAATGCATTAGTATGAGAATATCAAAAGTGTGAATATGTCTTATTTTGAATTTATAATGAGGGAACAAAAGTCGAATAGCCAGAGGGAAGCTATGTAGATACAAGAATATGCAGGTTCAACAAAGACAGATATACATTTCTAGTTTTGTGAGGCAGATATGCTATCCACCACACCATCGCATCATCTAGTAGAACTTATAGATGAATCCTTACTTCTCTAAACTTGGTTAATTAAATTATATATTCAGCTTGAGGTGGATGTCAGTGCAAGCAATCCTGGAGAATACTGTAGTCCAATCCATTGCCCAATTGAAAATTACCGCTATGCCTTTCTTAAACCATGCCATTTCTATTTATAGTTTATTAAGTAGCAAATAGGCATTTTTTAAAAATGACCCATTATTTACATAAAGTGATACATCATGAGTTTTTAAATTTTTTTTTCCATTAAAATTATTCAAATGAAAAAAAAGATATAACAAAGCAGGATTTTCCCAAAAGCATTGCCCCAGGTGTCTTAATATTTCTACTTTCAGAGAGCTGCTGAGAAGAAGTCTGGCACAACTGGGCATAGAGGCAGTTCCCTGGGATAACATTTGATAGCAAGAAATACTTCTTTGTAGTTAAAAGAAAGTCTTATGATTTCACAGTACTCCACTGCTTTCTGATTTTGCTGCAAACTCTAATCCCTGGGAACATTAACTATGAAGATCTCAGACCAACTATAGACAATCCCCATTAGGACCAGTTCCCTGCCAATCCATACTTTAAAAAAGAGGTTATAATCCTATTTTAACCCAATTACTGTTAAGCAAAAACTGCAGAAAAGTATCGGTTAGAAATGGAAAAATAATGTGTTTTGTGACTCTGTTAACTTATCAGAAGGTACATCTAATTTCAAAGCCTTCCTTTTCTGCCTCAACTTACTGTAAATGTGATATTTAGTCATGTGACTATACCCCAGGTTTATTTCTATGATTTCTCGAGGTGGCATATACCATTAAACAATTACATCTCATGCTATGAAATAGTGTTTGATGGTTTTACACATTCAGTTGAATTAATTCTTAAAGTGCACATTCTATTTTGAGCACATTATGATATACACCTCTTACAAATACATTCAAGTTAAAATATATTTACTCCCAGATACTCTATCCAAGGTCTCTGGGCCCCTCTGTCAAACTTATCAAATATGCGGACGACACAACCAACATTTGCTCATCAGAAATGGTGACAAGTCTGCATATAGACAGGAGGATGAGAAGCTGGCCTTTGGTGTAGTCAGAACAATCTGGAGCTAAACACTCAAAAATGTGGAGATGACACTGGATTTAAGGAGAGGTCACATAATATTATCCCCTTTCTCCATACTTAATACTGCTGTGAAAGTTGTGCAAACCCTCACGTTTCTGTAATGTATAATCTCCTGGGACATGAAATGGGAGACCAATGTAAGATCCATCATAAAAAGAGCACAATAGCAAATGAACTTCCTGTGACAGCTGAGGAAGTTCAACCATCCATAGGAGCTGCTAATTCAGTTTTACATAGTAGTCATTGAGTCTGTTATCAGCTCATCCAGAACAGTATGGTTCAGATCAGCAACTAAACATGACAAAACAGGCTACATGGAATAATCAGGTCTGCCGAAAATATCATTGGTGCCAGTCTGCCCACTTTATAGAACCTGAATTATTCCAGAGTCATGAAAATCCTTACTGACCCCTCATACCCACACCACAACCTTTTAAAACTTCTTCCATCAGCCAGGCTTTATCTATACTAATAAAAGGCAAAGCCCTCACTGACTGACTGACTGACTGACTCACTCACTCACTCACTCACTCATCACTAATTCTTAGGTAGGTAGAAAGCTGAAATTTGGCAGGCTCATTCCTTACAGGTCACTTACAAACGTTAAGCAGGTTTCATTTCGAAATTCTATGCATAACGGTCATAACTGAATCCTACTTACGTACATATATACGTCCATAGCCTGCAGCCCGGTCACCGTGTGAGGCGGAGTTGCATCCCCCATCACCACACCTCCCACGTAGTTGGCTGCCTGCCTATATTGCGTCCCCCATCCCCACGCCTCCCACGTAATTGACTGCCTGCCCATATAAGGCCGTCCGTCAGCAGCAATCCAAGCTGTGAGAAAACAGTAAAAAGGAGGCGTGTCAGAAGTCGTGGTACATTTTCTGATGCAGCTAGACGGAAACAACTTTGTGATGCTGCCGCCAAATACTGGCAGAAAAATCCAGAAGTTAATAGACACGCTGTCGCTAAATACTCGCAGGCAAATCCACAAGTTCATACAGACGCTGCCGCTAAATACTCGCAGGCTAATCCACAAGTTCATAGAGACTCTGTCGCTAAATTCTTGCAGGCAATTTAACAAGTTCATAGAAACGCAGCTGCTAAATATTCGCAGGCAAATCCACAAGTTAATACCAGGAATGCATGTTAAACATCTTAGATTCACGAGTAGCAATTTGGGTAATGAACACTTTGATGAATGAAACCTGTTATCTTTACAACGGTTGACAAACACGGAATGTAACTTGAACACAACATGTCCTCCAAATACGAACCTGATTGAAAGAAATAATGATAATCAAATCCTTGATGACAGCAACACTCATAACAGGGACAAAACAATCACATTGACAATCATGTTACGTTATTTTTAAAATGTTTCCTTTTCTTTTTCATAACTTCTTTAACACACTACTTCTCTGATGTGAAGTGTGGGTATTTTGCTAGTCTATACTAATAAAAAGCAAAGCCCTCACTGACTGACTGACTCACTCATCAATAATTCTCCAACTTCCCGTGTAGGTAGAAGGCTGAAATTTGGCAGGCTCATTCCTTACAGGTTACTTACAAAAGTTAAGCAGGTTTCATTTCGAAATTCTATGCGTAACGGTCATAACGGTCGACAACATCCGCCAGCGACAACGTCCGCCATGTTAAACTTTCTTATTTATGGCCCCATCTTCATGAAATTTGGTAGGCGGCTTTCCTGCGCTAACCGAAACGTAAGATGGTGCCTGCCTTTTCCATTCTCTGTGTTACATATTGCATGGCCATATCAGGCTCACTCTTGATATCCGGAGGAACATTGTGTCTTATGTATTGAATGACTGGGACAGGTTCAAGGTGTGGACTGATGACAGTACAGGAGATAATTATACTACACAGGAGCACTAGAAGAGTGAAATGCTTAAGCCCTTCACCTATGGTTCTGCATGTGAGTTGATGGCTGCTGCTAAATTGTTCGGTTGTCGCTTTCAAGTGTACCGAAATGGCTAAATATTTTACACCTTTGGACAAAGGCCAATACCTCTTAAACATCCTAGATTCACAGGTGACGATTTGAGTAGTGGACACTTTGATGTTTATGAATATTTAAACTCTCAAAAGCTGGATGCAAAGTTATTGATGAAACTGGTTGTATGCTTACAACGCTTGACAGATGCCGATTATCACTTCAACACAGCAAGTCCAGCAAATACTAACGTAATTGAAACAAACCATGAAACTCAAACCGATTATGACAGCAGCAATCCAAACTGTGACATTTGAGGCAAGATTGCTTTTCACATGGTCAACTCTACGTTGCATGCTCAAGAGTAAGCTCAGCACACAGCTTGGTCATATTACAACCGGAGGGCTGAACTGACAACGTGGCATACAAGGAGATCCTTAACAAATAATTATTGGTATATTTTCCCTCAGTTTAAAAAGGTTTACTTTTCTTCTTAATAAAAATTTTAAGGTAGTACTTCACCACTGCGAAGCGTGGGTATTTTGCTAGTAGATTAATGTATGCCAAAACAAACAGATATAAGAACAGTTTTTTTCCCACAGGCCTTTAAGCTCACAAATGGTTAGTTTCATCCCCCCAGGCCTTCCAGCGTCTTGCAATACTGTTCGCATATTGTTAATATGTGTTCAGCATTTCTTGCACTGAGTTGCATTCTGCACTTTGTATGCCTATATATATATATATATATATATATATAGTGGACTTGAACCCGGACACAGACAGACGGACATTGTTGGTTCCACCACACACTGTTTATTTACAATATTTACAATTTGTTTTATGTGCACACCCAGTGCCTCCAGCACCGATCCCCCAAAGTCCAGGCCTCACAGTCACAATGCCTCTTCTCCTGGCCGCCTCCAGTCCTCTCTCCAGCTCCGTCCTCTTCCACCCGACATCTGCCATCGACTGAAGGGAGGCGGCCCCTTAAATAGGCTCCAGCTGCTTCCCGGCACTCCTCCGCAGACACGCCCCAGTGTGGCGGAAGTGCCGGCTGCGCACCGGAAACTGTCCGGGTGTCCCTTGTCGTCTTCCCCCCAGCACTTCCTGGTGTAGCGGAAGTGCTGGGCTCCAGGGATATTCAGGCACCGGGGCGCCGCCTGGCAGTGGCCACGGGTCCCTACAGGGCTGGGCTTCTAAGCCCTTTACCCGTGGCCCCCAACATAACCAGGGCGGATGCCCCCTCGCGGTCTGGAGGAGGCACAAGTTCTCCTCCGGTCCTCCTGGGCGTCCCGGCCGGGCTCCAGCCCCGGCCAGATACCACAATATATATATATATACACACTAGCAAAATACCCGTGCTTCGCAGCGGAGAAGTAGTGTGTTAAAGAAGTTATGAAAAAAAAGGTAACATTTTAAAAATAACGTAACGTGATTGTCAATGTAATTGTCGTAGGCTTATTTTAGTATTGAGAATGAAGAGTATGACTGTAAATGTTGTGTATGAGAAATACACATTTTTAGGATGTAAGGATCTCTTTGTAAACAACGCTTGCAGTTCTGCCCTCAGGCTGTAAAATGTCTGCTGAGCTTACTCTTGAGCATGCAATGTACAGTTGGCCATGTAAGAAGCAATCTTGTGTCAAGTCTAAGCCGACCTTTTTTGGAGTCTGGCCCTGTGACTCATTTATTGTCATAGTGAAGCAGACCCTTACTGGAAATTGAAGGTGTTTGAATTGGAATGGGAGGTCAGCGGGTATGAGAGGGATGCGAGGAATAAATACAGTCTTCTCTGAGCCTGTTTCAGTGAAGACAGTTGCCTCAATGAGGTTCTTGTGCAGAGATTTGATCTAAAGCCTGGTGCCATTACAAAGTTTTGGTGGTTGTAAGTTTCGTAGTAAAGAGGTGGAGTAAACGAAAAGGCAGGAGTCACCAGCAGGCAGATGTGAAGCAAGGCGAACAATAACAGGCTTGAAGCGGTGGAGTAAAGAAGAAGGGAGCAGTGAGCACGAACAGCTGAGGACAGTAAGGAAGCGAGTGAGGAGGCACATGAGCACGGGATGTCGTTAATGTATAGAGGCAGGGAGCCAACGACGTGGTAGGTGTGTGGACAGCGGCCGTGTGGAAAAAGGAAGGGGGACCGGGGGTCGCCCTTGTGTGTGAAATAAATCCTCTTTTAATGGAAATAAGGAATGAAACCGCCAAAAGGAGAGCTCAGTTCCTAAACTTCCTTATGGCGTAATGGTGAGAACCGCCAAAAAGAAGACGTTATTTTCAAAAGTTCATTACGGGGCACAACACGAAATGAAACATACTTAACGTTTATAAGTACAGTGTAAAGGATGAGCATGGGAAAATTAGAAGTAGCAGAAATAGTAAGAAGGGGTTTCCCCAATCTATATACAGTAATCCCTCGCCATATCGCGCTTCGACTTTCGCGGCTTCACTCTATCGCGGATTTTATATGAAAGCATAACTAAATATATAACGCGGATTTTTCGCTGCTTCGCGGGTTCTGCGGACAATGTGTCTTTTTACTTCCTGTATATGCTTCCTCAGTTGGTTTGCCCAGTTGATTTCATACAAGGGACGCACGCAGTTGAGCTCCTGCATGCTGAATGCAGTGTTAACCAGGAAGTCTCCTCTCGCTCATTCAGTATCAACGTGTTTCGCTGTGTAAAGAGTTGTGCTCTTTAGTGTTTATCTTTGTGCATAGTCAAGCCCTTCATTATGGCTCCAAAACAATCTGCTACTGCTTCAGGGGCCGTGCCCAAGCGCAAGAAGAAGATGTTAACGATTGCCGAAAAGGTAAACGTTTTGGATTTGTTGAAGGCTACGATTCTTTTTATTTAAAAAGTAGGAAAGGAATATAAGATCTACGGCTTCAGTGTCCTTTTAACCAGGATGCAAAACGAGTTGTGAGTGGATGTAATAATGCAGTAGTCTGGATGGAATCTGCTTTAGGGATTTGGATTGAAGACTGCCAGAAGAAGAACAACGGCAGTGCTACACAATCGCCTGAAGTGACTCCTTTACAAGGGCTGTAACGCTCTCCTTTGTTGTGCATTAAAATTAAACTCATTGTTATCGGACAAGTCATCGTGTCATTGTTGGTGAGTAACCATAATTAATTTTCTTCTTACAGTGCTTAGTACATGTATGTACGTTTAGTGTCACTGTACACACATTTACTGTATACTATTTTTCTTGCATTGTACGTATTTATTGCTGGTGGCCTGTCTATCGTAATGGCTGTAACATATGTGATATCGGAGACACTCAATATCTTTAAAATAATATTTAGGTTTTACTGTATATAAACAGTGTGTTTATATACATAATTTCAATGAATCTTACCTAATATCTAAGAGAATACAAGGGGATTATGCTGTATAACTCTGCGGGGAATATTTATAAACAGTGTGGGAGAGTTTATAAGGGCTTAAAATATATAAAAATAACCATACAAACATATATGGTTTCTACTTCGCTGATTTTCTGGAACGCAACCCCCGCGATCGAGGAGGGATTACTGTATATATATATGCATTTACATTCTCTGTCGTGTTTTTTTTCTTGTTTATCTCTGGTGTGTGATTAATTATTGTGTGTATGTTGATTATGTAAGTTATATTTGGAGAGTCACCAAAACCGGAGTCAAATTCCTTGTATGTGTGCATACTTGGCAAATAAATCTGATTCTGATTTTCAAGCCGTAGCTAGTCTGGTATTTGGCATTTACAATGGACACCTACTGGCATACAAAGTCGCAACTGGGCTCTTTAGCATAATAAGTTTTCTATAATTCTTCCATAATTAATGAATAGAAGTTAATTTGAGAAAAGATATGGAATTAGAATGTTTCCGTATGAAATAAAATTATATTTAAAATATGACTAAGATTTAAATGTTCTCAGGCACAAATTTCCCATCAGCTAATAAATTAAAGATACCTTAAACTTTTTGTAAATTGCTGGAAAAAAGGCAGGTTTTTTGAAAAGGATTGTTACAAAAGGATAGGATCAGGAGATGAACAGCAGGAGATGAATACACACGCGAACCGCAGGGGTTCAATTTTAAATACACACCACGGGCGTGTTGCGGCGCATGGTGTGAACGCGCTAGCATCTACCTGGATATGTGCATGTGCTAGACGGGGTGGCAGATTGGTTGGATGATCTTGCCGGTTATATTTAAGGAGTTACTGGCTAACAGGGGTCGTCAGTGGACCTAAAGGCGAGGTAGGAGTAAGTACTGCTGAGCTATTGGAGTAGCAGTTGTGATTTTGGCAACTTTGTAAATATTCTTTTGTATATAGAGTTACAGGTATGAATCTCCTAGTGATCATTTTGGTGGAGGTATATATACTTATTTGGTGCTGAGATAATTTTGATTTTGGGTTTGGTGCAATTGTTTTTGTATATATACACACTTGTTTTTTGTTCTTGTGCTTTTTTTTCCTGTTGGAGGAGCTTCTTGAGCCAGAGATAAAAGAAGACAACCTTCATTATTAGATTGTATGTGTGTGTGTGTAGTTTTTGTCGGAGTGCACTGTTTTTTGTAAATACACCATATTTTTCCTTTTTTTTGTTTTTATTTATTTCTGAAGAAGTGACAGTGCTGAGGGACTGTGTCTCAAAGCCCACCTGACTCTACTGCATTTTTGGTTGTACAGCACCTTTGTAAATAAACTTGCACCATTCACCCTTCAGTTTTTATCTGTGTCTCATCTCTCCACTGATCCTGTTCGGTTCATAAACTATGAGATGTCCAGAGTGTAGGCTGGGGCCACTTCCCCCTACACGGGATATCACACCAATACATATAAAAAAATAATAGGAAAAGCTTCATGGAACCATGATAAAACTACATGTATGTAGGGGAGAACCATCAAAGACTTCTAATCCTCCAATGCAGACCTAAAAGTAAAACCATACCTATATATATACAGAATCAGTGAAAATAAAAAAAAATATATATATATATATATATATATATATAAAGCAAA
>JANRMT010062806.1:73094741-73116132 GCA_026402145.1 Polypterus bichir lapradei
ATATATATATATATATATATATATATATATATATATATATATATACAGCATAAATAAAATTACACCTGTGCATATAGGGGACAGCAGAAGGGCTCTAGTGACTGTAATTCTATCACTTCTCCAGGGGTTGGCACTGTTAGATATGGTGTTTGATATTATTATTGAATTGTATTATTAAGACATTTTTGTTTTTTTGTTATTTATTACTGCAACTCCAAGTTTATGAAACATTTTTTTAAATTCACTAGAAAAAATCCACTTGCATATGGTGGCTTTTGTGATGCACAATGGAACACAGGATGATCTTTGTTTTCAAAATATGTTTCATCTGAGAATTTTTTCAGCACTATCCAAAGATAATTATGTAAATCTATGTAATTAATTTGTTTGAATTATTTTAATTCCTATATACTGCCACAAGGAGAAAATTATTTTCAGTTCAATTTTCATTGAATATTAATTTACTGTATATTTGGTCATCCTACATCTTACAATAATAGCATCATCTAATGACATCTGTACAAAAATTTGCCACATATTTTTTAACTTCCTCTCCTCCACTGTCATCTAGCCATGTCCTCTATCAGCCATATTTTCTGTTTTCATTACTTACCTTGAATGTATTTTTTTAATATTATTTTAAACAGATGAGCTCAGAGCCTGTTTTCATTAAAACACTGTATATAAGAATAAACTTATTAAAATATCTATTGTACATTTTCTCTGAATCTACATGTTGTTTTTTTCTGTGTTATGTGGTATTTCTCGTACATCTCATGGTCCAGCATGAATGAGTGTGAATGTGCACTGCCATGAACTGGTACCCCATTCAGAGTTTTTCCTGTGGTGCTCCAAATACTGCACACATTTTAAAGTTACTTTTAACCCTAAAATTAGACCAAAACAGATGGATGTTTTCAATATTACTCAATAAAAGTACTTTAATAGATTAAGGACAAGAAATTAAAAACACAGAAGGCTAAAATCTTCAATAATACACAGCAAGTCTCAACACCAGCTATGTTAAGATATGAGGCAATGTCTGCAGGGAGATGTGTTAGATAATAATGGCATAATCTACATCACCAGACCTGTCAGTAACTGTCAATCTCAAGGAAAAAAAATTAAAGAAAGATCCGGCTTGTAACATATGAGCTGCATTAGGCATGCATTCAGTCCCAGTGGGGATAATTAGGTCTGAAATTGTGATCATCAGATGTAAAACACTGCCTTTCTTCCTATTATACTTTATTAATATTAGAGCAACAGAAGAACACAAATTGTCTATGTCAATAAGCAATTATCCCAAGTAAACTGTTTAGTAGACTCCGTATTTCCTTCATGACTTTTTCTTTTGTGGTTTGGAAGTGATAAATATGTAGAGGTTAAGGTTATTTCATTGAACACTTAACCAAGAAATGTTCATTCCTTACGTTTTTTAGACAGTTTACTTGTCACTGTTAAATTTAACATTATAAGTTACACATAAATTCTAATTACCAAGTGTTATGTTTTGTGATAGACATGGCTGCTTAGAGCTCTGAACTGATTTTGAAATAAATATTCTTCTGTGACACTTGTCTACTCTGCTGTCTGACAATTTCAAGGACCATGATCCTGAAAGAAAAGAACCAAGCAGGCTACATTTGTGAAGCAATAACTGCTGAATGTATTGAGATGGAATTGGAGCTCTTTTAAGTTTTAAAGAATCAAAAATAATCTTATATATAAGAGAGAAGCTCACTCACTGTGAAAATTGCTTGAGCTTGGGGGACTAGAAATTCAACTTGACAATCGATCAGAGACTTTTGTTACCATGAGATCTCCTTTAAGACTAAACCAAGTGCGAAAGTGCTTTCTACTCTAATTGCATGTTTTAACACGAGAGTGAATAACAGATGAGCATGTGGAAGAGATGCCTGAGAACACCACCTTTCCCTGTCCTCTAAACATGTCCAGAGGCCTCCAGTACTGAAAAGGCTATATTGTTCATATACTGTACATTCAGGTAAGAAGATACTTGACACTATGGAATTTCTTAACAAAAGGCTATCTCACTTGTTCAACACGCTATCTCTATTACTATACATTTTTTATATGAAGTCATAGTTATCAAATTTGATTTCAAGACAAATGCCTAGTGCTACAGATCCATGAAAACTTTACTTTTACTTTTGTAAGACCTTTTCTTAATTAATCAGTATATGTGTCTTTCTCAGAAATGAGTATTCTATACCCAGCTCAGAATGAATAAAACATTTTACCACTAACATTTTCTTTTATTCCAGATTTGTCTTGATAACCATTTAAAAAAAGGTGAAAGTTTTTGAGATCAGTAATATATTGTCTAGACAAAAATAGAATGGAGTTAATTTCCTGCTCTTTTATGTGACATATTGTAATAAATGATATATACACTTATAATTTAGCTATTTTTGTAAAGCTGCCCTTAACATATCTTTATATCAAATTAATCCTGGAAATTAGCTTCTTTAAAAAATTAGACAATGTGTTTTCCCCAATATTGTTATAGTTCAGGTTTAAAGCATGCCTGGATAACAAAGCCACAAGCAAAATGGAGAAAGTAGGGTGAAGTCTTATTGAAGATTTCCAAAAAGAGAAAGAGGAACACACCAAGTGTAGTAAAATGGACCCTGTATGTAGCTCAGTAAGTAGAGTAGGTGCCCCAGAAGGGCGGGAGGCAAGGATTGTATAATCATTCATACTGAGCTGTCATGTAACAATCCTCCAAGCTGCTTGAGAATGTGTGATGCAGCAGATAAGATAAATTAATGACCTTATGTTAAAAAGCGGCAGGTTACAGAGGTTCGCATGTTGGTCAATTTTCTTCCATTTCGTTAGGTGACTACACGTGTTTTCAGATCATTTTGATGCCTTAAGACAAACAGTGTGGAGGTTGCCAGTCTTCAGAGTTCAAAATTATGGAGACACCAGGGAGCTAAGTAGAATTTTACATTTGCCTTTCTGGGACAAAAGTAGGGCTTATCTGACTTGACCCGAAGGTAGAAGTGAGCATTGGAAAGTGAGTTGGGGTGAAGGTTCAGCTGGCAGGAGGAACACAACACAGGATAGAGACAATGAATGGAAAAACTTACTAACAGAAATATTTTTGAATTAAAAAAATCTCTTAGTCATGTTAAACTTTTGTTATCTGTGTGTAACAACAGATTAAGACGAAATATTTTTAGACATAAATGTGAATTTAAATCTAATTTTCACTACATGGTACATATGTTTTTCCTTTATTCTTCTTATATGAAATGGGCATTCTTAATGTATGTCCTGTCCAGAGCTGGTTGTTGCTGGTAGCTGATGTTGCTGCTGTGACACTGAAACTGAAATGGTGAATTTAGAAAATGAAGGCATGTTACTAAGTGAATTAATGTAACATTTTTGTTACACTGGACAAATTACTTTATTCTGTATTAGAAGCATGTTACATACTACAGTATAGCAATCTGAACAGCTGCCTCACACTTCTATTATTTTATGACAGCATTTAGCATACTGAAGATAGCAGTACCGTATATACTCGCGTTTAAATAGGGGCTTGATTTTATCATATAATTTCTGGTATTTTATAATATCGATCGTAACAGTCGAATGCGGAAAACTCACGCTATTGGTCCAAGAGATTATGATATGTTAACGCCCACTTGAGAGAGTAATCACGGAGCACACTGACTTTTTTTCTATGTACAGTACACCCAAAAAATTCGCAGGGGTTACATTCCTAGAGCACCCGCGAATTGTGAAAAACCGCAAATTTTGAATGTGGTTAAAAAAATGCCTATTTTTATAGTTTAAACCCTAAATATGCTCCCAAAACACTTTAATTTAATTTCAAACTCAGCTTAATACATTACCTAAAAATAAAAAATGTAAAGGTAAACCTGTACAGTGGAACCTCGGTTCACGAACATCTCGGTACACGTACAACTCGGTTTACGACCAAAAAGTTCGCCAAACTTTTGCCTCGGTTCACGACCACACACTCAGTATACGAACAAGCCAGTTTCCCTTTCGGTTTGTGCGCACTGATGATTTCCGTACGTGTTGCATTGTTCTCGGTCTGACATGCGTGCTTGCACATGCGTGCATGCTTTCCCTGTGAACTCTTTGTGCTCTATTTCATTTCCCTTCTGATTCTTATGCGCCGATTACTGTACTTAAGCACGTGTTGAACCGCTCCCTGTTAATTTTTCTCAGTCAGATGTGCGTGCTTTACCTGTGATCTCTTTGTGCTCTACAGTATTTTGTGTGCTTTTGCAGTTAACCATGGCTTCTAAGCAAGTGAAGAGTGGTGAGAAGAAAGTTTTGCAGAAAATTGAAATCAAAGTAAAGAAAGAAATTATTGAAAAGTATGAGCGTGGCGTTCGTGTTACTGATCTTGCTGCCGAGTACAAGAAGTCAAAACCTACGATTTCGACTATTCTAAAGCAGAAAGAATCTATTAAAGCAGCTGATTTTGTAAAAGGAGTTACAGCGTTAACCAGGCAGAGACTTCAAGTGCTGGAAGAGGTGGAAAAACTGTTTACCAGTTTACTCATTTACCAATTTGAGAACCCTTGTGCTTTCAAGCAGCACAATGTAAACAAAGCCAGACTGCCAGTAATGTGGAGGCCAAACACGAAGGGTTGGGTCACAAGGAATTTGTTTTTGGAATGGCTGCATGAGGCTTTCGCTCCCACCAGCTAAACAGCTAAAAACACCAGAAACCCAAGAAATCACAAGAGAGAAATCACCTGAAGGAAAACATCCCTCCATCGCGGAGCCAGAATCTCCCTCAAAACTGTAACCTTCTCTCCACCCAGTTCCTCCTCACTTCATGCCAGAACTCGACTCATGCAACGTTAGTTTTCTTGGTGGTTTATGGTTTTTGTATTACGGATTTTTCAAATGTTAATTTTTCGGTTCGTAGCGTGAATTGTTGCAGAGTTACTTTTCACTTTTTTCAAATGTTCATTTTTTTTTTACCCCCGTGCTTAAAACTCATTAAAAAAAGTGTTTACAGCGAGGGGTTAGTAGCGTGATTTTTTGCAATGTTACTTTTCTTGGTGGTTTATTAAATTACAAATTTTTCAAATGTTTCTTTTTTTCCCCTGTGCTTAAAACTCATTAAAAAAAGTGTTTATACAGCGATCGGTTGCAAGGCTATAGTGCAAAGTCCTGTAATGTTACTTTCTTGGTTGCTTGTGGTTGGTTTTTAAATAAAGTTCGGATTTGTTCAAATGTTCCTTTTTTTCCCCCTGTGCTTAAAACTCATTAAAAAAAGTGTTTATACAGCGATCGTCTTGCAAGGCTATAGCGCGAACTGCTGCAATGTTAGAGAGAGAGAGAAAGAGAGAGCACGGGTTAGCGTGCTGGAGAGAGAGAGAGAGAGAGAGAGAGAGGGCGAGTGAGCCTGCACATGCAGCTGAGCAGGGAGCCTGGGTGTTTGTGTTAGTGTTATTCAATGTTTTTACATTAGTTTACTATTACACTGTGCATTCTATGGTGTAATTAACTATATTTGTGCTTAAAAATCTTTAAAGAAAACATATTTACATACAGTTCGTACGGTCTGGAACGGATTAATTGTATTTACATACAATCCTATGGGGGAAATTGCTTCGGTTCATGACCAAATCGGCTTACGACCAGAGGTTTGGAACAAATTATGCTCGTGAACCGAGGTTCCACTGTTTACTGTACTGCTATGTCTCCCGCAGTGCCAGAATGTAAAATACCGATGTTACCACTGTATGTACTGTAATTCATGCAAGCATGTTTTAATTGCCAGAAGCCTTAGACGGTGCAGCTCGTTTCAGAGTCCCTGGACGGCAATACTTTTTTGCTGCACTTTAAGTAAACATCACAATTAACAAAGAAAAAGTGAAATTATAATGGAACACTTTATTCATGCAAAGAGTATCACAATTACTGCAACACTAATCATTTTACACACTGCTAATGAACTGTAAAAACTATTTTAAAATCTACTGGAACAATATGTACAAAGTGCAACATTTGGGCCACAGAATTGCACAGAAACACAGGAGATTGTAGAGACAGGAACTTTATTCAAACACTTCAAACAAACTTGTCTCTTTCAGAACTAAAAGGAGCTCAGTATGCAGTTAGTTATCGATTAAACAATAGACAAACATCATAGGGGAGCACAACACCCAACAGGAGTAAAGAATGTCTGGGGGAGGAGAGAGAAACAAGCAATCAGCTAAAAAGGACAGGCACTGTTCAGGCTTTTAAGTAACTGTAGCATCGCATGAGAAGCCGCAATAGAGAAGACGGTGATTTATTTATTTTTATGGTGGAGATTCCAGGGACGTGTCCAGCCTTGACCTGACCCACGCACACTCACAAACAGAGACAAAAACAAAGCAAACCGGTAATCAAACAGCAAATAAAGAATGTAATGGAAACAAATGAAATAAGAAAACAACGATACCATCCCTGTTCCCCTTACGGCGATTACACATTAAATACAACAAAGCACAAACAAAACACACACAGTAAATCATGAAAAAGTTCATGAAAAACGTCAACGGATGAAATGTAATGATGAAAATAGATAGTCCAGAAATCCGCACGTTGAATGGGAATGTACAGATAGTCCTACTGGTAGTTCCTGAAATGGTGAAGACAGGTGGACAGGTTCAGGAGTGCTCCTTTCTTTGCAGGATTGCCATGAATCCACTTACAGTCCTCATGTACACAGGCAGATGGCAGGCAATCCAGACGCACGAAACGATCCAGGACAAAATTAATAAATACAGGTAACCCAACAGAAGGCAGACAGACAAGATCTTGAAACACAAATTACATAAACTTTTTTTTTTGCTTTTTGGTCACTGTCTCCCTTTTTAAAAGCCATGCTTACATCCTTTGACCTCAACAGCCCCAGCACCCTCAGCAGAAGACCATTTAGAGCCACTGCAGGGACTGCTGGGAGTTGCAGTTTCAAATTCTATTGGCTACTTTCACCATCCCAAGTCGCGGTTTTCTCTACAGCTGCTTCCTGTTCTTTCTAAAGTGCAGTATTTCCACGAAAAAAGCCATAAAAATTGCGAAGGATATTTGAGGTTTCCGCTAACAATTATTAGTACTAAGGAAAAATCTGTGAATGACTGAGGCCACAAACTCTGAACGTGGCCACATGGTAACACCTGAACTATTCCGAAGGGAATTTTGCACTATTTTGTGTTTTTTGTATCTCACACCCTCATACACCATTATCATAAGAGCATCCCTTACCTATGATGGAACTTTTGATCAGAAGAAAATATGAAGCTGGTTTTAAATTAAAAGTTGTTGAAGTGGCGAAACAAATCGGTAACTGCACTGCTGCAACAAAATTCGATGTGTCTGAGAAACCAGTACGAGATTGGAGGAAGCAAGAAGGTTTAGAGAAAAAAATTTATTGTCTCATTTTTGAACGGGTGTATAAGTCAGTGTCTGATTTTATGATCGATTTTTCAGGTTTCAAGACCCAACTTATACGGAAGTATATACAGTACGGTATATTTGAACACAAAAACATATTAAGTTGATTGCAGCAGCAATTGTGCAGTTCTTCAGTTTCTTCTTGTGCATTTCATGTCTATATCACTACTTTTGAGCATTTTGTAGTTACTGTAACTAAGCCATATTCATCAAAGGTATTACCTTCAAAAGAGGTGATATATGCTGATGGACACAGCAGTGACTGAGTCCTCACACAAACCCCAAATCAAAGGATGAAGATGGATCAGTACTAACTGATGTAGTTTTTATAATATCTGACTCGGTTACACAGTTGTCATCATCATCGTTAGTATGTGCTGTGTCATATGACATGGGCAAACATGGTCTTTCAACTGTCTCTAATCTTACAGGTTCTAACACAATCCTCAACTCAAAAAGTTTTCCTGGCTATCGATTGAGGTAACTCATTAGTGTTATGAGCTGTTGACTGTGACTTCTTCTTCTGTCAATTTTTCAACCAAGCAGGATACTTGTGTTCCTTTTCACTAAGCACATTCTCCAGAAATTCCTGCTGCCATTTCCTGATTTACAATATCAGATCACCTCTTATTCTGGCTTTTTGGATAATTTTCACATTTATTACTCTGTCCTTTCAGGATATTTTTAATCATTCTCAAAAATCTGCCGTTTCGAGTCTTACCTCATTTTGCTTTCATATTGTTCAACATTGAATTTTATATGTTAGGGTGGAATTGAAGTACCACAAACAAAACTTTGAGACTTGTATCCATCACATTTTTTTTCTTTGGAGTCTTTCTCAAAAATTCCAATGTGCATTTAGCGATGCCAAACTTTCTTCTAATTTCTGCATCAATTCTACTGTTGGAATTTCATAGCAACAACACAAGTGGTGAAGATTTTCTTTTTGCGGTTTTCTTTTTTTTTCTTACTGTCTTATACAACACTGTATCCCAGGCCCCTTTGCCAATTAGTGAAAATCCCCAGTGACAAGTTCACTCCCTTCTCTAACACCAAAGAACACTTTCACTTTGAGCAGATTTCAAATCACAAATGCTTAAGCTTTCAGAATTGGTTTTATTTGTGTATGGAATGCCTATTTTATTGTTAAAGAAAGGCAAAACCAGTCTAGGATGGTGATGGAACAGAAGAGTGATTGGTATCATTGGTTACTCTATTGCTTAATTTTTGCACATTTTAATTTCCAGTATAAGCTTTTTAATTTCCTAAGTTCTTCAATTAAACATCATGTTCATGTAGGGAATACTGCTGCTGTCCGTCAGTGCATACTGTAGAACTTGGTTCAGTTCTCAACTGGGGTGTCATTTTGTAAATTGTACATGCTCATAAGTTGTGTTAGGTTTGTTTGACAGCTCTACATTTGCCTTGAATAAATTTGACCAGTGATAGACTAGCCTCTTGTTCAGAACTGTTTCTTACTTTGAACTGAATACTTTGTGCAAACTCAATACGCATAGTGAGTTCTGGTAATGATGGCTTTGTCATGGTCCTCTGCATTACTCTCTTATTGCATCTGTAGTCTAACATTTATTGTAATATTAACAGAAGAGAGGGGTACAGTGAATCTTTTTCGGTATATTCAATTTTAGAGTACCGCATGAACATACTAACTTTGACAATTAATCAGGGCAGTTAAAAACACAATAACTGCTTGAAATGTTCTGTCTTTGAAAATACAATGACCTCAACACTGATGTTGAGGTTACACCCTGAAACCACCCTGAAACCTACAAGAGGCTTTGACTGCAACTGGCACTTGTGTTAGTTTCGTCATTTTTACTTTTGTTGTTGGAACCAGCTAATTTTATTAATATCATTGCAAAGCCTACCTAATTGACTATAAAGCTGCAGAGAGAACAAGCTAGTTATCAGCAAGTACTGGCACAAGACAGTAAACAATAAGATCACCATAAACAATTTAGATGTTATAAGCATTAATTCACCTAAGTAATAGGTGTTTTGTTATACAGAATGGTACACTTGAGTGACAGCAGGATGAAAGTAGATTGACAACAAGGTGCTCTGTCCCAATGTGGATGTCTTCACAATGATTATGTACTGTACATCTTAAAGAAAGAAAGCCTTTAATTCTTGAAAATGTACTTTTATAGTTCTCCATGAGCCATTTCTGCAAATGTTTGACCCAAAATAAAAACAATTATTTTGACTTATGAAGTTTAAGTTTATATTGTTAACTAAAATTGATCAATTTGTAACATGGCCTCATCTGACCACATATTGGAAAAAGGAGGTTCAAAGTATCTTCAAAGTAACTTAAAAGTATAGAAATACAGCACCTTTTTGTTAGTACAAGGCCTGGTGTTTTGTATAATGTCAATAACATATAAAGTAACATATAATTTCTGTAAACACACAAAGAAAAAAAACATGTCATTGTCATGTGACTAAAGGAAACTATTTCTTCATCTTACAGGCCACAAGCTGAATCAAAATGAATCTGGCATGAAACTGAGACCAGATGTTAGCCACTGTCCAACCTACAATCTTCTTTTTGCAAGTGTTGTCTGAACAGTTAACTATTATAATGCATTATTATTCCTGGGAATACCTGGTAAAATGTTAAAAGCTGTTGCAATGGATGTTTATAGGATCACTCACATTGTACTAATTCACAATTTGCTCATAGCTTACATTATTTCAGTAATGTGTTGTGGTCTTACATGCTATAACTGAGTTTTTCCTTTTATACATTCTATAATTAATATTTTCATAAGTTTTGATTACATTTTTTTACATTGATTTATTTACTTTTAGGGAGGATTTAACATTTGTATTCACATTAGCAATTTCACTCTTGCTCTTTTCCCCATCACAAATGAGGAAATGCACAGTTATAAGGGTTGCTGCTGATCTATTCTTTGCTGAAAAGATGAATCTTTGATAGTTCAGTTGCTGCACAGATGGCAAAATATTTATTTATTTATTTAGTGTCTTCAGTATGGTGTTAGAATTAGAAAAAAACACCCTCTAGATGGATAGAATGGTACATTAAATTTGAAAAATTATAGAACTGGTAAATCATTCAAGCATTAAGTCACTAATGACTTAATGTTAAGAACAATATGTTGCAAAAATTACATATTTTGAAATAAAAATATTATAATAAAACAATGGGAACGTCCATGTCCAGTTTCTTGTAAAATATAACCCAGACTGAAAAGGGACTTAGCATTTCCAGATTAGTACTTTTTGTCGTATGCATTATTTCTTATTTAAAGAGGCAGGAATTGTACTGGCATAAATAGACAGTGGCATACTTAAAGTGGGAGCTAATCTGTTCTATTTTTCTTTTTTTTGAATGATTTTTAAAATCATGTGCCATAGATGAAAACAGAGATAAGCGCTATTAGGGTCCTTACAAAACTTTATATTTTTGGAAATTCAATTGTTGTAAAAAAAAAAAAATAAAATATTATAGATAATTAACCACCTAAATGTATACATCAAAGCTTACTTCTGTACTATATTCATGTAGTCCCCAGGTTACGGACATCCGACCTACGACTTACGAATGGGGCCACAGCTGCGACGCATACGCCTCAGTAACTGCTGCTCCATCATCTTCAGCCTGGGGACACTGCAAGCAGTGACTGGAGGGAGGCTAGAGGGGGGTGATTTCACCGCTGGTAATGTGGTGGTAAAGTGGCGACCCGGTTGTGGCTGAACGGAGGCCATTGAGGGTGAATGGTGTGGCGGGTGGTTGCATTGTAGTGTGCCTCAGGTGGCTGCCTGTTGAATAGGGGTGGTGGTGGGCAATTCACTACCCGCCTTTGGCCGCACCATGTTTGTTCTCAGTGGGCGGACGCTGCAGGCAGCATACTGTAGTGGAGGTAACTGTGTGGTGGGCAAATGGTGAATCGCCCCTTGCTGCCCCCATTCATTCTCAATAGCAAGCCTGCCTGTACTGTTACGTACATAGGAGGAAATTGTCTCTTGTCAGTACATCAGACGTGTTGACGATGGGTGCCTTCCTGCTGTGATAGCGTGTACAGTGCTGTACAGAAGAGCTCATCTTAACCTTTTGTCTTCACCCTTCAAGAATGTCTCTGAAACACAAATCTGATCCAAGTGCTGGTGAAACAGTAAAGAAGAGAAGAACCATCACCATTGCAAATAAAGTAGAAATAATAAAAAGGTCAGAGAGAGGTGAAACTCCATCATTCATTGGCAGAGCACTTGGTTACAGTCGGTCAACAATAGCATTTTTAAAATAATGTACCTGTTCCGACTTCAACTTAAGTACAAACCTACAGTCCCTATCTCGTACGTAACCCGGGGATTGCCTGTATTTTGAAAGAAATGTTTGTAGCATTCTCATGGTATACTAGTAAAGTACATTAAAAAAGTGATTTATTTCAAATGCCACGAGATGATATCTGCATTTGCAATGTGAATGACTTTGTGGTATAGCATTAAAAACATAAATTATAATTAGTGTGCCATCATAGCTACTGCATTTGTCTTTAAACCACAAGGTTCTCACCTCAGTCCCCACTGTTGACTTTGTTTACAATCCTGAACAAGTCAATTAATCTTTTTGTGTTCCAATCATATAATAATAATAATAATAATAATAATCATCATCATCATCATCATCATCACTCTGTCCTTAAAAAGAACCATGCCATGAGATAAATAAAAAGTGCTATACAAAATAAGTTTTTTTTTTTTAATTTCAATTGATTTTTTTGTGGAATAAAGAAATCGCTTGTTTAAAGTGCAGCACTCAAAATCTGGGCATATTAAAGTATTTTTAATGCAAGCTAAAAGTGGTCAATAATGTAATTTATAGCAAGTCTGATGTCCTCACACTAAAGTACTTTCCTCCTAGCCACAATAAGTTTGTTTTTAGAAAAAAAAAAATAGATTACAAGTGTGTAGTCATAGGATTTCAGTCTTTAGACAACCACTAACATTCCACAAGAGATTATAAACTGGCCTAAGGAGAAGTGGATGGTCAAGAGAAACTTTATTATCTCAAAAGGAAAATTTGAAAAATGTGATCATTTTTTAAAAGTACATAAGACAAAATCATCAGAGAAAAAGAGCAATGGAACATGTAATAAGTCACAAACATTTATCAACCCATTGCTACAAAGAAAAATAATCACTATATTAGAAATTAACACTTTAAATTTTTTTTTTTAACTAAGTAACTCATTATTATACACATTATGTAGTATATACCAAATTATTGAGTTACCGTTTATTTTTTTTTTCCAGATTTTAGCACTTGAGGAAATGTGGGAATACACAGTGCCTGTTGTTGCAAATGTCAATGGTCATATGCTACAAAAGATCACACATTGACATGTGCTGTGTAACATCACAAATTGATTTAAAGCACTTGTTTATCTGATGCTTAGTTACTTAGAAAAGCACTATATACTGTAAATGTAATTAATATTATTAAAATGTTCAATAATTAAATATTTATCAACAATAATTTTATATGAATGCATAGTTACTCCCAAACATTTAACTGCATAATTACTTTACGTTGCAGGATTGTACCTTTGCCACATTTGGAAAACAGAATTTATACTTAAGAGGGTCAGTAGAACCATTAATCATTTGCACTCCCGTTATGCCAACATTTTCTGTAAATACTATATAGTTGCTGTATTGTATGTGAAATAATCATTGGTATCGCCGGCGCCACTGCGAGTGGCAGCCATTTCAGCAGCTCCGTGTATGACTTTATCTTTTTACCTTTTTTTCTCTATTTTTCTATATTTCCCTGATCACTTCTACCACTTCTAAAACTTTCTTTTATGTGGAATCGCTCCCTGGACACTTTTTATTATTTTTACTACTTGACATGGATTTTTACACTCCGAGACTCGCCTATTCAAGTAGTCAACTTAAAGCACTGAGAAGAAATGCCCACGCCGGTATGGTTCCCTATTTACCTGACGAGGTAAGAAGACGATATCGGGGCAGCCGAGGCGGCGCTAAGATAAAAAATAAGATAAAAGCCAAGCAGCTTGCGAGAAAATGGCGCTATAAACCATCGGTGCCTTCTGTGATCCTTGGAAATGTGAACTCACTACCAAATAATATCAACAAACTGGCTGTGCTGGTAAAAAATGTCAGAACCTACAGAGAATGCAGCTTGCTGTGTCTTAGTGAAATGTGGCTAACTACCATCCCAGATGCTAACATGGAGCTACACGGGTTTAGCACAGTTAGAGCGGACACAGACGAAAATATCTGTGGTAAGAAAAAAGGAGGGGGAGTCGCTCTCTATGTCAATACAAAGTGGTGCAACTCAGGACATGTAAATGTTAAAATCTCCACTTGCTGCAGGGATATCGAACTGCTGGCCATAAGTTTGTGTCCCTATTACCTGCCCAGAGAGTTTGGACACGTGATTGTTGTTATTGTTTACATCCCCCCTCGAACGAACGCGGAGATAGCTAGTGACGTCATCCATTCCGCAGTTGCTAAGTTACAAACGTAGCACCCTGAGGCACAAAACATTACCTGCCTTCTCCCAGTATGTGGATTGTAACACCCGGGGAAATAGGACTATTGACCTACTGTATGCAAACGTTAAAGACGCATGCAGCGCTACCCCGCTGCCTGCGCTTGGGAAAGCAGATCATAACCTGGTTCTACTTCAGCCTCACTACAAACCAAGAGTGAGGGCGCTACCTACAACCACACGCTCATTCAAGAAGTGATCCCCTGAGGCAGAGCAGGCTCTGAGAGACTGCTTTGGAACTACAGCCTGGGATATACTGCAGGGGTCACATAGTGAGAACATTGAAAAGGCTGTTGACTGCACAACTAATTACATCAACTTCTGTATGGACATTGTAGTTCCAGTAAGAACAGTACGCTGCTATGCTAACAACATGCCATGGATTACAAGTGACATCAAGGGCCTTTTGAACCAGAAGAAAAGGGCTTTTAAAGGCGGTGATCAGCATGAGCTCATGCGCGTGCAGATGGAACTCCGAGTCCAGCTCAGGACGGTGAAGCAGCAGTACAGGAGAAAGCTGGAGCAGAAGTTGCAGAATAACAGCATGAAGGAAGTGTGGGATGGGATGAAGATCATCACTGGCTGCAGCTCGAAGCGGGGTGCCACCATCGAGAGAGATGTGGAGAGAGCAAACCAAATGAATAACTTCTTTAACAGGTTTGACCACCCTAACCCACTCTCACCTCGGAGTACTGCATCCTCCAACCATCCTTCTGCTGATACCAGCATAGGTGAGACATCCCCACCCACAATTACAGCAGCATAGGTGAGCAGAGAGCTGAGGAGACTTTGTGCCAGCAAAGCATCGGGTCCAGATGGAGTATCGCCACGACTACTGAAGGCCTGTGCGTTGGAACTGGGGAGTCCTCTACAGCACATCTTCAACCTGAGCCTGGAACAGGGGAGAGTCCCGAGGCTTTGGAAAACATCTTGTATCACCCCAGTCCCAAAGGTATCATGTCCTAGTGAGCTGAATGACTTCCTTGCCTGTTGCTCTGACGTCACATGTGATGAAGACCATGGAGCAGCTGCTGCTTCACCATCTGAGGCCACAGGTCCGCCACGCCCTCGACCCTCTGCAGTTCGCATACCAGGAGAAGGTGGGAGCGGAGGATGCCATCATCTATATGCTACACCGATCCTTCTCCCACCTGGACAGAGGCAGTGGTGCTATAAGAATTATGTTTTTGGACATCTCTAGCGCCTTCAACACCATCCAACCTTTGCTCCTTAGGAACAAGCTGACTGAGATGGGAGTAGATTCACACCTGGTGGCATGGATCGTGGACTATCTTACAGACACACCTCAGTATGTGCATCTTGGGAACTGCAGGTCTGACATTGTGGTCAGCAAAACAGGAGAGCTGCAGGGGACTGTACTTTCTCCAGTCCCGTTCAGCCTATATACATCAGACTTCCAATACGATTTGGAGTCCTGCCACGTGCAAAAGTTCGCTGACGAAACTGCTATTGTGGGCTGCATCAGGAGTGGGCAGGAGGAGGAGTACAGGAAGCTAATCAAAGACTTTGTTAAATGGTGCGATTCAAACCACTTACACCTGAACACCAGCAAGACCAAAGAACTGGTGGTGCATTTTAGGAGGCCGAGGCCCAGGCCCCTCATGGACCCCGTGATCATCAGAGGAGACCTGTGTGCAGAGGGTACAGACCTATAAATACCTGGGAGTGCAGCTGGATGACAAATTGGACTGGACTGCCAATACTGATGCTCTGTGTAAGAAAGGTCAGAGCCGACTATACTTCCTTAGAAGGTTGACGTCCTTCAACATCTGCAATAAGATGCTGCAGATGTTCTACCAGGTGGTTGTGGTGAGTGCCCTCTTCTACGTGGTGGTGTGCTGGGGAGGCAGCATAAAGAAGAAGGACGTCATACGCCTGGACAAACTTGTTAGGAAGGCAGGCTCTATTGTTGGAATAAAGCTGGACAGTTTAACATCTGTGGCAGAGCAACGGGCACTAAGCAAACTCCTGTCAATCATGAAGAATCCACTGCATCCACTAAACAGTGTCATCTCCAGGCAGAGGAGCAGCTTCAGCGACAGACTGCTCTCACTGTCTTGCTCCACTGACAGACTGAGGAGATCGTTCCTCCCCCACACTATGCGACTCTTCAATTCCACCCGGGGGAGTAAATGCTAATATTATTCAAAGTTATTGTCTGCTTTTACATGCATTTTTATTACTCTTTAATTTAGTATTTTTTTTTTGTATCAGTATACTGCTGTTGGATTATGTGAATTTCCCCTTGGGATTAATAAAGTATCTATCTATCTATCTATCTATCTATCTATCTATCTATCTATCTATCTATCTATCTATCTACTAGCAATGCTATAAATGCATCAAAAACAACTATATATATATTATATTTACAACAATGGCTAATCTGACAAATGAGAAACTGAGAAAATTATGTAAAATCCTCCCAACCTTAGCGCAGATTTGATATTTTTGGTCAAACCCAAAAACCAACATATTGTACCTAGAATTTAATGCTTCTTCTTCTTCCTCTTCATCTTTTCCCTGTTCTATGTGAGGTGGAGCTTGAACAACCTTCTCCATACAGTCTGGTCCAGCATCTCCAAGCCATTAAATCCCTTTTGTTTTCCTTCAGATCTTCTTTTACTTTATCGTTCTACCTCTTCTTTGGCCTCCCTTGCTTTCTCTTCTGATGTACTTTCATTTCCATCACTTTTTTGCCCACATATTCATTTTGTCTCCCCTCTGCATATCCATACCACTTCAATCTACTTTCCTGTACTTTATTAGATATCTTTCCCACTTTTGTTGTACCTCTGATTATCCATCCATCCATTTTCCAACCCGTTGAATCCTAACACAGGGTCACGGGGGTCTGCTGGAGCCAATCCCAGCCAACACAGGGCGCAAGGCAGGAACCAATCCCGGGCGGGGCGCCAACCCACCACAAACCTCTGATTATCTCATTTCTTATTCTGTTCTCATTTGTAACTCTACACATCCATCTCAAGATTGTCATTTCTACCACATCTAACATCTTCTCTTATGCTCCGTTTTCTGCCCTTGTCTCAGCTCATTGCCTGTCTTACCAGTGCCTTAAAACCTTACTTTTAACCTATGCCTTAATTCTTTGATCACACTATATTCCTGATACCTTCTTCCAATTGTTCCATCCAGATTGCACTCTATGGGTTATCTCTGCATTTAGTTTTCCATCTTGAGCTACAAATGATCTTAGATGATAAATTTGTCCACTTTTATCAGTAGCTGTTCCTGCAGGCTAACGTCTGAATCCTGATCATCATTAAACCTCATATACTCTGTACTTTTCCTATTTATCTTCAATCCTCTATCTTCCAAAGCCCTTCTCTGTTCTTCCAACTTCCTCTCCATTTCCTGTAATTTAATACTACTGAGTCAAATTACATCAATCATTATGGGACACAACTTTTTTGTGTAACTTTTACCTTAATAATAAAATATTTCTAAAATGAAACCAAGCATCTGTTCATGAGATAAAATACTAAACAAAACCAATTAAAAAATTCAAATGCCACATTTGTAAGACCCATTTTTGCATGGTAAAATAATCTTATTGATTGGCAATGTTCCTGATACATTAAAGGTGGCCATTTCAAGGCCTTTTTGAAGAAATCAAATATACACCCAAATACATTGATATTCATGGTTCCATTTCAAACACATTTTCTCTATGTAAAATGTAGGAAAAGAAAGTTGCCTACCAACTTCAGTTTTATGTACAGCACCTTAACTTATTTCAAATGTTTCCAGAGGGCTTTTGTACTATTTACATATGAAAAACAGCTTGAATTCATGTTGTCAGAGTCTGTTTTCATGGTTCTAACCTACACTACAGCTTTTGGTACTATGGACTATCCATGGACAAATCTGTAAAAATCCTAAAGTTTGCAGATGACAAAATCACAGTGGGTCTCATTTTCTATAATGATGATGTGTTCCTATGAAAGAGGGGTGGGCTGTCTTGTAGAATGGTGTTCTTGTAACAACTTTGAGCTCAGTGCTATTAAGACGGTGGGAATGGGGATTGATTTCCATCAACAAGTCACTAACTGTCCACCCTTGCAGGTTATTGGCCAGACTATGTCTATGGTTCAGTCATTTAAATTCTTGGGGACTAGTTTCACTAATACATTAAAATGGGACAAGTGTATCACCTTCATCATCAAGAAACCCAGGGAGAGATTGTTCTTCCTTCACTAGCTTAAGAAGCTTGGCATATCAAGGCATATAGTGTTAAATCTTTACTCAGCCAACATTGAGAGTATAGTGACCTCCACCATCACTTTTTCAATTCCTTATGCCGCCACTCTATTTAACACTTGGTGGCACCAGGTGATTTGTTTAGCTGAGAAAATCCTGATCTCTCCTAACATTCACAGTTCTGTTCATCGCCAGAGCAAAAATGAAAGCAGGAAAGATTGCAGCTGATTCTACCCACCCCAGCAGCCATCTGTTCCTTAAATTGCTATAACAGATGAGGTACAGGTCTACTGCAAACTGAACTACACAACATCTCTGCAGCTTCTTTCCTCAAATTATTCAAATCCTAAATAAGCTTACATAGGGTTACTCCTAACTACTTTTTGTAACATATAACTGGTAACTGTGCTGTTTGTCTATTCATAAATACTTATAAATACATATTGCTCAACTTGTACTATTTAATATATGTATTATTTTGTATGGGTTTTCCATTTCTGTTGGAGTTAACTATTGAAGTTTGTAATTGTTTTTGTTTTGTAAGAAATTATTGTATTTGTATAGTGGTTTGCACAGTGTCAGGTTAATGGTGAGTTGATAATGTCTTGTATGTCAGGTTTTCGACCCAACCAAAGTCAATTCTGTTATGTTTCACATGGTAGCAATAAATGGATTCTGATTCTGTCTATTTATTGAAAATATTATATACTTTCAAAATTTAAATAATATTTTGTCTATTATGAGCTTTTATAAAGTCAAGACAGACTGACTTTGTTTACTGAGTGACAGATTTTTTTTTTTTTTTTTTGGGGAGACATTTAATATACTACAGGCCATGAAGAGATGTGTGAAAGTTTCAGAGAAATCAATAAATATGGGCAGAAGTTATTTTGTAGCATTAGTCATGATACAAAGTCCAATAAACCTGCTCATGAGGTTGTCCAAGTCAGTATGCAACTTTGTTCCCTTTCTCCAACTCCAAGTAGCACACTTAGTTTTAGTCTTGGTCTGCTGCTAGTCCACAGATCTGAGGTACAAAGCAACAGCGTTAAACCTAAAAGTTAGTCTCGATACCATAAATATGTGCTAAGACCAGATCAGCACAGCATCATCCTGAGCTCATGGCACACTGCAACTGATCCTTCACAAAAATGTTTAAAAACTTGGCAGCTTTGGGAAAAAAGCTACCTTCATGACTGTACTAATAATAAAAATAAAAGTTATTCTTTAGATAATACTGTTAAATCACTCAAAAGACATTTACTTTGGTAAATGATGGGAAGCACAGTGTTTAGTATGGATGTACTGTATCAAGAGAAAGTTTTATCAAAGTATACTGGATACCTCCCACATCCCAAAAGCATTCATCTTAAGTTTATTGGCAGATCTGCATATTCTGGTATATGAATGATTATTCCCTGCAACAGGACTGGCTTTCTGTCTGTTTTTGGTTCTGTACCTGATGCCGCAACCCTATATTGGAAAGTTTTATACTGTAAAAAATTATATACTGTATATTTATTGTTTGCAGATGCCTTCTTACACTAGGTGGAATATGGTCACAAACCATAATACCGGTGAAAGCAAAGCATAATAATAATAATAATAAATCAGTATCCAAAAAGTTGCAAAAAAATAAAAGTGCAATGCCATTTAAAAGGTGCTAAATGCTACTGTACAGCTAGACAATATCCAAAATAACCATTATATGACAAATAATTAGATTTATGCTTCCAAGTGCATAACTCTACATTAGTCTTATTTGCATGATAATATACATTTTCTGATATTTATTTGCAACATATTGAACAAGCCACTTGACTCATTTCTGTTCACTTTTGCAAACGTGCTAACTGTTGGACTAAATGGGTACAGTAAAGCCCATTAGAAGCCATTTACTGTGAAATACATTGTAAATAATAAAAATGATTGGTGCCTTCTGAAGAAACTGAAAAGGCATGCAATGCTATTTGGCATACAAAAAATGGATGGGTCACACTAATATGCTTAAAGGTTGGTTTTCAATCCTTTCTTGGAGTAAAATGTTTTGTACACTAAAATTTGTGGCTGTGCACCACTACAGAAATGCATAGGAAATTTGGGAAAAAGATATTAAATGTATAGATTGTACATATGAAATGTTTCAAATGACTACCATCATTGTAATTCAATTCAATGTATTCTCACTAAGCACACTTCTACTTATGAGCACAGCAAGCTACAGTAATTACACATATAATATGAAAAAGGAAATCAAACAAATACAAAGCATAATGTGGAAACATAAACAGAGAAACAACATGCCATTCTGTATATGCATAAATTGCACAGTCCAAATATCAACTGTCCTTAGTCAATTGCACTATAAAAAAAGGTTGCTCTACAATAAATCATTATTTTTTGCTGGAAAAGCATATTTAAAAACAAAACTGTCTGCATGATCTCCTCATACCTACATGGGTTTTGCTCTGGTTTTCTTTATATGGCCAAAAGATATGGCTGTTAAATAAACTTTGCCATTCTGAGTGAGTGCTGTTGTGAGGGTGAATGGAGCCAGAGATGGGCTGGCAGTCCATTCATATTTAATTCCTTACTGTGCCTAGTACCAATGAGAGGCTCTGGTAGCCCACAGCCCACTATCACGTAAGCAGATTAGGAAACTAATGGATGTTTATAAAGGCAACTTTAAGTTTCAAGGCAATTTAAGTATTTCACATGCCATGATAAAAAGCTTTATTAGATTTTTTTCCAAATCCTAGGAAATTACACATAAGATTAACAGTAAGAGGACAAAAGGTGTGTTACTATGTAACTTACTTTGCTTTTTTTACAAAATATAAGGATTTAATTTTTGAATAATTTATTAATAAAGTACTTATATATTTCACTTTAAAATATATAATTTTATTTGAAATATCCATATAAACATATCATTAGAAAAACAATTCTAACTTCAACTATGCATCCATCCATTATTCAACCCGCTATATCCTAACTACAGGGTCATGGGGCTCTGCTGGAGCCAATCCCAGCCAACACAGGGCATAAGGCTGGAAACAAACCCTGGGCAGGGTACCAACCCACCACAGTAACTTCAATTACCTAAACATTATTTTA
>JANRMT010062806.1:73121921-73156342 GCA_026402145.1 Polypterus bichir lapradei
TTCTTTCTTTCTTTCTTTCTTTCTTTCTTTCTTTCTTTCTTTCTTTCTTTCTTTCTTTCTTTCTCTCTTTCTTTCGTTTGCCCTGTGACCCTGTCTATTGTCCTGTGTCATTCAGTTTACTGGCTTTTAGTGGTGCATGTGTTCCTAGACTGGTCTCTCCTACTGCCAATGTGTGGGTTTTTCTCTTTCTATTGATGTTTTGCAGGCTGTCTCTTTGGAATCCTTCAGCACTGTGCCATCCTGGCAGTGGCCTTAAACCTTGGAACCTCTCACATTTGCCAGTATAAGATATATAAAAAAGTAATGCCGAGATCATTATAGTTGGTAAGAGAAGGTTGTCAGATAATCTGCTATTAGACACCTTCATTCTTTTTGATAGCCTGCTAGGTCATATAAATTGCAAAGTTACTTTTGAGAGGTTTCTATGAAAGTAAGAACCTTGTAGCTCTGGTATTTTGAAGTATAAATACCAACTGTTGTGTTACTAACGTTTAGATGGAGCCTACTTTTCACAGCCATAAAAAGCTGGAAATGAAAGACATTCTGATACAAAATAGTCTCTACTGACAGAAGTCTCATCAACAGAATTAGTCACCACCACGAGAAGAGGCTGTGCAATGTACTTGATGTTTTCTAAAATACAAAGAAACAAGGGAAGGCACTGCCTAATCATAACTAATTCTGTTCAAGAATTTGTGCCCTAAATAAAATATTTAAACTAAAAAATATTAAGGAAAGATAATAAGGTTTCTGAAAGGGCAATTCAACGTGGCTTACCTGATGTTAACTGTTAAAGAGAAGGCAGAGGCCTGGTCACACAAAAAAGCAATATGTTTTAAGATCAACAGGGATGCCATTGTAACAAGGAGGAGCCTTATTTTGATTTATTATTTACTGGCTTGTTAATGTTATGGCAGCAGAAATGTTATCTTCATGCCCATAAAGTAGCATTTTTATATAAATTGAAGTCTGCTCTGATATAGGTTTTGGTTATAAATTTTTGTTTATTTAGCTAGATGTGTATGCCAGATTTATTTTTAATTATAACAATGTAAAGGTTATCCTACTTTATTCTTCAAAGTGTTACACATTTTGGAGGCTTGTAAAAAGATTTTATATAGATACCAAAAAGTGTTTGTTAACTCTAAAGGAATGAAATCAATTATCTTTTAACATGGTGAAAATTAGCACACTGAGAGCTTTTTAAATGTCAGTTATATAAGTTTTGCAAAAGAATCACTAAGTGAATAAAACAAGATTGAATAAATGTGTTACATTTTAACCTACTCAAGTAATAGGGTAAGTTGCATGACTATTTAAATTAGAAAAAAACAGAACTAATTTGGATATTTACATTAAAAAAACTTTTTTTTTTCTTTTTACAAAAACAAAAACGTATAATCATGTTTCTGTATTATTGTGGATAACTAAATTACAGCATATCAAACACAATGATTCCATAAAAGCCACTTACTGTAAAGCACTACAATATGGGAAACCTTACTGTGACATCTGTTTCCGTCAGACATGTAACTAGCAAACAGAAATTCTGGAAACAAAAAAATAATGTGATATTAAGAGATAAAAGTTAATTGAGTATCGAGTATAATTATGCTCAAGGGAATAGGTACAAGCTTAATGCCACAAAAGTCTAGTTATGTACGTCTGTCTTCTCAGTCAGTTTTCTTTGGCCTAATGAAAACATTTAGTAATTTCTTTGTAATTAATGTTGCTTAAAATAAATTGGTAATGATACTTAAGGCAAAGAATGATATGATTTGATGATAACAGTTCACTGAATGTTATTGTCACATGTGTTATAATAAGTGGCAGATGTGTATTGCTAAACAGAATGGTTAATTACAAATAAATATCTTTACAATACTGTACCCCTAAATATTGATTTTTCATTTGCATTCACCTTAGGTGATATTCAAGTGGTTTCCTTCAATGTAATAGTCCTGGCATGACATGCATTTCAGAGATAAAACAGCATTTATAAACTAAAAGTACATCCCATAGTAATATTCTCACTTGAAAGATTTATGAGCCTAAATGTAAGAGCTAGCAATAATAAAACTGCCTGATACACTTACACAAAAAATCCTGCCACAAGTAACAAAAGAAATAAAGATCTTACTAAATAGAATTTGAATGATGCATATAAGTGAATGGCAAATGTATAGAGAAGGCAGGAGTCAACTCTGCAGGGGGTGTCAGTCCATCAGAAGGTGAGAATTACACTGAGGGTGCATTATTATTAGACTAAACAGAAAGTACAAGGGATCTTCAAAAGATATATGCATGTTTTCCAAGCCATTTTTGAAAGGTAGCTTGCTGTGACTTTGCAACATTATAACCCCTCATCTGGTGGTTCAGTACCCTGTTGCTGTTGACCTGGCTGTCAATGTTTTAGTTGCTACTGAGTTGTGAACATGGCTTTATGCCTTTCAATTTGCACCTAGGAAGAAGAGTGAAGGGCCGTGAGGCAAAAGGTGTTAAAGAAGCTGAAATTTACACCCATTTATGTGCTCAGTATGGGGACAACACTTTGCTGAGTAATATATGCATACTGATAGAGGTGTTCAAAAATGTTAGGACAAATGCAACAGATGGAGAAGCCATGGGATGGGCTGTCAATGTTAAACACTGATGAGAAACAGTAGAATCCATTACCGATAGAAGAATTTAAATCAGGAGAAGTCATAATTCTACAGGTAATGACACAATAAAAAAGGGTACATACAGTATCTGGCTTCACATTCAATCAGAAAATGTGATAGTTTCATGAAGGAATTCAGAAGCTTGTGGACCACCGTCATAAGTGTGCCAAGAAGCAGAGAAACTATCTTGAGAAATTTTCTATCCAAAATGTCTTGTCTTACGTCTGAGTTTGTTTTCTGGGCTCATCTGAGGTAAGCGCTATCACTCTGGGATACATAGGGTTGTGGTTACTGATGGTAATATTTCCCTTTCCTCTCACAGCCCTGAGAAACCGTTCACAGAGGGAAACTGATTCCACCCCCTTCAGCCCCTCTGCTATAAAAGAGAGACTCTCCTGGCATGCCACATCTTACTCAGGAGAGAGCAGGCTGATGACTAGAGCTCCAACCTTAAATTGAAACACCCAAGAAAGAACTGAAGATGCTTCTTTTTTAATTTCCAGTTAACCTACTTATTCGTTTTGCTTCAGTGGATGCACCATTGAGTGCCTGTTTGTGTTTAAGGACTGTATAAACGTTAGAAAGGGCAACCTGGTTAGTACCCCAACCCTTCCTCAGTGACCAGTGTATTCACTTGGTCGACAGTCTCATAAATAAAAAAAAAATCTGCAAGATAATAAACAATTTTTGTTTTTCTTTCATAATATTTTTTCTCACATATTACCAGAAAATGATCACAGTTTAATTTGAAATATGTGTAATCAAAATAAAAGTAAAGACATTTGTGCTTTTTAGCGTGGCATGTTTTATATAATTTGCTAATTTACTCTTTAAGAAATGTTAAAGATGCAAAGTTTTTTCCTTTCTGGTCTTTTTTAAGTTACCATCTGTTTTATAGCACACATTTTTACAAAATTCCTTCCCATTATAAAATACATTAACGAATTATTGGCATAGTTATGTTAAGTAGACCCTATGAATGCCTTTGCGTTTGAAATCCTAATACTACTCTTGGTGATATAGACTATTTAGGTTTCATTTTATTCATTTATTTAATCATACCGTTGACACTTGCTGTGCTCTCATAAGCACACAAAGAAATTTCCAATCAAGACTCGACTATTCCCTGATGAGTGCAGAACACGACACTCTAGATAACTATAATTTCAGAAAAAATATTTTTAGATTGCCATTTTTCTCCTTTTTATTAGGTGCTTTTTCTCAGTTTCATTGATTTAATTTCAAATAACAGCCGGTAACTTATTTTTGTGATATTTACACATTCTCTCCATGCCCTTGAGGGTGTGGAACTGTGGTTTTTGCCCTGTAGCCCAAACTCAGGCATGTAAGATTTACTAATTCTATGATCCTAAATGTGTTAGGGTGTGTGTGTGTGTGTGTGTTGCTGTGCGTGTGTGTGTATGTGTGAGCAAATCTGCCCTGTCCTAACCAGGTTGATTCTTGCCTTCTTCCCTGTGCTGCAATCACAAACTTGTTATATAGATTGCCTTTTCCGTCATTTACCTGCTTGGACAACTTATTGCAAATGGTCTGGCTGAGTGGCAGATTAATCTTCTTTTTAAAAAAGCAACACATTTAACTGTTGATTCAGCACAAAGGGACAATAAGATTTTGAAATAGAACACTCCAAACTGAAAGAATTGAGCAGAAAATCGTTATAATGCTTAATAGATAAAGAAATGGTACTGCTGTACATTTTAATTTAAAACAAATAATGCTGTAATTTCTTAAGGAGACACTTTTTATTCAAGAATATCCATCTTAACCTACAAATTAATTTAAAAGACTTTATTAAAAGAAATATTAGTCCATTTCATAAAAATGCTTTTTTTTAATGCAAGCTTCCTAAACAAAAGTTCATTATGAACACACCGTGGTAGTGCAAAAGGTTTTAAGCGATGAACCTTTTTGAATTTATAATATGTATAGTTTCCAAAGTAGTGATGTGTGAATCTGCTGGATTGGCCTCACCTCAAGCTTGGCAAAATCGTGGAAATGTTCAGGGGCTCTGCCGAACTCTGTGAAATGCATTGAAGTCAATAGAAGAGAAATGAAACTAGTTTTGAATGGATTATAACAGTGCAGAGGTCCTTTAAGTGTCCCTGTGGGCTAGGGAGGCATCTGCCAACTATGCTGGACCAATTATTGTAGCCAAACAGTGACCTAAACGGTGCCGCAGATGAGCTAACCATTGCGCCACCATATCTTACTGAGATAAAAATTAACAGAATATCAGAAACATTTGTTACAGACTGCGGCAACAGGAGCAGGAAGCATAAATTCACAAAAGCATGACCCCCACAATATTCTATTGCAGGTACTCCCTTTTCTCGACCCCCATAGTACAGTTTTGTTTTTGCTCACTGCCGCTGCTACCAAATAAACAAAACACTTAAAGCACATGTATTCTTCAGTCCTTCCTGTATGCTTCAACTTCGCAGCACTCTGAGCAATATTATTAAAGTGGTACAATCATGTATTTACACCCAGGTCACAATCAAGTCCATAAAAAATGACATCATCGTTAAGATACAAATACAATGACACATTTCCATTCTGCGTGTGTGTTTTGTGTTTAAATGTATTCACATTTTTTTCACTAAATTTCAGCATATTAGTAAAACAGTTGTCATTAAATCCATACTGGAAGAACAATTCCATCTCTTATAGATGTTGATTCAACATACCGTCCACTTCTAGGATCAACATTATATACTCGGGGGGGCTGCCCCTTCCAACATAGGTTGATACAGCTATGTAATGTCACATTGGCCTTGCAGAGCATCTTATGACTCTGGGAAAAAAGTTTGTCTAAGGCAGCTGCACAGCGAATTATCAGGAAAATATTTGGTGAACAAAGTCACAGGAGAACCCAGCACATTCAATGTGGAAATAACGTCTTGGCAAATTTTGCCAATCAACACATTTCAAAAGCTGCACTAAGCAGATAGTCACCTTCAGCCGTGCAGGTACAAATCATTTGACTTTGGACAAGGTGTTAGAATGGACTGTTATTAAATGTTGTACTACATAACAATAAACAAGGCAAAACCATAGAAACTTACATTTTTTTGGCTTTAGTTTCATTTTTAGAATTTCTGTCTACTGTTTAAAGTATGCAAATTAGTCTCATGTAACAATCAGGTTTTGTCGTAGACAATATACAGTACAATGAAAAGGATGGAAAAATCTGTTCATGTTTATCATGAAACTACAGAGTGCTTTTAACCCTTACTGCAAAGAAATATGCATTAGGTTAATTGCAATCTATCTCTAAATTGACCTTGTACATATGGGATTATATTCTGTATGTGAGTGTGCTGTATAATATGAAAAAAACCTTAACTGAAACAAACATTTTATGTCTGAGTATTTGTTGTTTAAAATACTCTTACACAGAGTCGAGTGACTCAAACATTGATCGCATCTTACATATGTAAAAATGTATAAGAATTATTGTTATTGTTTAAAATAAGCTTGTTGGACTGTTTAAGAAGATTCTGTGCTACTATTTGAGCAGTTGATATCATACTTAAGGAACAAAAGAGTTGGGTTCCCATCTCCAGTTGGCTGCTGACTTTTGCTGCATGTCACAAGGACAGACTCGTGAAACTCTATAATTCAGAGTGATGGATAAGAAAGTGGATGAATATAATGCATGTGCGATCAATATTATGTGCCACTTCAAACATACAGTAAGTGTTATAGGTTAAGGCACACCTCCCTGATTTAATAAGGTTGTTTTTTACTTAACCCAAGCTTTATGTCACATGTCTAAGCCAGAGAAATAACATTATGCCTTGGACGTAAATGCATTTTGTTATATCACTTTTAACTTCTGAATGATGTTAGATTTACCAGGCTGTAAAGTTCTCAATATTTAAAGATTCAATTACATTTAAACATTGATTTTCAAGTCTCATTTATGGCATTGAATGTTTACAGCTTAATTCATTAATGTGTGACACATTCTCACAACTAGACTTGGTTAATGAGCTGTAAGTTTCTAATGGGTGCTCCCCAGCTTGGAGACCATTACTTTACCCACAATACCATATATACAGTATTATTAAATTTTAAAGCCTATATTCAAAAATGTTTTCCAAATTTGATTACATCAAATCTTTAGTCATTAGATATTTGTTTCAAAGCTTCAAGTCTAATTAAAAATTATATATAAGCACCATGCTATTTGTTTATAATTCCATATCTTTAAAATAAAAAAGCAAGATATTTCTAACAGAATAGAAATTAGAAATTTGTTAGCAAGCGTGAGTGGTTGCTGTAACTTATAAAATATATAAATATAATTTCAAATTAAAATTGTATTTGTCACATACAAATTATATATACAGTTCAATAATGCTGTGAAATAGTTAGTTGTCCAACTTCAATAATTGTTTCTCTAGATGAACACAAAGGAAGAATAACAATATATAACTTTATAAATGTAAAAATTATTAATAGAAGCATAAATCTGGAACTAATAATAATAATAATAATAAGTAAATATAGGACTTAAATAACTTAATGTGTGAGAATTAACAACAGGGCATCATGTATTTCTTTATTTAACATGCGGATGAATTGTGGACAGAAGCTCTCCCTCAGTCTCTCTGAACTGAACTTTAGACAACTGTAGTGTTTACCTCACCGCAGCACAGAAAATATGCTGTTGTTGGGATGTCTGGTGTCACGAATAATTATCCTTGTCCAAGTTCGATATTATTTGGTGTAGTTGTCGTGGAGGTTAGTGAGTACATACCCAGTGTTACATTTATCTGGCCACACGACCTTCTGTAGAGCCTTGTGATCCTTCTGCATGTTGTTAAAAGCCAGGTGGTGACACTTTCTATCAGAATACTGTCAATGGTGGATGTATCAAAAATTTTTAGTATTTGGCGGGGCAGCCTGAAATCCCTGAGGTGCCTGAGATGGTACAGACGTTGCCGTGCCTTCTTCACCATGGTGTCAATGTGCTTGGACCAGGTCTGATCCTCCATGATGTGGACATCAAGGTATCTGAAACTGTCCACTCTCTACCTGAGCGCAGTTAATACCGGGGTCTGGGGGGAATGTTTGGGGGTTGGTTGTGCCTCTGCAGTTCCCACCCAAATTCCCACCCAGTTCTTTTGGCAGATGTATGGCTTTTGACTGGCCTCTCAAAGAATTTCAGTTCTATAGGTGTTAGTGCAACAAGGATGATAATCATTCAGGCAGGCTGGATGCCATTTCTTAGGTACAGGAACAATGGCAGTATGTATGGGCTTGAGTTTGCTGTAATGTATGTAGTTGAAAGTTTATGTGTTTTACTTTACTTTAAATATGTACTGTCTTTTTGGAAGGTGATGACACTTTTCTTCTTCCTTTGTGACATGCTTTGCTTGAATTATTTGTGATGGTGCACTGTATGTTTATAACCAATGAGTCACAAGATGAATAGCCTGATACCTGATAGGGTTTCCTGAGCAACATTTGAAGGTCTTTGTGTTACCACTGCAATAATAACATTACATTGTCACCCAATTCAAACTCATACAGGGTTTGAGTATAGCCTGGTAGCACTGAATACAAGGCATGCCTTCAATCTCAATCCAGACTCTTTTCATGTGTAGCCTTGAGCTGAAGGAATGAGCTGCCCACTTCCATCTGAACTGCTGATTCCCTCAATGTGTTTAAGAAGCATTTGCAGACTCTCTTGGTTTTGAATATCAGCTCGATAAAGGCTTTGATGGGTTCTTTTAACTAAGGAAAGTGTAACTAGATTTGTGCTCTGTTTGGTTTATAGCTCTACGCTTATGATAATTATTTGTAACCTTGTCCCAAGCAATCCCCCAGACTGACATTTATTCAATTATGTTGATGTCTTTTGTAAATCGCTTTGGATAAAAGCATTTGCTAAGTACATAAATGTAAATGTAAATTTCTCTTACCAAGTCCTTTTATAAATGCTGTATTTATTTAACTGTCCAATTATACTTAAACATTATCTGTGTATGTGAAATAAATGTAATGTTTCAAATATGATAAACCTATGTTTTCATTTTTTTTTTGGTGTATTTGTGTACTCATGAATATCTGAGTACTTTGGCTTGTCAAGAATTACATGGGTTTCATCAAAATCATGAGACATTCTCATGTGGTGTTTTTGTTCTGAATTTGATTTAATATGTGTAACAATTATATGTTGGGTTCCAAGTAAGCTGTGCGTAAAGAATATTCTGGCATTTTCTGCTTTGTAGCTTGTTGTCATATACAGTATATAAGTATACAATTGCTGAATTTCTTCACAAAATTCATTCCTAAAAAGTGCAGTGATAACTGATACATTTATATTTTTCAAGAAGGTCATATGGAGTTAATGGATGCTGATAGTGGCAAGGAAAAAAAACAAACAGGTGAAAAAGGGAAACATTACAGCACTAATGGGACTGACACACCACCTGCATCATGGATGACCCAAGTTACTAGATTTATAAATTCCATAGGTAGGCTGATTAGAAAAACTGGGTCTATCACCTTATGTAGTAACTGTTTTCTGCAGCAGCTTTACAGAATTACTTTAGACTTCATATATAACTGGTCATAGTGGGACTTATCATAGTTGGCAAGATATGATAAATATATTCCACGTATTAATTAAAGTTCATCTAGGCTTTAAATTCAAAATCACTAAAATTAGAAAGAGATTAGGCAAGATTTTTGTTGTGAAAAAAGAAGGGTACTGTTGTGGTGGTCTCTATGTCATAACATAACAATTTATTGCACAAAAATTAATGTATGGAAGTGTTTGTTTATTCTTATTTCCAACCTGCACTTAATTTAAAAACCTGGCTTAAGAGCAAGCTTAATGCCCATTTTCAGGGTCACTTACGGCCATGCCCCATAATCACTTTAGGGGTATGGATTGGCCTTGGAATTACTTCATGAACACAGGAACACCCTATTACATTACATGTTTATTAATATGCTTTAAAATCCAATAATAAGATTTGATTACTCACTTTTATAACATGCAAATTGTCCAGTGTGGCTTAATATGCTATCCATATTTGCTAGTGGATGGCACAGTGGTAGCACTGCTGCCTTGAAGTAAGGAGACCAAGATTCATGTCCTGGAGTTTGCAAGTCCTCCCTGGGTCTGTGTGTGTTTCTTCTGGGTGCTTCAGTTTCCTCCCACTTTGCAAAGATACATAGGTTAGATGAATTGGCATTGCTATAATGGCCCTAGTGTGTGATGGTATGTGTGTCTGTGTTCACCCTGCGATGGACTGGTGCCCTGTCAGGGTTTGTACTAGCCCCCACACACCCCTGGTCTGGATTGAGCAGGTTAAAAATGATATGACATTTGCAAGACACTGGCTATTGTTTTTCCACTTAGTTCTTCACACCTCCACTAACCTTTACTACTAACCCTTTACTACTCACCCCTAACTGCCAATAAATTTAATATAAACCTAAGTATATTATTTATTAAATAATTAAATTAGTCACATTTTGCTTTTGCCATCTTGAGTCAAATGAAACATCTTCAGAACTGCGCTAAATATATTTAATAACAGAGCTATTTTACTGTGTGTTGTAAATGTGCAAAATACTGTGAATCTATTAATCAGTTATGATGAGGTATAAAAGATTTCACTCTCTCCTAGTTTGTTTTTTTTGTTTTGTTTTTTCTAATAGTAAAAAAATATGACTCATATACTCAGGGGTTAATGAGATAGACTTGGATTTGATTGTAGAAAAACTGGACAACAAATGGGTTTGATAGCACTGGTGGTGAAGGTAGTCTGAGCATATTGTTTATGACTCTTCTGTTTTGCATTCATTTATTATGATTTTTGCTTTTTTGTGGTGTTGTATTACAACCGAGTAATAGTTTGCTATATAGTATATCAGGAACTGGTTCGCTGTGTAGTCAGGTTAACTGCAAATTCATTCAAAAGGCCAGAAAAAATGTGACCCACTCTCTTAGTGTATGGCAAGAGTTAAAACACTACTTACCTTTTTACTGCAATTCCTTATGCTGTGAAAACCGACTATTATTGATAGTCTAATTTTCAATTTATATAGTGTTTGTATTCTAAGTTATTTGTTTTACTATTGTTTTACTTAGAAATTGCTAACTTGGAAAAGCTGGCAAATAAAAGAATCCTTACTCACTCTCACTAACATAAGTTACTTTAAATACTGTAAGTCATAGAAGAACATAAATAAATGTTGCAATCATCATGGGAAGCATTGCAAAACTGCATAAAGGTGCAGGAAAACGTGAGGCGAATTTTCAGTCCTCAGAGATGGAACCAGAGATGGTGAGTTTAATCCAACAATGCTGTTGACATCAATGTGTACCAGAAGCCTGAGTGCTATCACACCTTGAATCAGGCCTGCACCCCTGTCTGAATTCATGCTGCATTTATTAGATTGGATTTTCAAGTTGCAGACACTTTTTTCTTTTGAATATCTTGTTTTAAAATGTAAAACTTCTCAGTCTATGGCTGTTTATTGATGAATTCCCTTGGCTTCTTATACTTTTGTGCTCCATTGCATTTAGTCTGTTATTCAAAGGGGATTTCAGCACTGCTTTTTTGATAACTCCTTACTTTTTTTAGTCAACGCATTTACATGCACTTAAAAAAACCTAATTATTCACAGAAACCTGATTTCTAAAATGTAAACCCTTATTCTGATTATAGGAATTGGGTTATTAGCCTCTGAGAAACTTGATTAAAACAGATAGATTTCTCAGCGAATTATCCAATTATGTGAACATGTAAACCTATAACTATTTTACTGTTAAGGATTTTGTAGTCCGTGCTTATCTGTTGCACTCTGTCAGCTTCTGCATATATTTGCTTTGCACACACTTTCAGCATCTATGGGTAGAAGTGTCCACAAAAAAAATTTTTGGATGATCATATTATTCCTTCTCCTAGCTGAAATAATCTGTTTCAATATTTCAGAAATCACTAAATTTGTGTTGATGAATGGAACGTACAGTGCTAAACTCGAAAACACGATCTTGAAAGCAGTAGGATAACACATTAAAAGTAATGTGTATTAAGTAATCCGATTACTTCTTAAAGAACTTAAAGTAACAAGTAGCCTAATACATGTCTAACTGAAGTTAAAATACCTTTGTTATTATTATTCTAGCAGCACTGGGTTTAAGGCAAGAAGCACCACGTACTTAGTCCTTTCCATGCAATCTGGTAACGGAAACCTATAAATAAAACGTCAATTTGACTAAATAAATTTATAAAGCATAAAAAAATTACCACAGGCCTCTTGCTTTTTTTCTGATTTATGGTGGCCGATGATTATGTTCAACCTTTTTCTGCACATTTCAATGACATTGAGATGTTTTGTCAAAGGAGAACTCCACAAGATTACTTATGCATGTAAATGCAGATTATTAAGAATCTAGACATCTACCTTAACTAAATTATGTGTGTGAACTGAGTGTTACATTGGTGCAATCTTAGGAAATATGTAAGTGATCAAACTCATTACTATGTCCAGTGAATATACAAAACAGTAATAAAATAATAGTAAATAACTTTCAGATATAACCTTTCTTTTGTTTTCATGTAAAGTTCCTGAGTTTTCCACTGTCAATGACAAGTCAGAGCTTTGTAAACATTCTTTATATTTTGTTCTTGGTTAGCATGCGCTTTTCTTGATAAATAGTACGATTTAGTTATGAGCCTAGTAATAATAAATCCACTGAACACAGGTTTAACAGTCACTTACGTTTAGAAGAACTGGTCTACTTGTCCTCAAACTGTCCTACCAGGACCATCACAGGGCCAATTCTGTTGTCTTAAGAGAAAATGGGGCTAAACATTACTTCTGTCTTTTTATTAAGAACATCAGTCTAAGGTGCCTGTACTCTAGCATTACTCCTCTTTAAAAGCCTTTTACTTCAGTTTTTTATTAAAGCGTTAGTGGAACAGTTCAATTGTTGCTTGATTTTTTAAAATTTAACGTGACAAATAAGAAATCTTACATTTGCAAGACTCTAATTTTTCCACTTTAGTCAAACGATTATCTGTAAAAGGATGTTTTCTTAATTTTTATTTATCTTTTTAGTATTGTTCTTTTATTTTGTTGTGATTCCACATTTACTAATTCTGGTGCACAGCCAAAGAATATACTAACTTGTGAGTGATTATTTGAATCAAGCATTAGTTTCCCTGAAAAAAATCATACTTTTTTTCCCAATTAGCAGAAATGAAAGTTCAACCACATCTAATGCCTCCTGTTCTGTTTCTTAGCAGTTCATGAATCAAATGCACAAAATATTTCATAACCATCTGCTAACACACACAGGGCAGATATCACACTTTTAAATTACTGGCAACTATGGATCATCATGTACCAGTTCTTAGTCTACATGCTGTTTACTAATATGATGCTATTGTGACATAAAATAAAAAGAACATCAGTTAACTGAAACTATTTTTGCAGTACTAAGTAAAACAAAATGGAAAATCACTTTATATGTGTTTTAAGTGCAAGCGTAATATGAACAGAATAATTAATGGAACTTCATGAAGGCAACCATTAGTCTTTCTTTAACATATGGTATGTATTCCCAGCCTAATTAATATCTGATGAAGAGCAGCAAATGTCATTAAAGTCACAAGCAGCTACTTTAAGAATTACTGTATATTGACAATAGAAGATTGTAATGTAGTAAGCCAGACAAATATACCTATAGACTGTTAAGAATTACAATACACTTATTTTTTGCCTTATGCCGTTATCCTAATGATTTTTTACAGCATGTGAAAACGTTAGTTTACATTTTTTCATAGTCATTTATTACACAGAAGATGTAGCCACTCCAAATGTCATTCCTGCAATACAATACAATAGCACATTCAAGTAGACATTTCACAGTTTAGAAAGAGGATTGTGCTGTACATGGAGTGAGGTCATCATTGGAGTCACTGAAGGAACTGTTACTCTTTCAAATTTATATTAACATTGATTCTGATATTCTGTATTTATTCTCTGAAAAAAATAGGGGATTATGCTAACAATAAATTCTCAACATCTAGGCCAGGGGGTCTGCAAAGTCAGACATGAAGGGTTGTAGTCGCTGTATGTTTTTGTTCCAACCTGGAGCCCATTATTGCTGTTGAAGCACTTCATTTAATACTTCATCTTAAGTTGTCTCTCTTGTTAAGATATGCCTATCTTCTTTGCTTATTTTAGTCTTAAACAGCTGCATTCTCCATTTTTAATGGCTCCTTATTTGCAATAAGATGCAAATGACAAAAGAACCTGCATTTCTCTATCTAACTTGGATCCATTTACACCTGTGTATATTCATCGTGAATTATCTTTTTTAGTAAAATGTTTGGAAGTAAATTGAAGAGAAAAATGAACAAAGAATTAATAATCCACATCAAGAAACTGATCATTAGGATGATATCTTTGGTAAAGAAAAAATCTACAATATAAGAATTACCTGACATCTCAGAATGAATTTGGTCCTCTGGGAGCCTCTTTGCAGACCCCTGATCTATGCAATGTTCTCATGCCACCAACAAACTCTTCATTATATTTTAAAAGCTGGCAATTTAAATCAAAGAACATTATGCTCAGACTGTATAAAGCACTAGCGAGACTGTATCTGGATATTTAAATCCAGCTGTAGCCACCCCACTACAAAAACATCATAGCACTTAAAAGTACAGAGAAGAGCAAAAAAGTGCATCCCTGGAATGAAGAGCATGTCTATCTCTGAGATACTAAAGGAATTAATCTTCTTTTGTCTTGATCAGAGAAGTCTGTGTGTCAACCCAGTCCAGGTCACAGTTCCTAAAGGCGTCGAAAAAGCTGATCCGTCTGAAATTTTCCAGTTAAATAGTCAACCACGTATGAGGGGAAAAACAACAAAAACAGTCAGTATAATATCTGGAACAAATTAGGTGTAAACTGTCACAACTTTTACAAATTACCTGTATAAGATATAAGGAGAAATTAGCTGTTAGCTACCATATGAGGTTGGTAAACTAAGCAGTTGATTCATATTTGGGAAATGTCTTAGTGTATGCATTAGTTAAAGAATGTAATACCTCCTTTAAACGTAAAATTCAAAGTGTGTCACTTTATTTCGTGATATGTTTATGTATACCCTCCAGCTATGAAGTACAGTAGGTGCTGCCTAATGTTTAACTTTAATAGAATATGTGTGATTCTTCACTAGCAATAAGTGAACCCCACTGAACTTCACTTTTCCTTGAGTTCATGGAAATGTTAGGAATCTTTGCCGAATTATGAGGAATGGATTGTAGGCAATATGGAAAGTGAAACTGAATTTGTTTTGAGTAAATTATAATGGTGCAGTGGTCTTTTAAGTGTCCCTGAAAGCTAAGAACACATCTGCCCGCTATGCTGGATCAATTATTGTGGCCAAAACTGTAGTACAGTAGTACTGACCACTGCACTGCTGTTCTTCCCCAAGACAAAATTAATAGAATTAAATATCACAACAGTAAAATTTCATGCAGACAGGAAGCACATATTCAATAAGACTCGATAGCAAATTCTCACTTCTCGACCCGAAAAGCAGTTTGTTTTTTTGTCACCTATGCTTTTGCTTGCTCACTGCTGCTGCTACTAGTTAAGCGCAACACTAAAGCACATTGATTTTTCATTCTTCCTATCACTTCTTTCTATCTGCATTAACTGCACAGCACTCTGGATAATAGTATCAAAGAGGTAGGTTCAGGGATTCCACACACATCAGGTACAAGTCCTTACATAAAAAACAATACCTTTAAGAGACAAATTCAATGACACATTTCCAGTTTTCTTCTGCTTGTGTATTTTGTGTTTAAATGTATTCAGAAGTTTTCTGCTAATTTTTAGTCCACTGCTATGATTAGCAGTGACGTACAGTGACATTCATGGCTGGTGAGGCACTGACTCCTTCAGAGTCAGATTTACAAATATATGAATCCAAAAGAGTAGCTTATTCACTATTAAATTGGCAACCTGCACATTCACTACTGGTTATGTTTCATATCTCATCAGCATTCTTTACACACACATAGATAAGGCGCATATTTGGCTAAGAAAGAATGTTACATTTATAGCGGCGAGAGAGAGAGTGGACAGAGCACATTTGCTCCTCACCCTCCATGTGTTCTAAATTTGCCCTTGCAATTTCACAATTCTTATTCATTCAATACAAATTGAAGTATAGAGTGGTGTACAAAAAAGGATTTCAATTTTGACCTTAATTGAAATATTTAGTTGTTTTTAAAAGCTTTTAATTCTGATGTTTTCATCAACTTTAATAAAAACTGTTCAACAAAAGGATAATAAGAAAAGCAAAAGAATATTTTATTAAAGTCAAAGTTTTAAAATATTGGATTTTTTTTTGTTAGTCTTATCCTATTTTTTATAAAATTGAAAACCGTTTTACCTTTATTTGAAGTCCAAATGAAGTCCATGCCCCTATCCTTCTCCACTAAAACCTCCATCATTTTCTTGTAAAAGTCCCACTTATTTTTCTTTAGTTTTAAAAGTCTCTCTGCCTCAATGGAGAGTAGAAGAACAGCAGCAACAAGCACCTGTTCGGCTTACATTCACCCCCTTCAGTGCGGCATGGTACTGTCTGCTTCACCTTGTACCTTTTCACTGTGGTTTTATGTCTGATCAGCAAGATTAAATATGTCAAACACATTCATTAAAGTTATTAGCCAGAATGTGGAAAGTCAGGGTGTATAATAAATGTGTCTGCAAACATTATATTGGCAGCACACAGAGAGACAGCAACAGGCACTCACCAATTGCATGCATCAACCCAGTGTATGAGGGATAGTGCAGTCCGAGGTAAGGCTCAGTTTGTTGCTGCCGCACTTCGTGTTTCTCCCCTGTATTTGAACAAGAAATGTGCAAATTCACTGATTTTGACTATAAAATTATTAGAATCATACAAAAAACAAATTTATAGCACAGACCAGTGGACAAATTTTATGTTATCATTATTAGTTTTTTTACTTTTCGTGATGACAGGTGAAGCTCTGCCTCACCTGCCTTCCCTGACCGCACATCCCTGATGATCAGTGTTATATACTCGAGAGAATGTCCCACACAATATTGCCTGCTACAGCTCTTTGATGTCATGCTGGCATCACAAAGCATCATTGGATGCTGAGAAAAAAAGTTCATCTAAGCTAGCTGCATGGTGAGTTTCCAGGAAAATTTTCTGCAAACAAGATCACTGGAGAACACAACATATTAATTGTGAAAAAAATGATTTTTTTTTGACAAATGTTGCTTATCAATACTGTTTTTCACTTTTTGTGCTTCAGATTAATTTGAAGGCTTCAATAAGTGTTTTATTAAAAGAGCAGCAATGACAGTCAAACAATGAATAGACGCCATTCTTTGAATCATCCCTTCTTCTGATCTGTTCATTTATACATTGACCCTAAAAAGTAAAAATAAATAAAACTCTTTTACACCTAAACATTAAACACTGCTGTCATGTTTGCTTGTCCCATTAATGAAATGAATCTCACTGAATGAGACAGTAAGGTGGGCAAAAAAGATTAGTGCTGCTGCTTACAGCCCCCGAATACTGGATTCAATTTTTTCCACAATAAATATTTACATATTGTCTTTTTATTGATGCATAAAAAATTAGAATAAAAAAGTAAAAAATTAGAATATAACAACCATTTCTGTTTACAGAATTACCTCTCAACAGCTTATTTACATGTCCACACATATTCAGATTTTCTTGATGAAATTATTATTGCTTCTAAAATAAATGTTCAAAACAATAAAATGTGAGAATGTATAAAAATTGTGCTTGTGGATTAAATTAAAAACAGATAAACTAATAATAACTGAACAGCACTCCCCCCCCCCCCCCTTGCATACACTGAGTAGATTAAGAATTTACTCAATCTGTTTAGGTTTTTTTTATAGCTTATTTCTAAGAACACAGACTCAAAGTGCATGCTTAGATCTATAGATATACAAATATATAAAACCGTCACAGAAGAATATTAATATAAAATACTAAAACAAGCAAAATCTACACCCATGTAATTACAGAAATCCACCTAAGTAGACATTAATTGATTTATAAATTCAAAGTTCTATACATTGTTTTATTTCAATGGTTCCAAATATGGAAATTTAGGGATGTGTTAACAGTTGAATGGCAGCTTTCTTTGTAAAGAGCTATTTGGGAAAGGAAGAACCAGTAAGGTACAGTTTTACAATAATGTCTGTATCTGACTGGCACTACTTGCTGATCAATGAACCAGAGAGTAGAAATTTGTTACAGGGTGTTCAGACATTAAAGTAATAATTTCACTGTAGACATATCAACAACAATAAACTGAACCTGAGTTTGAATGCATGAAAAGACATTGCAAAAGACATTGCATATATCAGTGGAAAAGGAGAAAATAAAAACTTAAGCTAATACATTTCATATAGAAAAGCAGTGTTACAAATGGTATGGCATAGAAAATGAAGCCATAGGGTCTTAGAGTTCTTTGGAATATGCAAGTCAAGCTGTGTCTGACTTGAGCCAACTGAAACCTCTGCTCTTCCAGGTTAGTCAACAGCTTGGCACAGTTTACAAACATGTTAAAAACTGTGGTAGGTATATAAGACGTGGCTCTGTCTGTAGATGACACGGTTTCTCAACCAGCTAGAAATCGCATTTCTTAGTGCTGATGGAGTAGCTTGGTCACTATGTCAAAATCATCTCAGATAAAGTAGCACTGGGATCATGGGGTAAAGGAGACCTTTCATCAGATTTGGTGGCCCAGCACTAACTCAGTTGTAGAATGGCCAATGATGGGGAATTGGCTTGTTGGCTGAGGTCTCCAGGACTTTGACTGTGTCTGGTTTGTTTGACTCATTTTCTACATTGTGGCTGTGGTTCTTCAATTAGCTGATGGACAAATATTGCTGTTTCTCATTTATGTTAATTAGTTTCTACTTTGTTTTTGGAGAAATTCAACAAATTTGTATCCACATAGGTGATGGTTCTATATTTAGTGAGTGGCATAATCTATTCTTGCATTTTGCCTTGAAAGTTGTTGTGGTGCTCTGCACCTGCACTTGGTGAGAAGCACTGTGCAAGAACAAAGTACTTTGTATTATTGTATTGTATTTCTGAGGTGGCAATGATAAATTGTCCATCTAGCTCTGTGAAGAGGATTACATGTGTTCTGTTTTGTGTATTGCATTTACTCCATTTTTTAACATCCATTAGCTGACTTACCGGAAAGGGGGTCTTCTCTCTAAATTGCCTTTCCCAAGATTTGTTCCATTTTTTTCCCTAGAAGTTTTTTTTTCTTGTCTTCTTAGGCCGTTTAGACTGGGGGGCTGTTAAAAAACAGGGTTAGTTAAAGCCCATTGAGACATTCCTTGTGTGATTTTGAGCTATACATGAAATAAAATTGTTGTTGCGATGCCACAGAGTATCAAGAAGATGTTCAGAATGGGAAAGAATTAGTAACAACCTACTCAAACAAAAGCCTAAGTTTTAGATTAGACTAATAAATTATAGGCATTTGACAATATTAAGAACTGTACCAACAGCTTTCATTAAAATATAATTTGGTAACATAATATGTCTTCAACCAAGATTGTCATGCTACGATTGATGAGGTGTTCCTTACACTAACAAGGAAATCATTGCAAAATTTGGGGTTCCGAATAGTTCTAATAGTTTTGTATGCCCATTGCACTACATTGAAAGTGATTGTGATAAGTTTTTGCATCGTTCAATTTTTCTGCAGTATATTCCAATATTTCTACAAGATGAAAATTTCAGCAGTTGGAAAAACTCAAGTGCTTGCACATATAGTCGCATCAGGCTCTACAAAAGCTTTTGTCCACCAAAAAAACATACTAAGAATAATTTGGTACTGCCTGTGATACATGCTGTGTTTCTGGATATAGTTCATATTCATTTAAAATATGTGTTACCTAGGCTTCTAAATTCATCTTCAGTGGAAGACACTATAGTGTAGTAATCATTCATTTGTGGACTGCAATTGTAGACTTCCAACCAGTACTGAGCTGTTTTCTGAACAAAAATCTTGTTTCTAATATGTTCCTGCTAATGCTGATTACCTTTCACACATTTCTATCTGAACACTGGGACTTTACTGTTCTAGGCATTTTCATCAAATGAAATACAACAAAATTATTCAAAAGTAGCAAACTGCTGCTAAAAATAATAAGAAACAGACTAACAGTTAAATGATTTTCTTTATCCACATATGAAGAAGCCAGTACCCATTTATTTTAAAACTTGCTTCACAGCACACTTCATACAGAGAATAAAATATAAGGCTAACAAAGTTGGAGTATCACACCAAAACGTTAGTAGAAGATCAGTTAATGGCATTAGAATATTATGGTGAGGGTTGGTTTTTCCAAATACAAAATTGACATTTCTCCTATTTATTTTTGAATTGATTGTCATCAAATTAATCTCCCTTAATTATGGGTGTGAGGCAATCATATTCTTCTAGCAAATCCAAGGATTTTAAAATAGAAGTGGTTTTTATAAGTATGGAAGGCAGAGAATAAGCATTAACCTACGAATGCATTTTACTATAATACGAAAAAGGGCACTAATTGCTAGGGTTAGAGACATGATGACTCACGTTGAGTCTTGACCGAGTGAACATGGTCACTTCATTGCAAACAAAACTGTCAGCCATGCAGGACAGTTTAGCTAACACTTTTAGACTCTCTGTGATATTTGGTGATGTAGTCCTTGAACTCAATATGTAACAAACCCAACATGCACATTAATGAGGTGAAACACCCACCACTTGATCATATTTGACAGCCACTGCTTAATTAGAGGATACCATGTATTTTCTGTCCGCTATGCACAAATTGAATTTAGACTGTACTGGTGACATCTTTGATGTTGTGTTTTCATATCAACACAAGGTTGCACAAGCCATTTTTAATCCGATTCACTCACCTTGTGTTTACCTCAGTTTCAGATTTTTAGCAGAAGATGGCAGTTTTTATGCAGTTTTGTGCAGCATTATATTTCCATCTAAAAAGATTGCCAGTCCCTGTTGCTGAAAATTATCCACATACCATAATGGTACATCATCAAACTATACTGTGGCAATGATGTAACCTCATTGATGTGCAATGTTTTTTGGACTTTTGATTTTTTTTGATGTTCTTATATGCATATATTTTCTGAAAGTGCATTATCCACAACAAAATTGTGGGGAATATGTGTCTGTTCCGGGAGAAACACATCCAAGATAAAAATGGACTATGCATACAATGCAACTCATTGCACACCTATTAACATCGACTCAGTTTACTGTTAAGAATTTAACATGCACATACAGTAGATCAGTCAGTCAGTCATTTTCCAACCCGCTATATCCTAACTACAGGGTCATGGGGGTCTGCTGGAGCTAATCCCAACCAACACAAGGCAGGAAACAAACCCCGGGCAGGGCACACACACACACACAAGGGACAATTTAGGATTGCACCTAACCTGCATGTCTTTGGACCATGGGAGGAAACTGAAGCACCCGGAGGAAACTCACACAGACACGGGGAGAATATGCAAACTACACACATGGAGGACCCGGGAAACTAACCCAGGTCTCCTAAATGCGAGGCAGCAGCACTACCACTGCGCCACCGTGCTGCCCTGATACAGTAGATGAATGTTGGAAATCTATGTGCATACAGGGAGAACATTCCTTCATCACACAGTAAGAGGCACTTGAGTTGGGAAAACAAATCAAATTTGGTTGTTTTGGGATTGCAATGTTTATATGTTGCTCCTTCTTTTAAAATGTATATTCACAAAAATATTCATATTTTGGAGGCTACAAAATTGTAAAACACTGTCTTAAACAGGTTCATATACAGTAAGGAATTCTTATATTTGTTTCTTTTTATTTTAATTATTTTAACAAAGGAAGGTGATAGATAAAAGAGGATATTAGATCTTTACAATACTCATTGAAGCATGATGAATTAACAATGGCTGTAATTAATTCAGAACTATCACTACCACTGCCACTAATGTGCACATCGACCTCTGTCTGCCAAACAATGTTAAATACATAGATTTAGTTGATTTTATAGCATTAGCAGATGTTACCATAATATCAGTCATGGAAATTATCGAAAATGTTTAGCATCAAAAATAATTTGTGCCTTAATTCAAAAATGAAGTTAATTTTTATAGCCAAAAGGGATACTCACTTCATGTTTTCTCATTCAATTCCCAGTTTATGTTTAATAATAATTATGTCTGAAGCTATTATAGAGGGCATAACAGTATAATTCCAACCTTTTTTCGGTACCATTTATTTGAAATCACAAGTTTGCATAGTGGAGTAAAGTTTGAAGAAATGATATTGCTTGTTGGTATTCTGCTAGTAATATTTTCAATAATAGGTGAATGACTATGACATACAGTGTGTACGATCTGGTTATACTTCATGTATGAATTCTGATAAAATTTTATTCATCTAAAGAAAGGAGTTTGATTAAAGCGGCTGTGTATGCAACCTGCCATAATTTCTCCTTTCAGCAATTAATTCATACTTTGCAGCATTTAAGAACCAAAGTCTTATTCTGAAATATGTCAAAAAGTCATAAAGAAAAATTATATTAAGCTTTAAAATATGGCCTTTAACCAGCATAAACCACATTATCATAACTTAGAATTAAAAAGCCATTTTCTTGCCAAAGCCTCTCCTGATAGCATCAGGAGCAGAAAAGAAACCAACACTATGCATTATTCCAGTGCACTGCAGGACGTTTTCATGCAGACATCCAAGCTCGTTCAAAATAATTTAATGACGCCAATTCACCTAGCAGGAACACCTGATTCAAATCAGAGTATCCACAGAAAGCATTAACAGAACCCATGGAAAAGGCCACACAATAACAGCTGAAGTTTCAACTCAGGTCTCTTGAGCTGTGAGGTAGCACTGCTAGCCTCCCAGTGTTAAATACTGTATTAATTCCTCCATTTCAAACCTGCTTCATTTAAATCAGAATCACAAAGCACTGGAGCCTACCTGGCAGCACTGGATATAAGGTAGGAGTCAACTCTCTACTCAGGCCACTCACACCCACACTCAGACAACCACACTGAAATATATAGGTCAATTTAGAGTCACAAATTTACAGAATATGAAAGAAAAAATTAAGTACTCATAGAAAAATCCCTACAAGTACAGCGGGGACATGCAAACCTCAAGAAGATAATGACCAGGACATAATGTGAGGTACCAGAACAAAACTATTTGTATTGTAGAAACTGAAAATAATCAATAATCAGTGATCAGTACTTCACTCTGATTTAAATGACTTTAAGGGATTTTACATTTAAAATTATTAAGCTTGTAATAAAAATGTATTTTAATTAAAGTTAAATATTACAGACTCGTATATGAAAGAAAATACATAAAACAAAAGCACAGGGCTGGAGGTGAAATTAAAGAAGAAAACATTGTACATAATTAGTAATAAAAATGAGCAAAGATAGAGAGTGAGTATAAGATAATGAGGCGTTAGTTACCTATTTACACTTAGGGAGTACAAACAAGAACAATAGACTAACAGTGTTAGATAGATAGACAGACATTTTGATTATCCCTAGGGTGAAATTTGTCTTTTGACAAAAGCTCTTTAAAATAAATAAATAAAAACATAAATATTTTGTATATGCACATACAGTATGGTATGAATACACAATAGAATGACTAAAAAAAAGATAAAAGGGAAGAAAACTTCTGACTTGACAGTCCCAGTGAGGCGTTATGCAAATGTATTGCAGTTGGTATATAGAAGCCCCGTTGCATTTCTTGAAACACTTCTGCTGAATGATTTGTCAGCTCAAAGTCCTCAGTGTTAGTGTGTTACAGAGAGGATGTGCAGCATTGTTCATATTGGCACTCAGTTTTGTTTTAATCCTTTTCTTGGCCACTACCCATGTGTGACCCATAACTGAGCCTGCTCCTTTATTTAGCTTGTTAATTCAGTCGGCCTCTCTTGATGTGATGTTACCAGCCCAGCACACCACAGTGTAGAAAATTGCACTGGGCATCACAGAGTTATAGAAAATGTGAAGGATGTCACTTCCCACATTAAAGGAACACAGTCTCCTAAGGAAAAAGAGCTTCTTCTGCCCTTTCTTATGTAGTTCCTCTGTATTGCTAGACGAATCCAACCTGTTATTGATGTGGACCCCCAAGCACCTGTAAGAGTACACCACCTCCACATTCACTCCCTGAATAGTGACTGGACATAGAGGTTGTTTGGTGCAGTGAAAGTCAATAACTAGTGACTCGGTTTTGCTGATGCTAAGATGCAGACAATTCTCTTTGCACCAGCCAACACAGTTCTCCAACTGACTAATATACTCTGTGTCACCCCCTTTATCAATACACCCCATAAATGCAGAATCATGCAGAATTTCTGCAAGTGATATGACCTGGTGTTATATCTATAGTCTGAGGTGTACCACATGAAGAGAAAAGGAGACAGGACTGTTACTTGTGGTGCTCCTGTGTTGCTCACATCTATATCAGAGACACAGTCTTTGAGCCTCACACACTGTTGTCTGAACAACAGATAGTCCATTATGCAGGGCACCATTAACTCATCCACCTGCATATTTCTTAGTTTACCCCTTAACATGGATGACTGGATGGTATTGAAGGCACTGGAGAAATAAAAAAAATAATCTTCACAGTGCTGACAGCTTTGTACAGGTGAGAATAAGCCTTATGGAGCAAATACTTGATAGTTGACCATTGCTACTCAAAGCTCACCACATCTGCTGTCTAGTGTTTTCTGTTTTTGCACAAATAAAATTACCTGTAATCAGAGAACAACTGATGAAGTTTAACAGGCAGATCAAATGTTTAGTTTTTTATTTCACTAAAGTGCACTCAAAATCGTGTTTTGATAACGTATGTTTGCTGTTAAGAGCTTAGACATGTATTAAAAGTAAACCTCAATCAATTTCCTTCCATATTGTTTCAGAATGTTCTTTGGTTATGAGTTGAACAGTGTGGTTGTTAGCAGTGGGTGATAATAAAATAAACACTTCTTGTAGAAAAGGCACCCTCTACAAAATATAGATATTGTGTGATAGATATGAGGCACATACTGACTTGGTCTGTCCTGTTTTTATGTAGTCTATATAGAAAAAAATGTATGATTTATTTAGATTACTAAAGTATGTGGCATAATTGAGGACTGGCTAGAAGAACTTAGCATGGACCTCCTGAAAAGTGCCAAAACAAAAGGTAGGACACATGGAGGTAAAATAAGGCTAATATGACAGCAAATCCATTTCTTGCCTCATATTTCCTTTCATCCTACACTTAACCAGATCTTTGTAGACACAGAACACACATGAAATGCATGTGTTCCAAATAACAATATATTATTTACCCTATACAACTCCATTGCTAGGCTGCTCGTGCTGATCGACACATTTATAAAACAAAACACACTGATGGAGAGGTGTGAAGGAATTTAAGGTGGGCCGGGATTACAAGTTTTTTCGTAGGCTTCAGGGATTCTAGTTAAATATAAAGCATAATTTAGGAAGAGGTACAAAGAAAAATGGTAGAACTGCTCTAATAAGCAGCACAATATCACTAACCACTGAACTTGGAAAGTGCTCACAGGGAAATTTACATTTCACCTTTTGAATATCCTTATCAAAGCGCATCAGTAGTGGTTAAAGTCAAATGATCTTCACCTGTTGCACTAACTGATTGCATTCGGGAAATCAATCATTGGATGACAGATCATTTTTTACGGATTAATCCTGATAAAACAGAAATCTTATTAGTTGGTACCAAATCTGTCCTCCCTACCCTTCGTGGGCTACAAATTGACATCAATGGGATCCTGGTTGAACCCTCAGTATCAGTCCGTAATTTGGGTGTCATCTTTGATCAGCATCTTACTTTTCAACCACACATTAGCTCAATAGTACAGACAGCTTTTTTTCATTTTCGCAACATCTCCATTCTTTCCTCAGTGTGAAGGATACTGAAATGCTTTATTTGATGCTTTTACCACTACCCGTCTGGACTATTGTAATGCATTATTGTATGGCCTCTTGACTAAATATATCAATTAATTACAATATGTTCAGAATTTTGTTACTCATCTACTTACACACACTAAAAAATCTGCTCACATCACTCCTGTCCTTTATGATTTGCATTGGTTACCTGTCTTTTCATGAATCAAATATAAAAATTATCAAATATAAAATTATTCATCTCACCTTTAAAACCCTTCATGGTTTAGCCCCTCATTAGCTGCCTAAGCTGCTGCTTCCTTACACTCCTGCTCGCGCTTTAAGATCATCGGATGCTAACTTACTCACTGTACCTAAATACAGGTTAGTAACTATGGATGGCAGAGCTTTAAGTGTGATAGCCCCTAAAATTTGGAATGCTTTTCCTCTTAGCCTTCGTGTGGAAAAACTATTATTCATTTCAAACTCCTGTTAAAAAAACATCTCTTCAACGAATATTATTAATTTTGTTGTATGTAATTTCTATTGTCTACATTCTAAATGAGGACAGTACCTAAAACTACATGATGCCCTATTGTTAATTCTCTCATATTTATTTATGTTGCCATTAAACATATTGATTATTATTGTTTATTATCTTTTATATTCTTCTTCTAATGAATAGTTTTGGAATGTAGCAACTAAGCATTTCACTACATGTGGTGTTTGTATAATTGTATATGACAATTAAGTTTGATTTGATTTAATTTAATTTGATTTCAAATATAATCTGTGTTATAGACATAAAGCGTCAATGAGTGTAAGAGCCATTTTCCTAGTTATATAAGATTCACAAATATTTTACTAGATGACAAAGCATAATCTATGGGAGGTTCCTATAACCCCCATAAGTTGAGTAAAATTGGTATATTCTAGCTATTTCTATCTGCTCTGACTAAACCTTATTCTTCAGATAGTGACCAGCCTTGCTATGTGTAAGGTGTAGAAGGCATATGGTTTTAAACCGTGCCTGTGCCCGTGCCTACGTGCCTTTTGAGTGTGTAAAGTAACTCATAAAACAGAGCTTATTTAAGTGCTGTGCCATACGTTTAAAGCGTTCAGAAGAAGAAACTAAGAATCTTTAAGTATGTAAGAAGTTAAGAATCTTTAAGTAGAGAAGAAGAAGTAAAGAACTTTTAAGTACAGAAATAGCTAAAGTTTCTGAAGGAAAGCTAAGTTTAGAGAAGATAAATTTTTCCTTTTTTTGCCTTTTATTCTGTGTGTAAGTATTTTTTCTTTTACTCTTGTGTGGATTATTTGCTTTTAACTTTCACTAAATATTTTTAAAATGAACTTTTGGACTTAGAGATTTCTTTCGGCATATGTTTTACCCGTGCTTGATCTCGCCTTATACTTCAGCTTCTACAATGAGAGATTTCCCTTTTTCACATTTTTACTCTACGTATTGCTTTATTTTAACCAGCGTATGTCCACTGTAGTCTTCATTTATTCTGAGCAGGTACTTGTCCTTTTGCAGTGCTCAAATGATAAGATCTTTCAGGGTAAATTAGTTGTATGGCAACTGCTGGTCTGCGATGTCCATGTTCTTGTGTTTGACGGTTATTTTATCTTGTATCTTAGAAAGTGGCATGGTTGACCTATCATACTAACTCTGTTGATGCTGCTGACTTCGTTATGTACTTCCATTGATTTCATGAGCATTGATTAAAGTTACTGCTATATAATTTTGAAATCTGACCACAGATGGCAGTTCATCAATAATTCTTAAATTGTATTATCTCTAAGAAAATAAATGTGCCTCTCTGGTTCACTGTTCTTGTAGTGTCTGTTCATGTTTCTCAGCAAAACAATTACTTTTGGGGAAATATTAACTTTTGGTAATGTAGATAACAAAAGTGGCATACTCTTTTGATGTATATTGTTGTTTAATATGACAGTAGTCATTTCTTCGTCATAGCTGTGACTATGGTGCTGAAAAGCCTGTCAACTTCAAAATATCTAAATAGTCAATAAAGATAACACAATTTTTATTACTCTATGTAAACTGACAAGTTGTTATAATCTGTTGTCTGTTCAAGATCTACTAATTTACCATGGAATTTTTTGATATTTGAGGGGTGTACTCAAGAAAATTGGACCTGGCCACAATGTTATCGTTTTCTTACAGGACTGAGCCCAAAGTATATTCTCATTATATCTCTTTTTACACCCAAGTGACTGGGATGAATTTTTTTTTTTAATTTTATTAATTTCATTGTAATCATTCCATACAAATAGATCAATTTTTCCAAAAAAATAGGATTGAAAAACAAGTCGACTCCCCACCCCTGAGAGAGACAGCATGGCCAACAGAGTAAAACTTAAGGCTTGTAAACATACCTAAATTGACGAGTTTAATAGGGCAATATAGAGATGAATGGAGAAGAAAAAGAAATGTGGAGAGAATCTGCTCCCTTGGTGCTTTAAGAGCTTATTCTAAAATATTATTGATTAGATCCTGCCAGGTTTTGAAAAAATTCTGTAGAGATCCTCTAAATGAATATTTGATATTTTCCAATTTCAAATAGTATAAAACATCGGTTTCCCACTGATTTAAAAGAGGAGAGTTAGGATTCTTCCAGTTTAGCAAAATAAGTCTGCGTGCCAAAAGTGTAGTGAATGCAATCACAGTTTGTTTGTCATTCTCCACTTTAAACCCATCTGGAAGAACACCAAACACAGCTGTTAATGGGTTAGGAGGGATTGTGACACCAAGGCTGTCTGAAAGGCACTTCAAAATTTTGGTCCAAAATGATGTTAATTTGGTTCAGGCCCAAAACGTGACCCAGTGAGGCTGGGACTTGGATGCAGTGTTCACAGGTTGGATCTTGCCCTGGAAACATTTTGGACAGTTTTAGGCGAGACAGATGTGCTCGCTATATAATTCTGAGTTGAATAATTGTATGCTTTGCGCATATGGAACTCGAGTGAAGTCTCTGAATTGCTATTTTCCACTCCTTTTCTTATATATTGATTAAGAGATCTTTTTCCTATTTTCCTCTTGGACCTTTGAAAGGGAGGGACTGTAAAATAATTTTATATATTGCAGAGATGGTGTCTAAGTCCTTGAAATTGAGCAATATTTCTTCCGGCATGGAGAAGGGTGCAAGATGAGGAAAATCGGGCAGGTTCTGTTCAACAAAGTTCCTAATTTGAAGATAGTGAAAGAAATGTGTGGTTGGAAAGGTAAATTTGGAATGTAATTGTTCATAGGATGCAAAGATATTGTCTATATAAAGATCTCTAAGCAATTTAATCCCAAATCTTTTCCAGATATTAAAAACTGCATATGTTTGCAAGGGTTGAAAGAGGTGGTTCTCTTGCAGAGGTGCCACAGATAAAAGATTCTCCATCTTAAAATGCTTTGTACATTGGTTCCATATTCTGAGCGAGTGAAGCACAATTGGGTTGTTAGTATATTGGAGATAACTTGCATTTATTGTGCACAAAGCAGGCAATATAAAGAAGTACTGCAGGATTTTACTTCTATTGCAGACCAGGTCTGTGTATGTTCATCTATTTGTGTCCAGGTTTTTATAACTTGTATGTTTGCTGCCCACTAATAAAACTGAAAGTTGGGTAGAGCCATGCCACCTTCTGCCTTAGGTCTTTGTAGAGTCGCTCTTTGGATACGTGGATATTTTGAGTTCCAAATAAATGAGGTTATTGTTGAATCTAATTGCTTAAAAAATGATTTATTGATGTATATTGGAATGTTTTGAAATAAAAAAGAAGCTTAGGATGAATATTCATCTTAACAATGTTAATTCTTCCAGCTAGAGTGAGATGAAGGGTTGACCATCTAGAGATGTCTTGCTTAATTTTTTCCATACAGACGATGAAATTTTGTTGATAGAGAGCTTTTAATGTTTACTTGTGACTGGAATGAATTTGTAAAAACATTTATACACTAAAATGTCTGGTACTGACATTTTTATGTTTGAAAATCAAGGTCAGACAGTCTGAAATTTAAAATTAAAAATGTGAACCTGAGCCTCAGTAGCATGAATCCTGAAGTTCTTTATCTCCAGAGTCTAACAGCAAACAAAGTAAAAGGAATGAAACGAAAACTGAATGTTTCTGAGCCATTTACTATTGATATATGACTGAGAAATGGAGTGTAAGCATACATTCAAGCAGAGTTAAAGGAAACTTTTAAGTAACAGATTTTTCCTTCTGAAAAAAAAATACATTTTTTTCCTATGAATGATATGAATAAAATGTTTGTGAACAGAAAGAATGAACAACAGTGCTCATACTGTAAAAATCAAAATAATTATAATATTTCCTGATTGTGCAAGACATGTTGGGTAAAGGCACCAGCCAAAATAACTGCTTTTGTCTGTTAACTAAATTGGAGACATGATGCAATAAGACTGCAAAAAAATCATATGCAAAAACTTGAAAAGGAAAACTAGAAAGGGGTACTGATTTGCTTTAAATTTTAGCAAAAACGTTACATTTGACAAAAATTCTTAAAATAAGCCAAATAATCATAAATGCAAATTTCTTGACAAGTCAGTACATCTTACTAACAACAGAACATGATCTAATAGCTTAATATAAAAACTTTCTGACTTAGATTTCATTTTTTGTGGTGAAGGAACATAACTAGAAGTAGGAAATAAATTCATGTAATTACAGTTCTTCAGTACTTTGTATGGGTTACCATCATTGCCCGATCCATGCTGCCTAAATTGTTCACGTATGTTTAAAAAAAAATGGCCAGTACCATGTAGTGTGTGATGAAGCACACTTTTAACACACATGCAAGCACGGAGCGGGTAGTGACAATTACTTCCACTCGTTGAAGCTGAAAGGGTGGGCTGTAAGGAGTGCTAGGTTTTAATTTTGGAATCGTTGGTACACTGAACTTAATTCTTTGACTAACAAATGGCATATTTAGAGCAGACACTTCAGGTGCAGGCTCCTAAGGATGAATTTGGAGTGTACAGAATTAAAGTAGCTGCTTCGCAAAGTAAACCTGGGCAACTTTTTCATGTGGTTGTAGTTGACATGCACAGTTACAGCTTTGAGCATGCACATAAGCCACAGGATTTGCAAGTTAAACAAAGCACATACGTCCACTTGGCAGACGATTCGCCAGTCAGAAAAAGCAGTACTTGCTAGAACCCACCTTCCCAGCTTTGACGAGGGAAAGTAACAGGTTGCATTAGAGGAATATTACAGACACATTTAAATAAATAAGTAAAAAAATATATATTCTGTGACACATTTATTTAGTTAAGCTCATGGTGCTTGCTCTTTTCCTTTATTTATTGTCACATTTCACAGTACTTTTATATACTTGCATATTTCTTTATTTATTTAATTTTGTCTTAAATACTTCACAGTATGCTTAGCCTCTCTCCTGAGAAGTATACTTTTTAGCAATAAACTGAGTGGAAATCGCATGTACATTTCCACTTCTTGCCAAAAAAAACCTTAAAGTCAATAATTTAATCCTACTTAAATAACAGTGAACTTTCAGAAATCAGATAAATAAAATTTGAGAAAGTATACTCAGTCAATTATTATTACAGTATGCTTAACCTCTCTCCTGAGAAGTATACTTTTTAGCAATAAACTGAGTGAATATTGCATGTACATTTCCACTTCATGCCAAAAAAAACTTAAAGTCAATAATTTAATCCTACTTAAATAACAGTGAACTTTCAGAAATCAGATAAATAAAATTTGAGAAAGTATACTCAGTCAATTATTTTTGGACAGTCATTCAGACAAATGAACCCAAATGAAGCCATCCTCACATTAAGCAGCATTGAGCATTGTGTGTGGCCATGGAATTGCTTTTTTTACATGCTGTTTGAAGTATCTCTATATGCTAAAATATGCACTTAGTACTTTGAGTTACTTTACAGTGTATTCACATTTACTTTGTTAAACAGATTGCAATTATAAAAGCAGATCTATGAAATAAATACTAATTGAATGATTAATTGATTTATTTATTAATATAGCTTTAAATATCTGCCTAAACCATTATTTATAAAAGAAAGCCATTTCTACAATTAAAAACTACCACAAGGAAAGTATTATACATTTGAAAATAATTATACAATTTGAAAATAAAAGTGAAAAAGGGTACATTTAATTTTTTTTTAATTCACTGCCCAGGTGATTGTTGATCACATTTCACAACCTTTCTACAAAAGTAAACCTGGACTAGTTTCTCAAAGCCCTTCATTTATCAGTGATTCCTGACACTGACTATAAAAACAGAGGTTTCTTGTACTGCAAACAAGCTGTTGTCCATAAACACCAACAATCCTCACAAATAAAAATTAGTGTACAGATAAAGGAATCGCAGAAGGGCTTTTGTAAGCTTTCACAGTTAAATCAGCTTCTTGGAACTCAAACAAAAAGACAGATGGTTTAAGTCAGAATCTTTAGAGAGCTGGCAACAGGCAACAAAAGATAATGGGTATGCTTTGAATAATTAAGAGAGGGCTCAATTGTAAATGTTCTTGTTGCATATATGTGTTTTTTGCAAGTTACCCCTCCTTTACCTCAATTCCATTTACTAAAATGAAATAATGTTGATTTTATTCTTGTGTTAAAGACATAAAAAATTTTCTACTTTGTCAACAATAAACCATCTCAGAAAGGCAAAAAGTCATAATGCTAACTGTGATAGTAGACCCTTCTGTGCGCACCTGTCCATTAGGCTTGCCGCTGTGTAACAATATGTAGACATTTCAAATAATCCTCTTCATAACTAGCAGATATAAATTAAAACTGATATGTAACAGCTCGGGAAGGACTAAAATCATTTTCTAGAAGGAGGAAAAACAAACCTGACAATATGGTTCTAGCCTTTTTTTGACGTTACTTATTCCTAAAAGACTATTAGCTTTTTCAAAAATTAGTCTGTTTTCTTTTTACCCTTCAAAGTATAGCACTCAATCATCTATTTTAATTTAAGATCTTTAAATGACTATCACTGAAAAAAGTTTGCTGATACAGACTGTAAAAAATGTAACAGCTTGCACAACAGCATGGCTCTGAAACCTCACAGTTGTCCTAAAAGCCGTGTGCAAGAGTAAAAGGCTGTCTATGTGCTAATCTATATATGAACATGTGGCTTGGCTTTTCTTTCTTGTATTGCTGTGGTTTTTAAGTGGATTCTGTGGGACTCATTTAAAAGTCTGAGATAGATTCAAGAAATAAAACCAAAAACTGTGAAAATTCATTAAACTTAGATGTTAACCCCACTCTTCATTTCAAGTATTCATGCCAACTTCAAATATAAAGTTAATGGTTAATCTGAGTATTTTTATTGGATTAGCAAAAGTGTATTGGCACCTTTCTAGAACTCTACGGCTCCCATTGGTTGATTGATTCCGTTTTCCTGCTGGCTTCTTGCATACTGTTAAAGAAAAGTAGTCAGCAGCAGAGGATCTTGATGGCTACAGATTATCAACCTGCATTTGTATTAATGGGATGGGACTTACTCTAAAATGTGCATTAACCCAAACACTGTGATGCTGGCATAGACACAACGCTTAAGACATCATATAAAAATATATTTAATATATAAAATATATATATATTATATTATATATTATACTAGCAGAATACCCGCGCTTCGCAGCGGAGAAGTAGTGTATAAAAGAAGTTATGAAAAAGAAAAGGAAAAATTTTAAAAATAACGTAACATGATTGTTAATGTAATTGTTTTGTCATTGACATGAGTGTTGTTGTCATATTTATATATATCTATATATCTATATCTATCTATATCTATCTCTATATATATATATAGCAAAATACCCACGCTTGGCAGCGGAGAAGTAAAAAGAAAAGGAAACATTTTAATAATAACGTAACATGATTGACGTATTATCAAGACTAAATGAACCTGGTACAGAGAGTCGCTTGATTCACGGAAATGTGAATAAAGCTGAGGGGGAGGGTGTGAGCTGGAGGGCTGATCGCACCCCAAGAAGATACAGACGCCTCTGGGAAAACCACAACCCCTGAAACACAGACTACCCTCACATTGCTCCTTACTTTCTCACTTGTGCTATAACGCATAATGCAAACCTCGATACTCCGCTAACTTAAAAGCCTTGTGCAGCGCCTGTCAGTTGAAAATTGATTGTTTGCTTGCTTTTATCGCTCTCTCTCTCTGCTCCTAGCGGAACTGTCATCTCTGACTTGTCATGGAGCACGTTTAAGCTCATGTGTTTGCAGTGTTTGAATAAAAATCCTTCTTGTTTCTACGACCTCCTGTGTCTCTGTGCAAATCTGTGACCCAAGCGTGACAATATTTTCCGACACTGACTTTATATATTCAAGATTTGACTTTATATATTCCAGCGCTGAGTTTATATATTCCGACGCTGACTTTATATATTTAAGTTTTGACTTTAGGTGGCAGTGTGACGAAGTTGCTTCGGAAGACGGCGTTAGCCGCGGAGCTCAGCTCAGAGCGAAATGAGGTAAATGGGAGGGGATATGATGACGTGACTCCTCCACCCGCCTTAACTGTCAATCCCCCACAAACACAGTCTCTCGGAATTTGCATAAGCACACCCCTTCACCTGCAATTTTAACTTAGTTACAAAGTGATCAAAACTCTCGTTTATATCCTGCGT
>JANRMT010062806.1:73161342-73192947 GCA_026402145.1 Polypterus bichir lapradei
TATGGGTGAAACTGCTTCGGTTCACGACCAACTCGGTTTACGACCAAAGTTCTGGAACGAATTATGGTCGTGAACCGAGGTTCCACTGTATATATATATATATATATAAATATGGGGTTATGGGACTAAAATAATTCACTCTTGGAGGATTTTGGAAAAACTAATCATGTGTAATCAAAAGCACCAGTACATGGTTTTCTGCTTGCAGAAAAATAACTCTAATTAAAACTATATATTTTTTTACCTTTCCTTACCACATTATAGGTTTGTTTTCTGTGGTAAAGTATTCCTATTCCTCGTCATCGTCTTAAACTTTACCAGTCTTAGAACAAGAGTGAAGATAACGAATTACCAAACACAACAATTTGATTTAATTTAATTTCATATGCTTCAGTGGACTCTGAATTTAGATGTGGGACTTATTAAGGAACTGCATTTATGACAGCCCCTCAGCACTTCAGCGCTTATCACGGGTTCATTGCCACAGGACTATTATTAGAACCCAAGATCCGAGACGTATAATCACAAGTAAAAGTCTCCATTCAGCAGTCATATGAGTGTAGTGGTTAAGACTTTATGTTTTCACCCTCAGATTATGGGTTCAGATCCTGCTACTGAGACTATATGGCCATGAGCAAGTACACATGCCTCTGCTTCAACTGGAAAAAAGAAATGTAACCAGTTGTATCTCAAATGTTGTAAGTTATGTTGGTGTCAGGTAAATAATAATACTAAATTTTGAGTGTTTAGTTTAGCGTAGATTTCAGAGTATTTGTATGTAGCAATGCAAACAACTGATTTGCAAGTAGCAATCCCTTCCAAAGTACAAAATAACATAAAAATTAGCATTTGTTGTAATAAAATAGCTATTCCTAGGCATTGATAATCATAGGACACTTATTTCACAAGATCTAACAGTAAATTTATATCAGTTCTACCAAAATGTTTGCTTAAATCTGAGACTATAAGTTATGAAAATGCATTTTCTGCAACACCAGTGCAGAAATTTATAGTTATATCATTCTCTATTTTATCCATACCAGGCTGTGTGTCAGAACAGGTCATCCACCAGAAGCTAAGCATGTCCAGGCCCAGGCAGTACTTGGATGGGAGACCTTCTTGGAAAAAGCGTAGGTTGCTGCTGGAAGAGGTGTTGGTGAGGCCATCGGGGGAACTTACCCTGTGTTTGGTGTGTAGATCCCAATGACACAGTGCAGTGACAAGGGCACTGTACAGTAAATATGGTGTCATCATTCAGATGAAATGTAAGATCAAGTTCCTGGCTGTCTATGGTCATTAAAGATCCCATAACATCTTTGAAAAGAGTAAGGTGTACCCCAAAGTACGGGCTAAACTGACCATCACAGCCCTCTCCATTCAGGCCCCATAATCACCCCCAGTCTCTAATTGGCTAATTATCGCTCCTCCTTCAACAGCTAACAGCTAATGTGTGGTGAGCATGCTGGTGCAATGATGGCTGTCGTTGCATCTTCAAGGCGGGTTTCTACACACTGGTGTTGGTTGAAGTGGTTCCTCTGTGTCTATGTAAAGCACTTTGAGTAGAGAGAAAAGCACTATATAACTGTAATAAATTAATATTCTTAACATATGGAACACATGGAAAAATAATGCCAATATTTAAAGATGAGTTATGGGACTTTGTGATAGGTTTCATCTCCAAGTACTGATAGGAACCTTAACGGCACCAAAAGAGGCCTATAAGGGAATCTTGGTATACAGATCTGCTACACATACAATTACACGTCAAATGGGTACGTAAGATTACATCTATTGTTGGCTATACACACATTTTCTTCTAATTAGCACCCCGAAGTTCATGTGTGGTGTTGTGTAAGTATGATTTTTCAGGTGGGGGAGATGTGTGTGTTAACCCAGTAGGCTTAAGGAGTATCTTTCCTTTCAGAGTTATTGATCCTGTATACATAGAAATGGGTATTTTTAACGGCAAAACGTCTTTGGGTGATTGCTACTTGTGTCTGGTATGCCATGGTCAATGAATTATATAATGACAACTGAATAAAAGGTTAAACTCAAGGCACATCTCAAAGATGTTATAATTTACTACGTGTTTAAGGAAAAGTATAAGGAATTAAACTAAGTATTAGTGAATCCATACAGTGTATTCTTTTTGTAATAATCACACATGAATTTAAGAAAAGGACACTCCACTTCTTACTGTTTGACAGTTAATGCATTATTGACAATGTTCTGCAAAGTTAATTGTTTTCTTCCTTCTTTTCTATTGAAAGGAGAATATCAACCAGGACTATAGCCTTCTGGCTCTGACTGTGGCCACGATGATTTCAATAACAAGGACTACCTCCTTATTTTGTATCCTGCACGATGAGTTTAACAAAAAACATTTTTAAAGAGAGGTGTAAAGTCGCAGCAGCAATCATGCCAAAAGCACCTCAGCTGAATGTTGACTGTTTGCTATCAGATTGCTTCATTTCATTAACATGAAGTTGCAGCCTGCTCATGCATATCTAAAAGCCGGCTTAGTACAGAAACACTGCAGCACTTGCAATATTGGCTCTTGTTGATAAATTATTGTAACGTGTAGTTCTGCCTGGAAGTCATGTTTTTGTGTGTCCTTTGTGCATTTGTCTGCTTAGTAAATCTATTTCTGTGTCTGTTTCCTTAAAATGGTTTTGCTATAAAGTTTTCTAACAGAAAAGAAAATATCTAGGTCACCTCAACAGATGGAGAGCAAAAACACTAACTAGTACAGGATACAGAAATAAAGTATGACATGCCGCTTCTGTAGTGGTATTTCATGTATGGAGAGGTGCAATTGGGAAAAAATATAAATCATGGATTCTCATTTTCATTGAGGAAAAAATGAGATGAGGCTAGAATGTAAGGAGAAGTGGCCATATAATCAACGACTCTAATAAACCGAAGGCCCACTTAATAGGAAAGCAGACAGCTGGTGATAAACCTTTTTGATGGTTACTTATAAATTCCTACTAATTATGTGCCACCATTGATCACTGAGGCTGGTGATCACACAGAAGAACAAGTATAGTTTATGGTAGAAGTTCACAGAAAAAAAATATATATTTAAGGATTCAGTGGAATATTTTTTAAGACTTTTTGTTCTGTTTACTTTATCTGCTCTATATATTCTAAAACAAAAAGGTAACACAAGCAAGAGAGAATGGCTTTTATCTTAAGTCCCTGTATCATTCCAGTCTTGTTTCATTTATCATTTTGTTCAACACAGTTTTATTTATTTACTTGTTTGTTTGCTTTTTTTATATATTTCATTTCATTTTCTTTGGTTTAATCTGTCAGTACAAAGAAGAAGCCCTTCTAGCAATCTGGGATGCAATGTGAATAACAATTATCAGTTACCCCAAACTGTATGGACTGCTGTGGGATATTCCCAGAATACAAAACGTGCTAATAAAAACACAAAACTCTTAGCAGGGCAAGATACACCACATACCTGAGACTACTGTATGGAGAGACTGGCCTTCATTTCCGGCCTCTCCCTGACATACTCTTGAACACATGGATACAGAACACAATGGTACTGATGAAGTGTCCCTACAAAAGCACAAGAATACAATTTGAGGAATAATTTGGAGTAGCACTTTGCATACATAATACTGCTTATTGGTAGACAAGCATGAACTTGGTTAAAAGAAAAGAATAAACATTAATAAAACTGGTTGGTACCCTGCCCAGGATTGGTTCCTGCCTTGCGCCCTGTGTTGGCTGGGATTGGCTCCAGCCGACCCCCATGACCCTGTGTTTGGATTCAACGGGTTGGAAAATGGATGGATGGATTAATAAAACTAGATATGACTGTGATATGGCAAACGTAGACCAGTGCAGGAGTGACTTTATCTGGTGTCACCCACGGGGGCCTTAAGGGTTCTGGTAATGGTAATTACCTGCTGAACCAGGGGTTGGAACTGTGTACTAACAGCTTATCTCTACCTCCCTGTGCAGAATAGAAGATTGACAGCTATTCCAATGCTGACGTCACTTCTGCTGTCCACCCTCCTGGACCCCCTTCTTCCTGCCTGGATCCCATATGACTGGAAGGTGAGCCATCTTTGAGTTGAACTTCTGTCTGAAAAGACGTTATTGCTATCTTTGTGAAAGAATAATTTATTTTTCAATTTATTTTCATTATAAGGGGTCATGGACATGCCCCCAACCGTTTTCGTGTCTGCTTCTTGGATTGAGCTATTATTATAGTGTCTGGTGTATTACAAAACTTTTATAGTTAGGTGTGATGTTTGGTGAATTAGCAGTTGTATATATGTTAGCATCATGTATATGACAAAGTAACGACAAGATAATTATAGTGTTTTATTTAATTTTGTTGATAATGTGAAATAACCATAGCTTTTGTTTAGCTAAAGGTCTGTCTGAGTTGGCCTGCAGCTCGTTAAATAATTTTCATTTATGTTGAATCAAACATGGTGGACAGCAGGCATGATGATGCATTACTTACAGATGCTGCCAGTCACCTTGGCGCTTTTGTTGTTCTTGTTGAGGCTGATTGACGACTCCAGATTGGTATGAATAGGTGTGAGTGTGTTCATGACTGTGTCCTATGACAGACCACCAATTTAACTTTATGCTGTGGTTAGCAGTCCAAGTTTATCTCATATTCCAGAGACTTGTAGTTGAATTTGTTTGGGAGATCAAAATTGTGATATAGTGTAGATTCTGAAAATGGACAAATTGTTGGGTTGTGGGAACCTGTTCTAGCCACATTGGGTCGAGGGCAGCAAACAGTCTTGAATAAGAAACCTGCCCATTGCAGGGCCCTTCACCACACACACACACACACACACACACATACACACACTCACACACAAGCCCATTTAGAGTTCTCAGTAAACAAAACATGGATATCTTAGGAATGTGGGAGTATTTAAATAACACCTCTTGCATATAATGACCCCATAAGCTGATATATAGAAATATACTGTATGTCAACTGCATACAGACAATGCCTGTCCTGAAATTCTCAGCCAGGACTCTAGAGCTGTAGGCAGCAGCAGCAGCAGTTTCCACTCCACCACTCTTCAATAAGCCTGTTTCCAAAAATGTACAAGAGGAATGTCTACCGGCTGTCAAACATGCAAGGATTTCCTCAGACAGAGATTTACATATGGGGACTGGGGCCTGGAGTCAGTGAAAGGCGATGGGTTGGCCTAAGCACACTGCATACCATATGTATGAAAATGTCTCATACATTCATAACCATGATTAATTAATGAATGCATTATATTTTAATATCTTAGAACATGTTGTCATCTTAACATGTGTACTGTATGCTATAAATGTTTTGAATTAGAATAATATGCAAATACTATATTTGACAATTTCTTTTGATCACTTTTCACAATAATTACTAAAGGGAAGGCATGTTTTTTGAAACATTTCTAATAACCAGGCAGGGGTGACCAAAAAGTTCTGAGCCTGAACTGGAAAGGTGTATTCTTTGGCAGTGATTTTATAAGTGATCAAAGATTAGTTCCTGTGTACTTGAATTGGTCAAGTACAGTATATGTTTGCTGAATTTCTGGTCTATAAAGTGTGTTTCTTCTTTCAGAACCAAGTTAAATGGATGCAGAAAACTGCCAATTCAAGGGACATGCAACTGCTACCGTAGATAACTATAAGACTTTGAAGATGTATTCTAAATCCAGTCCCCATTGATATGCCACAGACCTGGGCTGCAAAATTCTGTCATGGCTGGGCATTACTTGAAGATGACCCAAGACCGGTGTGCAGCATCACTTAGAGTTAAAACAGTAGAGTGAATTGCAATGAGGAATCAAAAAGTGATCTTTACACTATAGGGATTAGTTATTGGACAATTGCATTAATTTTTCAATAACATTTAAATATTATCATGGTCTGTTCATGTTGGGTATCCAAAAACAACAGCATTTATTTATAATGTACATTTTCATAAAAAGAGTGTAGAGCAAAGTGCTTTACAAAATGTCAAACAGAAACTTACAAGAAAAAGAATAAGATTAGGTAAGAGCAATACTGAATAAGTGACAAAGAAAAAATAAATGAATCCAAAAAAATAAATCCACAGATATATAATTAGTAGAAGAGTAGTATCCTTATATACAACATCCTAATGTAAGTCTTTAAAGATGAGTCTGGTGACAAAGTCAGATGGGCAGGAGGACAGAAAAAACAAACAAAAAACTCCAGATAAACTAGAGAAAAAAACAAAATCTGCAGGTTTTCTAAGGCCAAAATCTCACTCAGCCTCTACTGGTCATTCTACCTAACATAAATGTTCTTAATTCATTCCTCTTTGTTTCCAGGCATTGTCTTAGAGGATTCAATGCAGTCGGCCTCATGTGCAGCTAGCCTTCATTCCAGCAGCACAGGTGACTGCACAATGCATCGGTCAACATGCCACCACAGAAGAACCAGAAGACAGAACAGAGAAAAGTAGAGATTGGTAAAGACTGTAAATCCCTGAAGAATATGATAATTCTGAGCCTATGTGGTCTATTAAGAGCACAACTAAAATGTAAGTACAAAAAAACTAATTAAAAAAGGGTTTTCAGCAGTTTTTCAAAATGTTCCACAGTGTTAGCATGGCATATCTCTATTGGTAACAAATTCCAAATTAATGGTGCATAATAACAAAAGGCTGTCTCACTCCTTCTTTTAAGCTTGGCTCTTGTAATAATGAGCAGACCACTTTTAGAAAATCTAAGGTTACAACTTGGAGTGTAGGGGAACAGGCACTCCAAAATATAGTAAGGTGCAAGATTATTTAAGGCATTATAAACCATTAGTAGTATTTTAAATTAAATTCTGAATGATACGGGTAACCAATGTAATGATGCTAAAACTGGAGAGCTATGTTTAGATTTTCTTTTCAAGTTAAGATTCTTGCTGCTGCATGCTGAACTAACTGCAACCGACTGATGTTTTTCTTAGGTAGTCCTAACCTGTTAGGAGTGTGTTACAGTAATCAAGCTGATTAAAAATAAAAGCATGGATAAGTTTCTCAGCATCTTAAATTGTCATAAGTGGTCTAACATTTGCAGTGCTTCTGCAACAAATGCAGCCCTAGTAATCTGGTTAAGGTGTGATTTAAAGTTTAGGTCACCATTCATGATTACACCTCTGCCTTGACTTTTAATGCTAAGTGTATTTCTAATACCCTCACTATTTCCATTTCTGCCAACCACTAAGATTTGTTTTTTTCTTTTCGTTTGAGAAAGCTGGCACTCATCTATTACAAGTAAGACATTGAATCAGAGAATTTACCTAGTAAGACACTGAATAATCCAAATGCTGACATCTGAAATGAAGCATCTCCACATCCAATATTTCAAGAAGTATCTTAAACTAGAAAATTAAGAGTTACATGTTTTTTTTTTACATTTTATTGAATTTACTAAAAGCAAGTAACATTCCATACAAGCAAGTCAAACTTAATAATAATAAATTCAAATGAACCCCCACCCATGAGAAAGAGTGCAAGGCCAATAGCCAGAGTAAAAGGGGGAGAGAATATATATAACTCTATACTAATAAAAGGCAAAGCCCTCACTCACTCACTCACTCACTCACTCATCACTAATTCTCCAACTTCCCGTGTAGGTAGAAGGCTGAAATTTGGCAGGCTTATTCCTTACAGCTTACTTACAAAAGTTAAGCAGGTTTCATTTCGAAATTCTACACGTAATGGTCATAACGGTCGATAACGGTCGACAACGTCTGCCATGTTGAACTTTCTTATTTATGGCCCCATCTTCACGAAATTTCGTAGGCGGCTTCCCTGCACTAACCGAAACCAATGTACGTACTTATTTTGATGGTATGACACCACTGTCGGCCGCCATATTGAACTTTCCAACGTCACTAATTCTCCAACTTCCCGTGTAGGTAGAAGGCTGAAATTTGGCAGGCTCATTCCGTACAGCTTACTTACAAAAGTTAAGCAGGTTTCATTTCGAAATTCTACGCGTAAAGGTCATAACGGTCAACAACGTCCGCCATGTTGAACTTTCTTATTTATGGCCCCATCTTCACGAAATTTGGTAGTTGGCTTCCCTGCGCTAACTGAATCCTACTTACATATTGTAGGCACAGAAATGTACATATTGAACTTTTCAACAGTCTTTGTTACTTATGGGCCCATCTTCAAGAAATTTGGTACAAGGGTTCCCAACGCTAACTGAATCCTACTTACGTACATATATACGTCCATAGCCTGCAGCTCAGTCACCGTGTGAGGCGGCGTTGGGTCCCCAAATCCAAACGCCTCCCACGTTGTTGGCTTCCTGCCTATATAAGGCCGTCTGTCGCTCCGGTCTCTACATTCCCTTCCTTGCTTCGCCACGGGATTCACGTCTCCCTGCTGATAACTACAGCCTTTTGATTTAATCCATGGCTTCTCCGCTGTTTTATTGTTCGTTTATTACGATTATAGTTATTGTGTAGGTATTTTAGACTTACTTTACATTGCTCAAGTACCCATTTCCTTTATCATTCTAACTGTACCCCCATTACCATGTCTATTGAGGTGATCACCATTGATCAAAGAACTGTCACTTAGAGAGTGGTTTCCATGCCCGGAGATGGCAGCTACCTTTTCCATTCTCTTTGTTACATATTGCACGGCCATATCAGGCTCACTCTTGATATCCGGAGGAACATTGTGTCTTATGTATTGAATGACTGGGACAGGATCAAGGTGTGGACTGATGACGGTACAGGAGATAATTATACTACACAGGAGCACTATAACAGTGAAATGCTTAAGCCCTTCACCTATTGTTCTGCATGTGAGTTGATGGCTGCCACTGAATTGTTCAGTTGTTGCTTTCAAGCGTACCGAAATGGCCAAATATTTTACACCTTTCGACAACCGCCAATGTCTCTTAAACATCTTAGATTCACAGGTGACGATTTCAGTAGTGGACACTTTGATGTTTATGAATGTTTAAACTCTCAAAAGCTGGTTGTGAAGTTATCGATGAAACCGGTTGTATGCTTACAACGCTTGACAGATGCCGAATGCCACTTCAACACAACAAGTCCTGCAAATACTAATGTAATTGAAACAAACCATGAAACTCAAACCGATTATGACAGCAGCAATCCAAGCTGTGAGATTTGAGGCAAGATTGCTTTTCACATGGCCAACTGTACGTTGCATGCTCAAGAGTAAGCTCAGCGCACATCTTGGTCATATTACAACTGGAGGGCCGAACTGACAACGTGGCATACAAAGAGATCCTTAACAAATAATTATTGATATATTTTCACTCTTTTTAAAAAGGTTTTCTTCTTAATATAAATTTTAAGGCAGTACATCGCCACTGCGAAGTGTGGGTATTTTGCTAGTATAGAATATAAATAATTATTCTAAAATGTTATTGATTAGATCCTGACAGGTTTTAAAAAAGTTTTGAACAGATCCTCTAAGTGAAAGTTAGATTTTTTACAATTTCAAATAGTATAAAACATCAGTTACCCACTGACTTAAAAGAGGTGAGTTAGGATTCTTCCAATTGAGCAAGATAAGTCTAGGTGCCAATGGTGAAGTAAAAGCATTTACAGTTTGTTTGTCCTTCTCCACTTTAAGACCATCTGTGAGCCCACCAAACACAGCTGTTAGTGGATTAGGAGGGATTATGACTCCAAGGCTGTCTGAATGGCATTTAAAGATTTAAAGTCCAGAATGATGTTAATTTGGTACACGTCCAAAACATGTGGCCAAGTGAAGCTGGAGCTTGATTGCAACGTTTTCAGGTTGGATCTTGCCCTGGAAACATTTTGGACAATTTTAAATGAGACCAATGTGCTCGATAAAACATTTTAAGTTGAATAATTGGATGCTTTCCATGCATGGCAGCCTTCCACTCCTTTTTTGAAATGTTGAGTAAGAGATCCCTTCCCACTGTACTCTGGGATCTTTAAAAGAAAGAGACTTTAAAATGTTTTTATATATTACAGAAATATTACAGAGTCTTCAAGACTGATCAATATTTCTTCTGGAATAGAAGTAGGAGGGAGGTGATTAAAATAAGGCAGATTTTGTTTAGCAAAGTTTCAAATTTGGAAATAGTAGAAAAATTGTGTTAAAGTTAAATTTGGAGTGTAATTGTTTGTAGGATGCAAAGACATTATCTGTGTACAGATCTCTAAGTGATTTAATCCTGTATGTTTTCCAAACATTAAAAACTGTGGGTTTTTATAGCTTGTGTATTTGCTGCCTAGTAATAAAATTGAAAGTTAGGTAGAGCCATGCCGCCTTCCGCCTTAGGTCTTTGTAGGGTCGCCCTTTGGATGAGTGGATGTTTAGAATTCCAAATAAATGAGATTATAATTGAGTCTAACTTCTTAAAAAAATATTTGTTAACGTATATGGGGATGCTTTGAAATAGAAAAAGGAGCTTAGGAAGAACATTCACCTTGACAGTGTTAATTCTTCCAGTTAGATCAATTTAAGAGGTGTTTCATAACTCAGGATGAAACTTGGTGATGATACAGCACAAGTGACTCGGAGTCCAAACAATAATCAAAACAATGGAAGCAGAGTGATTTGGCAACACCAAAGAAATTCACTATTCAAGTCATTACAGGCAAAGCAATGTGCATGATTGTATATGATGTTGAGTTTAATATCTATACTGATTACACACCTCAAAGATCCCATAACGAATCCGTTTTATGCTGACTTTTATTTGCTGTTAGTAAATATGGGAAAAGTGAGGAAATTAGTTGACCATCTTACTTTAACTTTACAACAGTTTTTCAACTTACAGCATACAGATTGGAAAGACAGGTCTGCAAAGCTGTAGATTCGAAGAGATGTCACACATATACTCTTCTCCAGACCTGACCCTATATGAATATCACCTGTTCACCAGTTTGAAGTGCTGCCTCTGTTGCCCATACTATGCTCATGGTGATGATACCAGTTCATGTACAGAAGAATGCAAATGGTTTTATCTGAGTGGCACAGACAAGCTTTGAGAAAGTTATGCAAAGAGTTCTAGTGTTGAAAATGCAACTTGCTTTTCAGGTGTTTCTCTTCAAAGATCAGGGGCCTCATGTATAAACGGTGCATATGCACAGAAATGTTGCGTAAGAACTTTTCCACATTAAGATCGCGATGTATAAAACCTACACTTGGCGTAAAGCCACACACTTTTCCACGGTACTTCATACCTTGTCGTATGCAAGTTCTCCGCTCGGTTTTGCAGACTGGCGGCACCCAGCATCAAAGCAGTGCTACTATTCCTGTGTGGTTACTCTTTTATTTTCCTGACGCAGCTTTATAAATACATTGAAACTAACCGCATATTGTTTATTAGTTTAATGTATCTGATTGTAATTAACTTGTAACAATATAATGGTTCAGGGAATAGCCATAGTATTCCAAATACCATAACTGCTTTAGCGTTGTTACTCTCACTGCACCTTCTTCTTCTTCTTCTTCTTCTTCTTCTCTCAGCTGCTCCCGTTAAGAGTTGCCACAGCGGATCATCTTTTTCCATATTACTCTCACTGCACCACTCGGAGTATTTATGTCACTGTATCTGAGTGTGAATCACAGCAGCAGCTGATCGGAAAGAGAATTATCAGTATACAGCATCAAGCCCACGCTGCCAAAGCATAACAAGCCACAGCAAAACATTTCAAAACCTTTCCTGTACGGACCTCGCGGTTCAGAAACAGTTTCATCCCAAGAACTTTAAATGCACTCAATCAATTGCTCCTTGTAGAACTGTTTGTACTTATAAGTACAATCACCCCACTGTAAACTTGCACTACAGTTATAATATTACACAACCTGAGCCACTTTATAAAGCGCGTATTTACATATGATGACGATATCATTTTTAAGATGAAATGCAGTAAAATATGTTTATTATATTATACAGATAAAACTTTAACTTCATTTAAATAATCTATATTCTTCACTGGGACTGGCGTGAAGGATAGAATAATTAAACATATACTACGAAGATATTTCAATGTTCCTTAAACGTTTTAAAGAATCTGCGCTCTAAGCATACAGATGGCTTAACGCCTATTACAGAGCTGATTGTGTGGCAATCGGTTACTTGGAGAAAGAAAAGCAAGGACGGCAGGGGCGGCCACGCCAATATATATTGAATATAAAACAGAAAGAGAAAATAACAACACAGCTAAAAACACAGCGGTAAATTCTGACAAAAGTTAAACGTTTGTGTCATGAGCACGAGGCGGCTATGAAGTGTCCGCAATGGACGTGGCCATCCACCGTGCATAAGATACCATATTGACATTGGTGGACGAAGGGGCCACCGATTCTTTCTCTGCCCAGGGCCGCCACAAGCCTAGAGCCGCCCCTGAGTACTGCTGCAATAAATAATTTCATCGAAGGTCGTGCACAATCACTGCGCCGTGAAACCCATGTTTAATAAACCTGATTTAACTGCTATCATCATAAAAATGATATCATGTATATATCTCAGTATTTTAGCTATTCAGAGCTGTACTCGTGCACAATCACTGCGCCGTGAAACCCATGTTTAATAACATGCTTTAACTCCTATCATCATAAAAATATCATGTATACATCTCAGTATTTTAGTTATTCAGAGCTGTAATATCACAAATGTAATGGATTCTGTGTCCAGTCAGAGGAAGAGAGCCGGTTTAAGAAACAAGTAGTGATTCACACACATAGAGCACATAGAAAATCACATACAAAACAAAGCATTTAAGGTGCTACTTTAATTACGATGTGATTTGAGAAACTGGTTAATTAAATGATTTTAAGATGAAGTTTATGATGTTCTACTTTAATGACAAAATAAACTACATGATTAAAGTGTAAATTTCAAGATTGAAGTTGACATTTCGTGCTTTTTCACACTGTGTGCCTTTTTTTTTTTTCTCTGTACCCTAATAAGCCTTCATATGACACTCAGACAGTGGGCTACGACTCGCCTTTTCACAGCGACTTTGATATCTGACAAGTTCTTTTTTATTTCTGGCACTGTGCGACTTTGTGAATGTGAGCTTTCAAGTTTCTCCAACACGCTATGTCACTCAATCAACTTCCTTTTGTTGATTATACCACGGTTTAAATAAACAAATAGTATGTTTTTCTTTTGCCTCCATTTGGTATTCACTGAAATTCTTATATTTTCCTCCCGTGCTTTTCCCATTGTCTTTTCACAGAAGGCTTAGCTTAAGGGCGATTTATATTGATTTGCATATTCAAAGAGGCGTAATTCTGGGAGGAGTTGGGGCGGGACAGAAGGCGCGTGCACGTGCGTTTTCACGCTGATCGGGATTTATGTAGTGGAAGAACGCGGAAGTTGGAGTACGCACAGATTCCTGCATCTGGATTTTTCTGTGCATAAGCACATTTTGGCTTTTGTGCTTACGTTATGTTATAGTGCGAATTCCACACACAGCATTATACATGAAGCCCCAGGTTCATAACTTTTTGAGTACCACTAATTCTTGAAAATTAAAGCTTCACAGCTGCTGGTCAAGTTTACCCTTTATATTTTAGAAGCAGTAATTATATCTGATGTAATTATCCTGGCATAAATGAGGAATTGAAATGAAAATATGTTAATACTGATATTAGTCTATGGAAGAAAACTTATTCTTTTAGCACACTTTATTACAGCAAGAAAATACTGTGAGGGCGTGGAACATGCTATGCAATTGACTGCCAGGGCTCTGGGGGAATAATGAGGCATCAGATGAAACCAGCTTTGCAAGTCCCATAAGACAAAACAATCCACAGTTGTTAAATGGGTTGAATTGAGAGGATCATTAAAAACCAGTATGGGGAAGCTTGGCTGGTACAGAGCAATTACTTATTTAGCATAATATTTACCATGGAAAAGAAGCTGTCTATGTTCACCAAAAAATATTGCTGAAGAATTGGTGGCAGGCTATTCTTATTCCCACAGCCTCCTAGTAGGCCATCAATCATAAAGAGGAATTGCTGGTGTCTGGCTGGCAAGGCAAAGGGGCAGGCATTTCGATGGCTAATAATGCTTCAATTCCATTTCATGGCTCATGGAGCTGTGGAATATGAGGCCACAAGAGGGCACTCTGTTGAGGTGACAGTAAATGTGGAATTTCTGAGACTCGAAGGGCAAAGTCACAAAGTGGGTGTGGTTAGATAATTGCTTAAATATTAGGAAGTCATTCTCAGTTTGGGTTGTTCTTTTTTTCAGGAATGGGCAAATGGATGGGACTCATGCTGCATTCAGGCCCAGTGGGGGATCTTGGTTTTACATACCTTGAACTTCACTAACATCTTCATTTGATTCTGATTTAATTAAACCCTGTTTATGATATTCACAAACATGCTCTGCATACTTATTTCATGTTAGAGTGTCCTCATGTGTCACCTACAGTGCCCCTCTTGTACATCAGGACATTGCAATTGTAAATTTTGAAGTACTGCTTGATGATGTCATATTTGCATACCCCCATGCTGCAACAGTTAACTTTTAGAATTCCTAATTTATTTATAACTGACCTCTTTTAACAAATGAGCATTTCTGAATTAAAGAAGACAGGATTTGTTAATATTCATCTGTACTAGAGAATTGCAATAAGAGGAAAACAGAGGAAGCTAAGCTCATTTTTAAACACAGAACATTTTATTCTCCATCCCTAACCTTTTAATCCCTGCTATTTGCATCCTCACTATTCCTTCACTACCTTCTTCTCCCTTGGCTATCTTCCCTCCTTCCCCTCAAATATTTATTTTTCAGCCACATACTACTGTAGATAAAGACTACATAGACAAAGTGTTCTGTCTCTGTCTTTTCTATTTTTAAGTATGAAAATGACCTTTACCTATTTTTTCCTTTTGCAAATGAACGCTAAAGCACCCCATCATTCTATCAGTACACTGAGTGATGTAGGACAAAATGGGCATTGCCCATTTTGGAAGGATGTTTTAGTGGCACACAAGGCAGTAGATTTAACAGGGATGTGGAAATCCAAGCTGAACTGTAGATTGTACCAATATTAGCCATGTACTTCATCTGATGGTGAAGATGTAAATGAGAATTGAGCTGACACCTTTTCATGAAAACATGAAGTTTTGGGCAGACATTCATCTTAGGCCTGTAACTGAAAACTGAACTCTTGCTGTATATAATGGACAAAATAATGGGCCTATAAGCAGGCACTGGTTCTGTAACTGGAGGTGATCTTGATCCTGTCACCTAATGTTACACTTTCTTTCAAAACTAGCTGCACTCATCTCTTCTTTCTCTATGAAACCAAAAAGCAAAAAGCTGCTGATCTGTTCACCTTTTGGAGAAAGCTTAAAACTAGCAAGCCACTCACTTTGCAAGCCACACTCTGCAGAACAAAGGGCTCACAAACTTTCTTTGGCCTGGAAGCTACTCACCATAGAGCCTTGGAGACAGACATCCTGAACTAGCTCAAAGATCCATTCTGCCAAGCCAAGCTCTGTGTCAGTGACTGAGTCCTGTCTGAGAAGACTGAGAAGCATCCATTACTTCGCTACACTATGGTTATAGAAATAGTAATGTTTTTGCCAATGAAGTTGAAGAGGACACAGCAAAGACCCTATCACTGAACTGAGGAAGGCAGCTGTGGCATCTGGCCGGGGCTGGAGCCCAGCCAGGACGCCCAGGAGGACCGGAGGAGGGCTTGTACCTCCTCCAGACCGCGAGGGGGCGACCGCCCTGGTTATGTTGGGGGCCACGGGTAAAGGGCTTGGAAGCCCAGCCCTGTAGGGACCACTGCCAGGCGGTGCCCCGGTGCCTGAACAACCCTGGAGCCCAGCAGTTCCGCCACACCAGGAAATGCTGGGGGGAAGAAGACAGGGGACACCCGGAGGGCTTCCGGGTGCACAGCCGGCACTTCCGCCACACTGGGGCGAGTCTGCGGAGGAGTGCCGGGAAGCAGCTGGAGCCCATCCGGGTTCCCATTTAAGGGGCCGCCTCCCTTCATTGAGTAGCGGAAGTCAGGTGGAAGAGAGACGGAGCTGGAGAGAGGATTGGAGGCAGCCAGAGAGGCATTTTGACTGTGTGGCCTGGACTTTGGGGGAGCGGTGCAAGAGGCACTGGGATGTGCACTGAACTTTGTAAATATAATATAGTGTAAATAAACGTGTGGGTGGTGGAGCCAACGATGTCCGTTTGTCTGTGTCCGGGTTCAAGTTCACACAGCAAAACAATAATAATAACAATAATACATTTTATTTATATAGTGCTTTTCCTATGCTCAAAGCACTTCACACCACACCATGAACAAAGGACCATGTGGCACAAAAAAAGAGTGCAATCCAATGCAAGAAGATTCCTCAACATGATCCCAGAGAAACAACAGCAGCTCCACACAACATTGTACTTCATATTTAAAGACTTGGTATTGTAAAACTGTTTATCTGTGCCAAGATAAATTAGAACTCTAAATAGCCACTAGACAACCGGCCTCTTTCTGTGATGGATGTTTGTCTGTTTCCTTTGTCCTGGGCGCGAAAAGGCAGGAAGAGAAGGAAGAAAAGACAGCCCGAGTTTTTATGGTGGAGGAAACAGACATGACCCATCTGAGTCCAGGAGAAAGATTGTTTTTGGGGTGCACCACAAGTTCAACGTAGTCTGGGGTGGCCACCTCAAAGATTCCGGAAACACTTAGTTAACTTTACGGTGAAAGGTGTCAGAATCAGTGTGATCCATAAATCTTTGATTGGCGTGTCTAAGAAACTGAACTATGGGGAAATAGGATAATTGGATAAAAAAGACTATATCAAATGGACGGTGGGGAATATTCTTGGGTACATAACTTTATGCCTTTTGTTTATTGTATATATTGGAAGAGGGGGAGTTTTGGGGGATTGTAGAAAAGGTATTAATTACATTTTGTTTGTTGCATCTTTTCTCCATGTGGTTTTAAAAATCGCTTTTATTATTGTAAGTCATCTTTCTGCACTGTGGGAAGGAGCTGAAGGCAGTTTGGGGTTGACCTGCAATCATCAGTACAATTTTCACTATCAACTTAGTGAAGCGTAGTGGTTACAATCGTTACAAATTAAAACAAGCGTCCTTCAGTTTCCTTCATATAAGTCTAATGGACAAAGACCCCCTGCTACAGAGAAAGGTAGAGAAAATAAAGTGGGAGTCTTATCAAATTAATTACTGGCATTGCCAAAATCAGACTGATAACTAGGTAAATGAGTCATCAGTTCATCTTTTTCTACATTATTACGCCGTTCCTGGGTGGGCCTGAGTCAAAATTCTCTTCTAGTTCATTACAGCAATCAAGCTGGGAATTGAAGTGTTTGGAGTGTAATGGCAGCAGCACTAATCATGACACACTGTAAACCAACAAGGGAATAGGAATTTATGTTGGCTATCTTTATTCTACTCCCATTATCTAATTTAATTTACTTTCATTTCCTGACTAACATGACTGCAAAGAACTTCTTAAAAATGTAGATTATGTCGTAGTCTATACTGCACCCGTACTACCGTCTTATGACACTGAAGCTATAACTGCTATAATAAAACATGTCAATTTTTTTAAGTAATGTCTAAAATGATTGTAATATTATTTACTGAGAATAAACCTTCAAACTCATTCTTTGCTGGCCTTGTTATGGTATGATGCTATATTCAAAATACATAACAAATATATAAAGTAACATTTTATGGTCCAGTCAATCCAGTTCAGGGTCGCAGAGAGAGTCAATCTTAGTAAAACTGAGCACAAGGTAGAAGCCACCGCTGGATGGAGCACCAGGCCATTTAAAGGCCAATGTACATGCAGTACCCCCACTCACATGGGACTAATTAAGAACTGGCAGTTAACTTAACATGTAACTTTAAAATTATGCACCCACAATACAAAAGACAGACAGTTAGTACTTTATTTATCCCAAGGGGACATTTAGCTTTTACAGAAGCTCTAGAAATATAGAAATGTCATAACAAGCAACAACACCCCCTCAAATATGGAAAAGAATTCCAAAAAAGAAGAAAAAGATCTGCCTTGGCTAAAAATAACAGCCTTGATTCATGTACATTAGAGTATCTTTACTGATTTAAACATTAGTGAGAAGTCAAGCAAATGACACCTTTTATTGGCTATCTAAAAAGATTACAGAATGCAAGCTTTCAAGGCAACTCAGGCCCCTTCTTCAGGCAAGATGCAATACAGAAACTGGAGTTCTCTGTGTTTATATATACACACTAGGACAAATAACAACATTGGAAAACCATTAAGTGAGACATGATTTAAACATTTTAATTATTATTTTTAAACACATCAATGTGGTAATATTTTGTCATTGTCATTTTATTTTCATTGCCTCATTTTCCTTACAAATGAAATGTTTCAGGATTTTGTTAGCGGGTGGCAAGGTAGCAGAGTGATTAAACGCGTTTAGTCATTACAATTTCAGGGTGCTGTCTTTGTAGAGATTGCATATTCTTCCTGAGAGATTGCATATTCTTTCTGTGCTTACTTGTATGTCCTCCTGGGATACCAGCATCCACCTCACTAAGTTGATTAGTGAGTCTAAATGTATCCTGTATAACTGGCATGTGAGCTGCAGTGGAAAGGAGTCCCGTCCAAGTTTAGCTACTGCACTCTGCTAGATCCTGTTTGGATCAGCAGTGGGCTAAGGTTGTTTTAATGGATTGTATATGGGACTTGATCTTCCTTCATTGATGGTACACTGGGTCAGTGTATGAGGACACAGTTTCGAAGGTCACCCTTTTCACCTTGGTTTCTTCATGCAATCTTAAGATGTGCATTATGTGTTGACTGAATACTGTAAATATGGAAGCACCCATCGTACAAGGGACTGGTGTCCAGTGCAGGATTTGTTTCTGAATTTTACCCAAAGCTTTCTGTAAAGGCATCAGTTTCTTCAAGCCAGAATTGAAATAACCAGGTCCAGAAAATAAATGCGTGAATTAAAAAATATTACTAGCTTTTAGGTGCTTTAGTAAAAAATGCAAACTAACATGGATACAAAGGCTGATCACAACTTAAGATTCAATTCAATTTAAACCAGTTTATTTTTGTATAGCGTCCTTCCCTGATTGCAAGTGCAGAGCACTGTGACAAGTTCTCAGGTAAAATGCAAGTATAAATTTTACAAATTACTAAATAAAGAATTAGTACATATAAAAGAAGATTTGTTACAACACACAGAAAACAAAACAGAAACAGATTGACATACATGGATGCCAACAATAGCTGTCCATTAATTGTTAAAATATGGCCCATTCACAACAGAGAAGAGGAAAACCAATACTCCAGTCAGCAGCATTCCAGAATTAAATAAACCTTTGAAGGGTCCTCATACAATTTTAAGAAATAATATCTAAGACATTGTCAGACACAGTCACAGTCCTAGAGACCTCAGCTGACTAGCCATTCAACCTCCTCCTGGGCATTACGTAGTAGAGTCTGAGTTGGACCAACTAATCTCATAACAGAATCTTTCCATCCAATGGCTCCCAGTTTCAGAGATGGCTTTTCTAGGGGTAAGGAAAAAGCTTAAGATTTTCTACAAATGACTAAGTAACAAACATGCAGTATACACAGCTAATTAACAGCTCTAGTCAGGGTAGGTTAAACTAAAGTAATGAGTCTTCAGAGAGATTCAAAAGTTGAGACTGAAGGGGCACCTGTTACGTTAGCAGGCAGATCATTCCATAGTTTCAGGGCCGTGTAATTAAAAAGTTGACCTTCCACTGTTATTTTATTAATCTTTGGAATCTTACTTAGGTCAGCATCTTGAGATCTTAATGTGCACTCTGGTTTAGGAGCAATAATAATTTCAGGTGGGTAAACAGAGCTTTGGCTTTTTAAGACTTTATAAGTTAAAAGGAGAATTTTGAAATCAGCCTTATGCCTAACTGGGAGCCAGTGTAAGGACTTGAGAACTGGTGTTTTGTGTTTGTACTTTCTAGTTCGTGTAATGATTCTTGTGGCAGGATTTTGAATTAAGTGAAAGGGCATAAAGATTGATTTGAACAGCCAGTGAATAACACATTGCAGTAGTGTAAATTTTGAAGTATAAATTGCACACTGCATACCGAAATAAATGCACAAATTACAAGATGAAAGTGTTGTATGGGAAAAAGCAAAAGTAATGTGCTTTGCTCTCTGAAATAGATAAACTAATACATTTATTAATGTTTCACAATTCCAATCAAATCTGTCAGACAGAAAGATGCTTTCAATCAGTCCAATCTTTTATCCCTTAATTTCATGCCTCACTAGTGTTCAGAATCAAATTCTTTGTGTTCCAGTTGCCTGCCATAATTTTAGCATGATTATTTCATTTTGAGCAGTATGTGTTAGATCAGTGGTTAGTTCAAACCTGGAGGACCACTGTGGCTTCAGATTTTCTTTCCCAACAACTTCTACTTCTAATTGGACCGCAATCTTAACTAAGACAGATAACATTTGCCAGTTTTCATGTTTTAGTGTCAGTACAGAAATGACAAAACTCTGCTTTCTAACCTTTTATTACAGGGTAGCAATCATTCTGTATGTTCAATGGAGATAATTAATTTTTTTTTAATCTTGACTTGTAAGAGTAAGTTATCATTGTCATCATCATGGTTTTTATCCCACTTCCAGGTATTGTGGATATTTACTGTTCAGCATGCTAGTGGTTATAACACTGAAGGAGCAACAGTCTTTCAGCATTAAGTGCCATTTGCCATTTCATATTTAAGGTACAAATAAGGGGGCACAAATAGTGAATTAAAAAGGTAAAAGAGAGTTAAATGGAATTTCAAAAATATAAATATTAGTAAATTTATTTTTTGTCACACTATTGTACTTTTCTGAAGGCAGAATTTAAAAAAACAAAACAGCAAATTAAGCAAAGAGATCAGTTAGATGGGAATGTTATATGAATAAAGTGGTGGCTCTGAGTTAAGGATCTGCACTGGTATCTTGCAGGTTGCCAGTTCAAATCCCATGACTGCCAGAATCTGGGGTGCTCTACAATGGCTGACCCCCAAAGGTCATGCAAAAAGAGCTGACCAAGTTTATGAAAGAAAGTAATGAATCAGCACCTTAAGGGTGTATCAAAAATTAAAATGAAGCATAGATTCCTTTTTAATATGTTAGCATAAAGGATGATCACTGAGTATTGAAAGGCATATTTCTTTTGTGATGTGATTATTCTTCCATATTATGCTTTACATTTATGTTTTACATTTTACATTCGCAAGATATTTTTCAAACTCTGCCTTTTTATTTTTTGTATTTTTATGAAGTAATTTAATATTGTAGAAGAATATACATATATACTGTACTAGAAAATAACATCTAGAAATGATATTGCTTTCTTATTTATAATTTTAAATAATTTATATGGCTCAGTATGAATGTAAGATTATATGTGATTATGCTTTTTGTTGTGCACCCATGAAGAAAATGAAATGCTTATTTCTTCTGAAGTATAAATTGCACACTGTATACCGACAGTATAAAAAAAGATTTTTTATGTTTTTTGCCAGTTGCTTTGAGATGCTGAAAACATTTGCCCTTGGGGTGTTAAACTATTTCAACAATTTCTTGATGCATGATGTATTTTTGTGTCTTGATACATTACATACAGGACTCCTCTTTTTCTTTTTTTCCATTTTTCTATTGAACCTCAATACTGTTTATGGATTTTGGGTCAGAGACCTATATTCTGCCTTTTTCCCCATTGTCAACTTTTTCTCTAAGTAGTTTTACTCATTTTTTTGAAAATATACAGTAAATACACTTAGCAAATTGTAGCCTGTACAAGGAACACATAAAACATCCTCCACCCTTGCCAAAAGATAACACCATTTTAACTGCACAAGTATAGTACTTTTTTTGTTTGATCCAGTTCAGATGTTTCCACTCTATGTATTTTGTGAAATCTGAATCCCAAGATTTTGCCATCTTGAAGTAAAAAACACAAAGACACAAATATGCAAAATGCATATAATTGGAGTGATCTGTTGTAACTTCTATCATGGTGAGCAGAAATGTCAAATTAAAAAATAAAAACATTTATTTCCCATAGGAAAACTTTACTGCTCAATGGTTGATCTTTGATGACTGACTATTAAGAAATTCTCATTTATGTTCAACTTTGTCACAGATGTTTCTCCTAAAATTACTAAAATAAGAGAAATAACTTTAGACAAAAAGGAGACATGAGATACAACTGAGGTAAGACGAGTAAAAATTGACAATTAGGTTTGAAAAGCATGGTATATTTTTTGAGGTCTCTTTCTAGTCTTGTTTTAATCTCTTTTAAGACTTCACTTTTTTACTTATCATTGGACAGATACCTTTACATTTGTGATATGATGGGTTACATTTCTTTCATATTTCCAACTGAAGCACAGAGAGGTGAAGTGACTTTTTCATGGTCATATGTTGTCAGTAGTGGGATTTGAACCCACAACCTCATGGTCTGAAGCACTAAGCCTTAAACACTATGCCACACTATTGCTTCTTGAATGAATATGGAGTATAGCAATATAAATTAGAGCAACTAATCATATTATTCAGAAGCAAGGCCTATAGTTTTGTAATCATAGTAAAGTGTTTTATTACCACAAACAATGGTCCATACATTTCACCATATATTATTGAGCACACAGTGCAAATATTTTAAAATTGCAAACAATGTCAAGACACTACTTGGAAAATCTGAGCCTATTGTGTGACTTTATGGAGGTCTCTGCTGAAACTCAAGAGACACTTGTGAGACTACTGATGTATTTAATTTCAGGAGAAAAATCTGAGAAGCAGGAGACAAAAGAAAATGTCTCCATTTTATTTCTTCCTCATCTCATTGTTGTTTAGGGAAAACCAAAAATATATTAAGGAGATCTCTCTTTTGTTTTTTTCATTTCTAAGGACTGTCTTAGTAAATGCCATACCAATACCGATTCAGTAGCCTGGGCTCAATTGGGGTAACTTATGGGAAAAGTGTATACTGTATGTTGAGTATGGTGACTTAAGTTGTTTAACATATTGACTGCTGGAAAATTTATTACCAGGATGCTGCAGTACAGTTCTATGCATAAATTATAAATAATGAACCTTATCAAAACTTAAAATAAAAAAATGTAAAGAAATATATTAGAAGGGAATGGATTTATTATCAACAGTAACTCTGTCAAAAATGTCAAGAAACTGTTAATTACTTTATTTCCACCAGCAACATTTAAAAGTTTCCAGTTGAATAAGAAAACTTGAAGCCTGGTGCCTTGCAAAGTGCAGGCTTCAAAGCACATGTGCCACAGAAATAACACATTTCTTTGCGCTGTCCACAATTGTTACACACAACACATTTGTAAGTTGGTGACTGTGCTCAGTGGGAAGTAGAATGTCCATGCAGTGCTGTCCTGACAGTCATGACACTTCTGATGCCTTGTAATGAAGAAACACCTTCAGGGAAAATATCCACATCAGTGCCTGGGCCTACAGGTTCCACATCATTCAATCAATGACTGTCAATATCAACTTTCAATAAATCTAGTTGTCTCAGAACATCAGCAGTTTTATACCTTTTTCTCTATGACATAACTACAGGCTACCTATGTATAATGCTATTTTCCAAAAAAAAAAAAATTATATGGCAATCCACTAGATAGCAGCACTGTAGTAGGTAACTTAGACGTGGCAGCATAGCTCACCTACATCTAGTTGTTTATATCGTGGCTGTATACTTAGATATGAGTTGACTGGCTCAGTAAGATATGACTTAACTCATACCTCGTATTCAAAGTGTTAAATATTAAAGTTAATCAGCAAATTTATGCACTAGTTAGAAAACACGATCTCTATATATAGACAACCCGCGAATTGTGAAAAAACGTGAATTTTGGATGTGGTCAAAAAATGCCTATAACTTCCTATTTTTATAGTTTAAACCCCAAATATGCCCCCAAAACACTTTAATTTCATTTCAAACTCAGCTTAATACATTACCCTAAAAAAAAGAATGTAAAGGTAAACCCGTATACTGCACAGTACTGTACTGCTAATTCTCCCGCAGTGCTAGAATGTAAAATACCGATGTTACCCCTATATGTACTGTAATTCATGCAAGGGCATTTTCTTTGGTATGCGTTGTTGTTTTCTTTGATATAAGTAGGGTAAATACGTAATAATTTAATTTAATAAAAATACAGTAAAATGTACGGGTACTCACCAATAATGAATAATATTGATTGAAGATGATGATGATGATGATGAATTAACCATGCAGTACGATGAAGGTATGTAATGAATGTAATGACTTCACAGCAAAGCAGAGGATTTACAGCTCCTCGGTTGGCTACTGCAGCATAATGTCTTAGTTCCGGGAGCAAATCCAGTAGTTTAACCTTCTCCTGGAGAACTTTTTCTGGAGCTTAGGTTCAATGCCAAAAGCCTTAGAAGGTGCAGAGCTTCTGGATGGCATCTTAGGGCTTTAAAAAGAACAAAATGAAAAATACGAGAACGCTCAGTGAAACACTCGAGATAGCTACACATGGTAAACTGTTATGATACGGGAATGCTGGGTTGCATCTGCTGGAGATGCATCATAGAGCATCTGCCAATCAGCAGGAAGGAGTAATGAATAATGCTGTCGGATTGGCTACTTTCACTATCACAAGCCGCCTTTTCCTCTACGGTTGCTTTGTTTTCTCTCTACAGTATAGTATTGCCACGAAAAAAGCCATAAAAAAATTGCGGAGGATATTTGCGGTTTCCACTAACAATTATTAGTTAGGTTCTAAGGAAAAATCTGCGAACAACTGAGGCCGCGATCTCTGAACTGCAACTTTGCAGGGGTCTACTGTATATAAAATCCAACATCTGTCTTTTTGACTGTCTATCCGCTTTTCATGAGAGCAACTACTTAACCGATTTAGATTGGGTTTTTTTCTATAATTTAAATGAACATTCCGGTTGATTTTGCCACCTCTCTCATCATAGTTCTCTTGTGGTACCGATTAATTTGCGCAAATCCAAGAGAGATGCAGCGGGCCGAAAGGAGGAGAAAGCATGACATCAGGAGTGGGGAGTCGGTCTACCTCTGTGTTTTGGAGCGTAACTTGTTAGCAATACCTTTTTTAAATTGATTTTTAATGTTTGTCCTGTTTCACTACTACAAGGGAGGAGCCACAGGGAAAGGCTAGTTACAAAAAATGCAATTTAGTAGTGAGGAGAAACTGGCAAGCTTTGCAGGGATTTGGGGACATGATTTTTTTTTCTCTATCAAGTTTACACTATTGTGTGAAATTAAATAAAAGGATACCACCTCAGAATGAGCTTTATAATTATTAATTCAAAACGAGGAAAATATCAATCCATTCAAACTAGCAATTACACCATAATCTTGTGGTTAGCATTTGGTTCAGATCTGATTTCAACATGTCTTGATTAATAAAATTAAAGTGCTTTAGCTTGAAGGAACTATACAAAACATGCCATTCTCATGCATGTTGTGTTTCATTGTTTTACTCCTTCTAGTCCAAATTAAAGGTTACCTACAAGTTCAGGTTATGTTATAACCTTTTACAGATACGTATTTGTTGCAGTTGGAGCAAAGGATGGCTACGTGACACCCTCAGGAACATAAAGTGAGTGTCACACAGGAAATGAGGTAGAAGTCCAATGTCACTACAGCACCCTATCTACACTTAGCTTCTAGTTCTTATTTTCACTCTAATTGTGCATGGTGTTGTTAAAAGCATTGAAATGTTAAAAATGGCCACTGCACAAAATGTGCAGAGCTGTGGCAAACTGTGTCTTTATTGAAATGGAAGCCCAAATGTCTAAAAACTAGGAGGAAAATAGAGCATAGCCCATCATTAAGAGAGAACAAATGGTATGTTACAGCAAAAAAAAGCAACACATAATTAGTGAGAGTGGTAGGGTGATGGCAGGTTAGAGCAAGCATACGTACATTGTATTTTTAACTTAATGCCCCTTAGAAGCCAGCATTGCATCACACTTTCCACACCAGAAGCTTAATAATGACTACTGACCTCCAGGCTTTAAAGGTCTACATGGTTAACAAGTGATTTATATATATAAGTGTGTTTATATATTTCTATATAAAAACTTTATGTGTATATATATACTTCTCAAAAAAAATGAAAGGAACACTGTTTTATCAGAAAATAGCATCAGGTTGTTAATCGGTTTCAGCTGCTTTGGTGTTAATGAAATCAACAACAGGCGCACTAGAGGGGCAAAAATGAGATGACCCCCAAAACAGGAATAGTTTAACAGGTGGGGGCCACTGCCATTTTTCCCTCCTCATCTTTTCTGACTATTTTTTCACTAGTTTTGCATTTGGCTACGGTCAGTGTCACTACTGGTAGAATGAGGTGATACCTGGACCCTACAGAGGTTGCACAGATAGTCCAACTTCTCCAGGATGGCACATCCATACGTGCCATTGCCAGAAGGTTTGCCGTGTCTCTCAGCACAGTCTAAAGGACATGGAGGAGATTCCAGGAGATAGGCAGTTACTCTAGGGAAGCTGGACAGGGTTGTAGTAGGCCTTAACCCATCAGCAAGACCAGTTTCTGCTCCTTTTGGTAATGAGGAACAGGATGAGCACTGCTAGAGCCCTACAAAATAACCTCCAGCAGGCCATTGGTGTGAATGTCTCTGACCAAACAATCAGAAACAGACTTCATGATGGTGGCCTGAGGGCCCAACGTCCCCTAGTGGGCCCTGTGCTCACTGCCCGGCGGCAGTGTGGTGCTCGATTGGCATTTGCCATAGAATACCAGAATTGGCAGGTCCACCACTGGCGCCCTGTGCTTTTCACAGATGAGAGCAGGTTCACCCTGAGCACATGTGACAGACGTGAAAGGTTCTGGAGAAGCCGTGGAGAACGTTATGCTGCCTGTAACGTCATTCAGCATGACCCTTTTTGTGGTGGGTCAGTGATGGTCTGGGGAGGCATATTCATGGAAGGACTCACAGATCTCTACAGGCTTGACTGCCATAAGGTATCGGGATGAAATCCTTAGACACATTGTCAGACCCTATGCCGGTGCAGTGGGTCCTGGGTTCCTCCTGCTGCACGACAATGCCTGGCCTCATGTGGAGAGAGTATGCAGGCAGTTCCTGGAGGATGAAGGAATTGATACCATTGACTGGCCCCCACGCTCGTCTGACCTAAATCCAATAGAACATCTCTGGGACATTATGTTTCAGTCCATCCTACGATATCAGGTTCCACCTCAGAATGTCCAGGAGCTCAGTGATGCCCTGGTCCAGATCTGGGAGGAGATCCTCCAGGATCCGTTGTCTCATTAGGAGCATGACCCCCTGACATTGTCAGGCAGGCATATAAGAACGTGGGGGCCATACAAACTGAGTATGATTTGGAGTTGCTACAATGAAATTTCGGCAAAATGGACTGGCCTGCCACATAATTTTTTCACTTTGATTTTCGGGGTGTCTTTGAATTCAGCCCTCTGTAGGTTGATAATTTTCATTTTCATCAAATGATGTGCCATCCTTTCATTCCTAACACATTACCCTGTCCATATCAGTATAGATATCCAGCAGGATTATTTTCCCATTGAGATCTGATGTGTTTTCAAAGTGTTCCTTTAATTTTTTTGAGCAGTTTATATATCGATAGATAGATAGATAGATAGATAGATAGATAGATAGATAGATAGATAGATAGATAGATAGATTTTTTATAGTGAATCTCCCCCAATTAAAGCTGCTTCTAGCTTTCTAGGTACAAATATAATATGACTCATGTTTATTTTTGCAGGTCATGTACACAGGGATATTAAAGCTGTTTTTCCATGTACCTCAAGTCAGTCAATCAATCTGTATTTTATTTAGTCTGTTTTAAAGTGCACTAAGTGAAGAGGACTAAACTAAAATGAATTAACTTAAATAAAAAGCAAACAGACAACACAGTGCAATGGAAGAATTCAAACACGAAGAGAGATATGAACAGCAGCAGAAGTAAATAAGAGAAGATTAAGAACAAGTGCAGATAAACAGCACAATTGAATCATCACTGGTGTAGCATACAAAACATTCTTTTTGAAAATAATTTAAATATAGCTGATCTAAAATAGAAGAGGGAATACATAGGTTTAAAGGCACAATTGAAGTTTTAACAAGGACAGAGCCTTGCGGACAGTCCTAGTGAGAGAGCTGCAGAACAAATATGGAGTGATGAGGAGACTAGCATCAGAAGATCTCCGGTGTCTGGCAGATTGATACGAATTAAGCACGGGCACTAGATGGGCTTACGGCGCTGGGATGTGTAGTTTTGCAGCTGATTCAGTGTCATACAGGAAAGCAGTGTGGCTGAGTTCATTGATGAACGATGTGCTCCTTTCATGTCAAAACTCAGCAGTGGCATTTTAGCACAATTCATCTAACCTTTGAAGCAGGAAGACCACTGAAAATAAAATTGAGTGTACCATACTGAGAGGTAATGAAGGCAGGAGAGAAATTTGATTCATGTGTTTGTACATCTAATGAATTCATTTGTTAAAGAATGGAATAATGACATAGTGTTTTTCATGTAGACTATAGGGGACTGTTCTCAAGGGGAATATTTGTAAGAGGTATAATATTTGGACAGATACTGAGCAGATAAAGTTGTAATTAAAAACGGCTTGCGCTATTACTGTCCAGTCCACCACATAACACTTTTGTACAAGACATTCAAATCTAATTGTATTTAAGATCTAAAAATGTTTCATTTTATACACAACCTCACATATTTAGTCAAGTAACGTCAACTTTCCCTTTTGAACCATGCAGCCATTATTAAAAAAAAAGGTTTGTAATTCATTTTTTCAGGCAAATGTATATCTTTAAACTGTTATTTTTATTTTGAAGATCAAACAGGTATAACATTTGCTCAAAGGATTAGAGCTCTCTGATGTCACTTTATTTTAATATTCTTTATGACATTTTAAACCCATCATGGTTTAATCATTTTTTAGATTACTGTGGTACATAATATTTCAGGTTTAAGCTGAGAAGGGTTGCTTCAGGATAAATCTACAGTATGTCAACTATCAAGTAAGAAAAAAAGGAAAGATCACAGTCGATAGGCACATATTTTTAAAATATTTATTAAGTGCACATTAAAAGGCTTGTTTGTGAAATATGCTTATTTTATATAATGCTATGTACTATCATAATGTCACCGTATCAAAATATTTTATGGAAGGAAAGTTGGGCAATACTGTTTCAGCAATTCGTATTTTTCAATATAATTTATTTGTGTTTTGAATCGTAAACACTTTCAGCCATGGAATTTAAAGTTCGGTGTTGTGAATAAAAAGTCTAAAGTGTGGTGTAATCAAAAATATAATCCAGTGACCTCTTCAACACAAAAGAAAAAGATTCTTTGAACATAAACTTACATTTTTTATTCGTCAGATGTATTCAAGTTATACACAGTGTTGGCGTCCTGGAAACAACCTGCTCTTATTAAAAGAATAAATAATTTGTATGGACATAACTAGTATAATCTATTCTTTTTTAAAAATCGGACTGTCCTAATGTTAGCTTTGTGCCCCTCTTAATCCAATTTGAGGTTCACAGGGAGTCAAAGCCTATCCTGGCAGCATCAAGTGCAAGGCAAGAAGACGTCAGTTCATCAAAAGATAGATCCATACCAGAGCAATTCATTCCTGATACGTATTTTCAACGATTCCCCAACTATTTTAAATACACTTTTTCTTGATCAGTGGGCAATGGATAGAAGATACTTGAAGTTCTGTGAACAAAACTTGAACCATAAACACAGCAGGATATAAACCTGTCAGAAGATGGAAGCTGGGGGTCCTATGCAATATTCTTGCACTAATGGGGGCATTCACCACCAGAAACTGAAGCTTTGTCCAAGAGATATGAGGGGAAAAAAAACTTCTACCTGCTGTTCAAATGGAAAAGTTTTATTTGTGGGTATACAGAGTTTTATATACTGTAGGAATTTAATTAAAAGCAGCAAAACCCCACTACATATACCTATTTGATCCTAGTATTGTCGGAGTTTTTTGTAAGTATATTGTTTATTTTTTCATTGCTGTTTGATTCAAATTAAAAAAAAATGTTATGGTGTATGCACAAAAACATGAAATGGTTTGAAAGAAAACCAAAGCAGAGTTAGCAAACTCCACAGGAATAGCGACAGTGAAAGTAATCCCTGGTCTTTGGTTTTGTATGGCAGCAGTCCTAACACTGTGCCGTCATCTTGCCCGAATGTTTAGCAAAGAATGTTATTTTATGTATAAACCTGACATGAAATACAGAAAAAATATTTGCAAGCAATTATTAAATTTATTCAATTAGAAAGAAAACAGTTGCACATTTACTATTTTACTTAAAAATAGATAGCTAGGATCCAACTTCTTCTGCTACATTACAGTGGTGGCAGCAATGCTGGCAAGCATAGCAATCCATCACTTTTTTTTTCTTTGGACATAGACTCTAAATGGTCAGGTGACGCCTAACAGTCTTTTTGCCTTGGAAGCGCTACATTTTTATTTTCTCCTGCATTCTCCAGTTTTTGTTTCCTCTCTTCTCCTCCATGGCCATCTGATCTTAGCACACTGTAACCATTACCATTATAAGCTTTGGAGACGTTCGTACAATACTAGCAAGAGGTGGAAGAAGGCAGACACAAGGGCAGAGAATCAAAGTTTTTGTCAGTAATACAATTGTGCATTAAATTGCAAAAAGTCATTCACTAACACACTAAACTCTTGCGAATGTATCCATAATCTTAATCAAAGTGTCCCAATACGCAGCCAGCTATATATACTGTATCTACTTTATATACAGTAATCCCTCCTCGATCGCGGGGGTTGCGTTCCAGACCCCCCCGCGATAGGTGAAAATCCGTGAAGTAGAAACCATATGTTTGTATGGTTATTTTTATATATTTTAAGCCCTTATAAACTCTCCCACACTGTTTATAAATATTCCCTGCAGAATTATACAGCATAATCCCTTTGTATTCTCTTAGATATTAGGTAAGATTCATTGAAATTATGTATATAAACACACTGTTTATATACAGTAAAACCTAAATATTATTTTAAAGATATTGAGTGTCTCCGATATCACATATGTTACAGCCATTACGATAGACAGGCCACCAGCAATAAATACGTACAATGCAAGAAAAATAGTATACAGTAAATGTGTGTACAGTGACACTAAACGTACATACATGTACTAAGCACTGTAAGAAGAAAATTAATTATGGTTACTCACCAACAATGACACGATGACTTGTCCGATAACAATGAGTTTAATTTTACTGCACAACAAAGGAGAGTGTTACAGCCCTTGTAAAGGAGCCACTTCAGGCGATTGTGTAGCACGGCCGTTGTTCTTCTTCTGGCAGTCTTCAATCCAAATCCCTAAAGCAGATTCCATCCAGACTACTGCCTTATTACATCCACTTACAACTCGTTTTGCACCCTGGTTAAAAGGACACTGTGGCCGTAGATCTTATATTCCTTTCCTACTTTTTAAATAAAAAGAATCGTAGCCTTCAACAAATCCAAAACGTTTACCTTTTCG
>JANRMT010062806.1:73197947-73229865 GCA_026402145.1 Polypterus bichir lapradei
GAACTTGAAAAGAAATATTTTTTGGAATGTGATCGCGCAAGTCAGTACATCGAGCCCGCGTGCTATTGTGGTTTTGCTTGTGTGCTTCAGTAAGTTACCGTCCCCTCGCTCTTACTTTTTTACCGTTCATCTAATGAATACACTGAGTATGGCTTTACCAAAACAATCATTGATCGCGAATAAAGTATCCATTATTCATGAAGCTTCAATAGGTGAATAGGTGATCTGTCTTTCTGCGTTAACCGCATGCGTTTTCATACGTCTCAAACTAAGGGGATGCGAGGTTAAAATAAATCGAGAAGCGCGCGTACATACTTAGTGCATCCCCTCTCGGGAATCGAACCTCGGACGTGGGCGCTACAGGCGAATGCTTTACCATCGCGCCACTGCGTGTGGTTTATCTATTCGAGCGTAGCAGTGTAATTAGGTTTTTGTTCAGCACTCTTTGGAACTGTTACTTTTTGTCTGCGCACTGCGTCAGTTCACGTGAGCCGCTGAATATGGTTTTATATGTCACTCGCTCGCTTCTAATTGTTTCGCTGCCTTCTTAATTATATAATGCATGTTTTCTAAAGCGCGTTTTGTAGCTCTTCCTGGCTTTCTACGTAATGCGTGATTACGTGGGAGGCGTGATGATGTCATACGGAACTCCGCCCCTCCAGCTCAACTCCATTACAGTAAATGGAGAAAAACAACTTCCAGTTATGACCATTACGCGTAGAATTTCGAAAATGAAACCTGCCCAACTTTTGTAAGGAAGCTGTAAGGAATGAGCCTGCCAAATTTCAGCCTTCTACCTACACGGGAAGTTGGAGAATTAGTGATGAGTCAGTCAGTGAGTGAGTGAGTGAGTGAGTGAGTGAGTGAGTGAGTGCTTTGCCGTTTATTAGTATAGATATATCCTTCTATATAAAAGTGGTCGGGATTGTCCTTCCGTCCCGTGAGTGCTACGCAGGCGCGAAGTTTCACACACGCCCCGTCCATTTTGCAATGCACAATGGGATTTGTAGTTTCGTTTTTCCAGGTAAAAGATGATTTTCTACTCCAGACTGTGCGATATCTTCTTTTTCTTTCTTACTATATAAAAGCGGTCGGGAGTGACCTTCCGTCCCGTAAGTGGAAAGCGTAGCGGTATTCCGCTTATCACAGACTTACTACTTGCAGCTTGCGGTATGAAGCGACATGATGTGAGCAGAGTTCTGGTGCTCCCATCGTTCCCTTGCTTTAGTGCGCAATGCGCTGGAAAAATAGACAAAATTATGTCTCTGGAAATAATTAATGTTGATGGAGTACAAATGGCTCACCGCGTAGTAAATATCAGGGGGGTTCAAAAGGGCGACCTCAATATAGAAAAGAAGTTTAAATTTCATCACAAAAATAACAGAAACTACGAGTATTAAAGTAATACCGCTCAAATGCAATATAACCAAATTAATGAGTTTGTATAAAATATCAAATTGATCTACATATTGAATTGCCTTAAGAAGTGGTCAACTTAAAAGTCGGTCGCCTTAAAAGGCGGGTCAGCCTAGTATATATATATATATATTATTTTGCCATTTTTGACATTATTTTGGGCCATGAGAGCACTACAACAGTGCCCACTACTACTTGTAGTGGTGCTACTAGAAGTTAAAGCTGCAACTCCCAGCAGTCCCAGCAGTGGCTCTGATTGGTCTTCTATCAAGGGTGCAGGGGCTGTTGGGGTCAAAGGTTTGGGGTTTTAAAAGCACAGCTTTTAAAAGAGGGGCAAGTGACCAAAAGGAGGAGAGGTGTTTTTTTTAATCTCTGTTCCAAGTTCCTGTCTGTCTGCCTGCCTTCGATTGGGTTACCTGTACTTAACTGTCCTGGATTATTTCATTGTTGGAGTCTGGATTATCTGCCGTCTGCCTGTGTACATGAGGACCGTAAGTGGATTCATGGCTATCCTGCAAGGAAAGGAGCGCTCCTGAACCCGTCCACCCATCTTCACCATTTCAGGAACTACCAGTAGGACTGTCTTTACATTCCCATTCAACGTACAGATCTGTGGACTATCTATCTTCATCATTTCATTTCATCCATTGCCATTTTTCATGGACTTTGCTGTGTGTGTTTTGTTTGTGCTTTGTGTATTTAATGTAATATTGCAGTAAGGGGAACAGGGGTGGTATTGTTGTTTTCATTTATTTCATTTGTTCTCATTACATTCATTAATTGTTATTAGATAACCAGTTTGCTTTGTTTTTGTCTCTGTTTGTGAGTGTATGCGGGTCGGGCCAAGGCATGGTGCGTCCCTGGAATCTCCACCATAAAAATACATAAATCACCATCTTCTTGACAGTGTAAATCTTAGCGGCACCGAGCATCATTACATCTAATCATTACATCTTGCCTGAAGAAGGGGCCTGAGTTGCCTCGAAAGCTTGCATATTGTAATCTTTTTAGTTAGCCAACAAAAGGTGTCATTTTGCTTGACTTCTCACTACATTCATAATGGCTAACATGGTATAACACTCTAGTACTCTCTTCTTGTGTTATTCCATCATATTCAGTGAACTGCTTTGGGTTTAATGTGTGCATTTTCCTCTTATTTACATGAATAAGAGGCTCTTCAATATCAGGTGAGTGGTGTTGTTGTGTTAGTTAACAAATTGATTAAAAGCATCTAACTTCCACAAAACACACTTTATCTTTTTTGTCATTTTTTTCTTCATGCCATCACTTAAAGATAGCTACCTAGGATTCAACTTGTTCTGCTACATTACAGTGGTGGCAGCAATGCCGGTAAGCATAGCAATCCATCACTTTTTTTTTTTTTTGGACATAGACTCTAAAATGCCAAAGGGGTAGCTGCTTCTACACCATCTAAAACGTTAATGGGAGCACAACAGACCAGAGGCGACATACTTAAGAACATTAACTCAGTCTTCTGTCCTTTTGCTTGCTTTACTTAACAAGATGTCAGAGTTATCAATCTTTTTATACTTTATGACAAAGAAATATGTCTGTCACACAGGGGCCTAAGTTCAACAGTAGCTGTGATAGAACTGATTAATAAAGTTGAATACTCAACAATTTAAATGGGAATTTGTTTTGAATTTATAGGAGCAACACTGGGAAGATACTATACTAGAAACTTTTCAAATCCACAACTTACGGCTTTAACCATTTAGTTGGTGGCAATTGATTCTCTGCCCTAGAACTACCTTCTCAATGCGATATGGTTAGGTAAAACAGATGGGGGCATTTGCTCAGACTGAATTTACAGTGTATTACCTACACAATATTAACTTGAAATGAAAGCTAGACACTCCAAAATACAGTTGAAGGAGAATATTACTGAATCTGTAAGTACGTATTGTAGTCATAGAAGAACGATCAAAGAGAATGTGACGTGCATTAAGAAAACAATGCGGGGTATAAAACATGGAGAGAAGGAAATAGCAAATGCACTTATATAAAAATTGTGCGGCTTTTCTTCACTGAAGAGCAAAAATGAGCCTCACTTCATATTGCATGTCTTGTAGAGTTCTGACATAGCATAATTAAACCTCCTAAATCCAATTCAGGGTCACAGGAAGATGAAGCCAAAAGCTGTGGATGCAAGGCGTTAAATAGGCCTGGACAGGGCACCATTCAATCATGGCTTGTTCAGTTATGCATTCATTTAATTTTAAAACATTTATAGATTGGTAGCATAGTGGTGATGCAGTCTTTAGAGTCGTTTTGAATCCTATCTTTGTGCAGTTTGCATATTTATGCCATGTTCTTACTTTTTTTTCCTCCTGGTTCTCCAGTGTTCCTAATACTTCCCATATATGTACTTTTGAACTTAACTGGGTACTCCAAATTGGCCCAGTAAAAACTATTGAGAGTGTGTGTATGTGTGTTTTAAGAGTGCCTGACAATGGACTGGCACCACATCCAGGTTTCACTTAAGCATAATGCCTTTTGCCTTTGGGACAGCCTCTGCCCTCCTGTAATCTTAAAAGTGTATTAGGTGGGTATGACAATAGACAAATGAATGATGCTTCTACTATTGAGCCCACCAGATGGCTGCTGTGAGTGCAAATCGAAACACTTTACATCGACTAATTTCAACTGCAGCATGTGTGTTTATATGGATGTACTTTAACATCTGCAAAAAGTTCTGTCTTCTGTTAACAATACAAGCCAATAAATGGGGACTGCTTCCTGACTGCTTAGTTTCACCTGTCATTCCAGCTTGCAGTGCAGTGCAGAGTATTAGTCCTTATTTTGTGGTTATATGTGCTGCTTTCCCTAAAATTTTTGTGGCACGTTTTTGGTATTTAGGAATTTAAAATATTTATTGTTGATCCTGATTTGTTCTTTTTTTCCAGAATTTGTTTCTACAGCTTAGGTGAGGGGTAGGCAGTGGAGGGCCGCAGTAGCTACAGGATTTTGTTCCAACCCAGTTTCTTAATGAGAACTCAATTATTACTACTGAAGCACTTATTTCTCAAGATAAATGTTTCTGCTTCATTTTAGTGGTCTCGCTTGTTAAGGTTTGCCACCTTTAATTGTTTGTTTCTGTCTTAAACAGCTGCATTCACTGTTTGTAATGGCCCGTTATTAGTAATAAGATGCAAGTGACAAAGGAGCAGTTCTCCATATAACTTGTTTCCATTTACACTTACACTTTCCATTTACACTTCATCATGCACTATTTGTTTTAATAAAGCACTAAAGAGAAAAATGTGACAGACTGAAAATTATCTGTATTAGGCTTCAAAATATTTCGATGATTTTCTTGGAAAGGAAAAAAAAATCTATGATATAAGAAACTAACATTGCTGTCTAACAAGCCATAAAATTAGATAAGGTCTGAGATTGGCAAGGATTGCTTTCTAGTTAAGCAATTGGGTTGTAAGGAAAACCTGCAGCCCTCCAGGACCAATGTTGCCTATTCCTTGCCTAGGTGCTTAACCATTCACATTAAAACAAAACAATTCCATAATACAATTTAATTTTGTTCTTGTCTGCTTGACTCAAATGAATCTAGAGAGGCCAAAACAGTAATGTTACTTTGAAAGATGTCTTTGATACAGTAGCTCCCCTTAAAACAAAAATGATAAAATCACTCACCCTGATGTAATGGACACACACACACAATGTTACACTCCAGTACCTGGAAAAAAAGATAAAAGAAAATGAAGACATACACACAAAGTACCTCATATCATGTCAAATTCAACTTCTACAAAAGATTATTTTGTGTTTGTTAGCATATGCTAATAGAATAAAATTTGCAATATGGAGTGCAAATCGAAATTTGACAGTCACAGACAAGAATAAAAAAAAACAGAGGTATTCTGCTTATTGTAAACAAGTATCCCTCGGAATAAATGTTATTTTAGAGCCTGCTGCTCAGGGCTTTAAAATGAAGATAATAGTCAGTGTCAGTCAAAGCTAATTTAGAGTCCTAGGCAGGGGGAGGAATGGCATCACTTGGTAGTCAGTTTTAGACTTCGACAACCTGGGAGGACCCTTTGGTGTCTGGAGTGTGCAAAATCTTCAGTTACAAAATGGCACCCCTCTTTGAACATAATGCAGAATTTTGGGTACACATGCCCCTTAGCTTTCATAAATGACCCCCCTCAGGTGATGGCAAATTGGTGTGGAGGAACTTGTGTGTCCTGCACAGAGCCCTAACCTTAACCATACTGAACACCTTTGGGATAAACTGGAATGCCAGTTGTCAGCCAGGTCTTCTTATACCCCATCATCATCTGACCTCGTAAATGCTCTTTTGAATGAATGAGCACAAATTCCCACAGATACGCTCTACAATCTTGTGGAAAGCTTTCCCAGAAGAGTGGAGGATGTTATAACAGCAAATTTTGGAGAGCCACTAATAATACTATGGGTTTTGGAATGAAATGTCCGACAAGCTCATGTAGGTGTGATTGTCGTGTGTCCAGAAACTTTTGGGCTTATAGTGTATTAAACTACTTTGCATTTTTTAAATATACTTTCAATTTCAATTTTTCAGACTTCTAATAATGCAATTTTCATTGCCTCACCAAAGCTTCCAAAAACTGAAACAATGCATATGCATTTTGAAGCTGCAGGTCAGTAATTGATATTGACGTCATTTTGCCTTATTTTCACATATCGGATTGTGGATATACCGATTATGCCATTTTGTGTTATTTTCAGGAATGTTATTAATGTGCCAGTCAGATGCAAAAAGTCTGTGGAATGCCTTTTAAGCTAAACTATCAAGGTACAGAAGCCTCCAGAAACAGCGAAACAGCCGAGTTTTGTTAAGCAAGTAATTTTGCAGTAGCATACCTGAATATAAATATTTTTTGTGGGTGAAGAATGTATATGTCTTTATTGTTTTTAGTTTTCCTTGAGTGTTTTATTGTTTTAAAGCTAATATTTTTTAATGTTTTACAAAAATAATATATATTATTTTGTCAATTTTGAGGACGCAATGTATCTTGGATGTATTGCATTTTAAACCATGTATTGCATTATGTATTGGATAGTCAACTAAACGCATCATCTCATGCCTAGTCGGTGGATAGGGTGGGTTACAGAAATGTACATTATTTAAAATGTGCATTATTCAAAATGTGTATTATTTAAAGTTCCGGTCCTGTTGGCAGTATTTGGATAGACCTACTATGGATGTTATTTTAGGCCAGATTGTGTGGTTTTGTGTGGAGATGTCACAAAGTTTTGAATGCACTTTCTATCCCATATTAATCTACCATGTAGTGATGGCACGAGTCAGGATGCATTTTATGTCAGAGCACTAAATGTTCACGTGTACCTTCTTCTCTTATGCAGATCTAGTCTCAATCAGTGAATGTTGGCAAAGCGTTTTTTGCAGCGAATTTGCTGTGTTCACCATTGACACTGTTTGCAAATAGTTGCCATGCAACTGACTTAGGTAAACATTTTTTTTACCAGTGGTCCATGATGCTTTGCAAGGCCAGTGTGACATCACACAGTTGTGCAAACCTTGTACAGAACTTTCAGCTGTGCCCACTGTAAGATAGTTGCCAATCTGCTTCAGGCATGTGTGATGTCACAACCTGATCAATACTTACAACATATTTTATAACAAAAAAAAAATATTTGTGGGGTAGATTAGCCCACCATAATGAATACAGCCATTGCATATATAATACTGATCCCTGTTCTGATGGCAGTGTAGAACCACAGGACTAATTTGCAAGCTTAATTAGCAGTGTGCCTAGCTATCACTTCAAAACAAGCCTTAAATGTGCTGTAATATCCCCCTCTTTGTATCAGAATGAGACCCTGTTAAATAATAATAATAACAAAAGATTTATTACTATTTATAAGACGTATCTTTCTTCTTGACTAAAGAAAAACTTAGAAGCATCTACACAGATGCATGAGAAACAAAAAAGATGTTCTAATTCTGAGCCACAGTGTCAAACAATTGAATAAGCCAGACGCATGCTTGCTGCTTCTGTCACAGCCAATGTGTGCCCCAAGACTGGAATTCTATTAGCACAATGATGTGCATTTAATTTATATATTGATAGCTTGTAGCCATTTGTTCTATTTTTTTGTGGCCTTCATTCCATCTTTGACTTTTGTTGCTTGAGTCAAAGTGGGGCAGTGGCTAACACTGTAGTCTCACTGCTCTGGTCACATTTTTGGCCACAATAATCAGTCCAGCATAGTTGGACGATGCTTCCCTAGCCCTCTGAGACATATAAAACATCTTTGCATCATTATAATCCAGTGAAAACTAGCTCAGTTCCTCCGTCCTTATTGACTTCAGTGTATTTTGCGGAGTTCAGCAAAGTTCCCAAATATTTCCATGATTTCGCCAAACTCACACCAAAATGAACTCTGGAGGGTTCGTTCATTACTATTCAGATCACATATTTTTCATAAGTATACAAAACTAATTGTAAGCCATCTGTACCGGAAGTAACTGAGAGTTTCTACTGTTAATACTTTGGTGATAAACTGTGTTAGATCTGCTACCTAATTCCGTATCTGTTCTCAAAGTTATTAATAAGTATCTCTTCCACTTCAATGTTGTCAATAAATTTACAATACGATTATACCTGGTCACAATATTTTGTAATATAAACATTGTGAAAGTAGCACCATAGTCTGGAGTTAATATGATAAACTTGAGAGGCTCCTTTGTTTAATTTAAGGTTTCTTTTTTAGTTGTGCAAATCCATTGTCATTTACAGATGGAGTTTCAAAGGCTCTCTCCTTGTTTGGCCTCAGGGCAGCCGTTTTAATGGACATTTAAACTGCTGGTATAAGCTGCATAAACAGATTATGTTAAAGAATCTTTCCTTGGAACAAACTAGTGGAATGCTTTCACCCATTCAATCAGTGTAAACGCATTGCCCGATCATTGTTTTGAGCATTGTTTTCTGTGTGGGCACCTCTAGGGAACAGGAAATTAGCAGATAATATGGTCATTGTTTAGAACTTTAATTGCTGAAATTGAAACCAATCAATAAATTACGAAAGTGGCACATTAGAAAAACAAATAGAGTGTAAACTCTCAAGTCAATACTTCTGTGGATTCCACAAAATTGGTTCACTAGGTGCAATTACATCTTTAACACAGGACTATATATAGATAAAGAATAAATATAGTAGGCACAAAAATCATTTTTATAATTGTACAACATCGCATATCATAATTTTATTATTCATCATGCTCTTCAATAAGAGAATCAGGACCAGCCCAGTTTTTAGCATTTGTGTTTTGTTTATTAACTTATGTTTGTCTTATTTTTTTGAATGAAAATTAACATCCATTCTCTATAGTACCTTCTTACCATAAAATTTTAAGGTTGACTGCAATTCAGTATGTGGCACACACTAAAAATTTTGATATAACATAGCAGAAAACACACATTGAATAAGGGCGGGGTACTGTAACTTCAAAGGATGGCATAACAACATTTAATACATACAGTATTATTCTTCAAATAAACACAATGACAAAAAAATAATTTAATTTCACTCTTATAAAGCACAGCTTTACAACTTGCAAAATTTTGCACATTTATTAAAAATGTTATTTTATGTGATGCAAAATATAATGCAACAAACACAAAGCGAAGCGTAATATCATGCAGCATATATCTATATGTTTAGATTAAAATTTTTTATTTTGTGTTTTATTTTTGTAATTCATTTAGAACACTTTGCAGAGATTTGTTTTCACTTTGAAAACAAAGTGTCTTTTTCTGTTTTTCAATTTCACAAACAACAAATTAAATTTACTTTGATCCAGTGTTGGAAAACAATAAAATGTAAAAATGTCCAAGTCAGAGGGTTGAATACTTTTTATAGGCGCTGTATGTGACTATAAATTGGCCCTGGTGTGCATGTGGTTATAAATGAGAATGGGGCCTACCATGTAGTGGTGCCCTATCCAGGGCTTTTTCTTGGCTTGCACCCTTTGCATCTGAGATAGACTCTGGCTCCCAATTACCGTGAAATGGATTAGGTCTGGCATGGTTGTCCAGTATTTAGCAGTACTGCTTCAGCATCCTCTGATCCTCATTTGGATTAATGAAGTTTTAGAATGCTTTGTGTGACCACAAAGGGGCCCCAAACCACAAGCACAGTAATACAGCACGTGTTTATAGGAATAAGATAAAGGATTTTATTCACACAAGGCACTTCTCCAACAATCTGCGACAATTAACAAAAGCATGATGCCAGATGCATTTCTGGGTACAGCTTAAAAAGGAGCCATCCACGTATGGCAGCAGGCTCCATTTTAAGCTGTACCCAGAAATGCATCTGGTGTCATGCTATATTTTCCAGGAAGCACTTCTGGGTGATAAAGAAAGTAGAGAGGTCCTCCCCTGACGGAGAGAAGTCCTCCCCTAAAGATGCAACTCTCTCAGTCCATAACAAATCCAGCAGGGTTGTATTTTCAGACTCCATCTCCCATGCATCTCCATGGATGTCCCGACTGGGTTCCTATGTGAGGATCACTGTCACCTATCGCATGGTGGATTGAACTGCTCCTGACTCCTGGCTATCACTGGTCCTCCCATTAATGTATACCGGCCAGGTACAAAGTTGTTTATTTGTTTCGCAGGTCACTCCATCTATGTTATTGCAATGGCCTTGTCCAGGTAATGTCTTCTTCTCTTTTTTGGCCGAGATACTAGTTCTCCTCCTATTTATGTTACAATATAGTATAACACAAACAATATAAATTCACATAAACTTGGTACTATGTTGAGAAATTATTATAGATTATTGCCAAATATGTGCCCAGTTTGCTAGGGGTACATAAAATAGACTTCACATTGGTTTCATTCACGTTTTTACTCATGCCATGGCAAGTACCCCTTATCCTGAGTGAACACAATAATAAATGGCTCAATCCAGCACAGAAGGCCATGGCTATTCCGCTGTCTTGTGAGTAGTACACTCATGACAGGTTGCCTGAAGCCCCAGCCATTCCCCCAGCTCACTTTATCAGTTTTCTTAGTGCTTTGTAATGTGACAAGGGAAGAAACTTCACAAGTGCCTGTAGTCTCAGGGGAACAGCTTTATTTGACAAGAAGAACAATTAACAAAAGCATACTTTGGTTGTTCTGACATGTGAGTTCAGCATTTATCACAAGGAGTAAAAGTTCTGGATTTATCATTTATCAAATGTGACTCTTCGACCTCTGGATTCTTGCCATTTTTGCACTTCTTGTGTATATCTAAGTTGTTGTTCTTACACACTTTATATTTATGTGGGAACCTCTTACTGGAATGCTCTATTATTGTACAGAATGGTGAGAGGAATTTGAAAAGAAAGATGAGGTTATCCAATTTGATAATAATTTAAAAATATATGCATAAAATATAAAAATATGGGGATATTAAAAATGAACTAGGTTGACAGTGAATATTTACTTTAACAAAATCACAAATATATCTAGATAGATAGATAGATAGATAGATAGATAGATAGATAGATAGATAGATAGATAGATACTTTATTAATCCCGTGGGAAATACTCTTTTATGTCACGTTGTTTGTCACGCTTTAAATCGGGCTAATTTAAAAACCTACATATATATGTTTGGTATCATTCTTTTCAGAATCTATCGAACTTTAATGTGATTTTGTTAGATTTTCAGATTCTTACTCCATTTTAAACTATCCACTAAAAAATATCAAAAACTCACGTCTCACGAGACAGGACTTTGTGCCAAAAGATTTAACCACGCCCGGGGCTGGAAATAGAAGACAAAGAGTAGGACAGTTGCTGTACAGGCTTTTAAATGTTTGAAGCGCCACACAAGATGCAGATCATGCGGCAAAGCAGCAGCAGCAAGCCAGCAGCTGATCTAGCAAAAAAAAAAAAAGCTATTTGTTTCCCATTGTATTGCCTTTTAAGAGGGAGTTTCGGAGGAGTGACCACGTCTCCTTGGGGTGCGTTCAGCCCCCCTCTTCACAACGCGAGTGGCAGAGATGTGAAGTGGCTGGCGAGCGAAGCGAGCAGGGGAGAACCCCCTAGTATCTATATAAAATACAAAGTGGACAGACTGACTGACTGACTCACCCACTTACTCATTAACAAATACATTACTTTGCGTCCATCTAGGGCAGTAGGTGTCCGCTAAGAAAGGACAGTATGATATTTGGCGGTAAAAAAAATGTCCCTACAATAGAAAAACATAATACCCCAAAATATCAAAAATGCTTTGAGTGATTTGACTGAAATTTTCTGACATTATAGAAAAAAGAAAATTTGCCGACCTATGTTTTTTTATTTGTCAATATTTATTAATATTACTCTAATGTACATGCTCTGCACTACACTGAGAGGGGGTTTTATGCAAACACAGGACACATCAGAAGCGATTGACAGGCCACAGCAACAGCAGTTGCACTAATCAATTCAGTTCAACTAAAAAAGTGCTGGTTTCCCGGACAGGAAAAAAGAGATGTGATCACTTTTGGCATGTATAGTCAGGTGTAAAATGAAAGGTCAAAGTTCAGTAAAGTTCAAGGAAGATACAAAGGTCAGTGGTTGGCAAGTGTGCAAAGTTCCAGGGAGGTGCCTAGGTGCTGTGGCTCTGAGTATAGCGAGCGGAAGTGAGAGGTAGAGGTGGAATCCTCAGATCCAAGACATGCCAGGACTGACAGTGTCAGTTTAACACTAGAATTACCAGAGCCTATGAAAAAACTCGTAAATCCGGCCCACCTTAAATCCCTTTGCACCTCTCCGTCAGCGTCTTTTGTCTTCTAAATGTGTCGATAAGCCCAAGCAGCAAGCAGCCTACTATACCATCCTCCCCACCGCCTCAGAACAGGCAAGAAGTTCTCCCAGTTCTTGCCTTAAATGATTATCTGGTAGTGAGCCACCCAGAATTGTAAGGGGAAATAATTTGATGTGTGTTTTGTGTCTACAACAATCTGTGTAAACACATCATTAAAACAGAAATGTTTTTTCATGTTTTAGTAGTAAATAACAAAATGTAGACATGAACTGTATAGTGTGTGAAGGCTGATGGCCAAATATCAAATAAACACTTTCACAAAATGTGCAAGTAAATACAACAGTTTCTGTGGTGCTGTGGTTAGAGATGCTGACTTGCAATCCAGAGGTCGTGAGTTTGAAACCAGCTCCCTGGCAAATTTATCATTTTCAGAAGTGAGCTGCTCTTATTGTTAATATTATGCAATAAAAACATACATTTGATTTGTGTCTGTAACAGCCGGTGTAAATTTATAGTACTTGTAAAAGTTAGCGTTTTTTTTTTACTTTTATTTTTCCCTTTTTCCCACCATAAAACACCTCCCCCCCCCCCCCCCCATTCCCCCCCAGGATCTGACGCAATTACTTTTGATCTGAAAATGGGAATAACTGTAGATGTGAGTGGTGTTTTGAGACAATGGAACTGGAAATTCTCTGATCTGGATGACATTGTGCATCAGAAGGCGTGAACTTATTCAGCAAGAGTACGCAGGTGGCTGGTTGCTTGTGCTATAACACACTTGCCTTGGCGCCGATCATCGCACATGTACTGTGCAAGGGATGCATGGGGCCACTGAGAAAAGAAGAGTGTTCATGGCTCAACTTGCAGAGAAGCTTTGTTGTCACTTCTTACAAGAAAAGGGGATGGATAAAGCAAAAGAGGATGCAACATCGACAAGCTTCTGTTCCAAGACCACTGCTTCCCCAGCCCTTTTCAGTGTAATAGTAACCACAGCACAGAGAGAAGTGTGTACATTGCAACAGGTACACATGTTGTAAATACAGAAAGGACGGTTCTTAGGTGTGTGGGAACAGTTAACATTCAAATGTGATGATTGCATTTAGTGTAGAACTGACCTCTCTGCACTATTCTTTCCTCTATATGTCCTGGAGTACAAAAGAAACATCCCTATGCACCCAAAAGTGGAAATTGGCAAGATCGAAAAAAAAAAAACGCGGTCACTGATTACAAGTGCAAGAAGGCGTGCAAATGAATATGAATAATACTATACAGGTCATAAAATGAGTTATTCCAAATATCATATATACATATGTCTCTGTTTTTTGTCAGTGCGGCTTTGACATCATGGACCATAAGGTGCATACTGATTCAGCGTGAGCAGGAACACTCAATAAAACTGAATAAAAAAAAAATTCAAGTGACGGTTAGATACAAAGAAGGCAGATTCACCAGCATTTGTGTATCAGCTTTTATCCCTCCAGATCAGAGAACTTCCAGTTCCATTGTCTCAAAACACCACTCACATCTACGTTTTTTCCCAGTTTCATATAAAAAGTAACCATGACAGATCTGGGGTTGGGGGGGAGATTGGGGGGGAGTGTTGTATTGTGATCATGACTGAGAGAATAAATGTGAAAAAAAAACACTAACTTTTACAAGTACTATAAATTTACACCGACTGTTACAGACACAAATCAAATGTATGTTTTTATTGTATAATATTGATAATAGGAGCAGCTCAATACTGAAAATGGTAAATTTGCCAGGGAGCCGGTTTCAAACTCATGGCCTCCAGATTTTAAGTCAGCAGATCTTACTGCTACACCACAAAAGCCGTCGTACTGTACTTGAACCTTTTGTGAAAGTGTTTATTTGATATTTGGCCATCAGCCTTCACACATTATACAGTTCATGTCTAAATTTTGTTATTTATTACTAAAACATGAAAATGTTTCTCTTTTAACCATGTGTTTACATACGAGATTGTTGTAGACACAAAACACACATCAAATTATTTCCCCTTACAATTCTGGGTGGTTCATTCCCAGAAAATCAATCAAGGCAGGAACTGGAAGTATTAAACTTAACGGGTCCTCTGAAAATATTCTAAAAGAAATTTATATGTAATGGAAGATGGAAGGCAGCTCAGGTGATGTGGACTAATGGTTGTAAAGACACAAAATGAACATGCATGACTGCCTGTCTTTTGAAAGTCCTGAAGCTTTCAAGCATCACTTAGGAAAAAAAATGCTTGAATAATTTCTAGAAAATGCACAGAAACACAATGGAAGAAAGATACGTTTGGTCTAATGGCAAACTTGCAGTTTTATATGTCAAAAAACAAGTACAGTAGTTATGGCAGAAACAGAAACTGAAGAAACACACGCAGCAGACCTTTGTAACCCCTTGAAATGGAAAACAGGACAAGAAGAACCACAGAACTCAAAAGAAATGAATAAATAAATGGAAGATTAAGAGGCTGTGCTTCTTTATTATAAATGCTATGTTCTTGACTGCTGTTTTATTTGAATATTTCTATCCTACAGTATGTAATGTGGAAGGAATAAAAATTCATTTTTTTCTTAATGCCATCTATAAATATCAATTCAGTAACAGATGTAAAAACTAATTTTATTTGTAATTGACAGAAACTGGGGTTTGATTTGTGTAGGTCTTATCTTGATTGCATAATCAAATGTGGGCAATGTGCTGTATTACTTTTCTACCTTTATATGGCCTCATATTTTATGCAGCACTCCCTTGAATGACTACTGGAATAGCAGTTAGTGTACTGTCCATTCACTTTACAGTACATCCACTGTACTTGTTCACCAATGAATACCACGTTTCACCTGAAGATAACCCCCTTGACAAGAATCATTGCTTGAATGTCAAACCCAAGAAGCAATAGTGCCAAACTTCTTCTAAAGTGGCTTACACAAGTCTGTATCATGTCTTCTTCTTCTTCTTTCAGCTGCTCCCGTTAAGGTTTGCCACAGCGGATAATCTTTTTCCATATCTTCCTGTCCACTGCATCTTGCTCTGTTACATCCAGCACCTGCATGTCCTCTCTCACCATATCCATAAACACCACCTCCAACCCATATAACATAGCTGGTCTCACTACCGTCCTGTAGACCTTCCCTTTCACTCTTGCTGATACCTGTCTGTCACAAATCACTCCCGACACTCTTCTCCACCCATTCTAACTTGCCTGCACTCTCTTTTTTACCTCTCTTCCACAATCTCCATTACTCTGTACTGTTGAGCCCAAGTATTTAAACTCATCCACCTTCGCCAACTCTACTTCTTGCATCCTCATCATTCCACTGACCTCCCTCTCATTTACACACACGTAATCTGTCTTGTTCCTACTGACCTTCATTCCTCTCCTCTCTAGAGCATATCTCCACCTCTCTAGGGTCTCCTCAACCTTCTCCCTACTATCACTACAGATCACAATGTCATCAGCAAACATCATAGTCCACGGGGACTCCTGTCTAATCTCATCAGACAACCTGTCCATCACCATTGCAAATAAGAAAGGGCTCAGAGCCGATCCCTGATATAATCCCACCTCCATCTTGAATGCATCCGTCACTCCTACCGCAGACTACACCACTTCGCACTTCCCTCATACATATCCTGTACAACTTTTACATAGTTCTCTACAACTCCTGACTTCCTCATACAATACCACAGCTCCTCTTGAGGCACCCTGTCATATGCTTTCTCCAGGTCCACAAAAACGCAATCTAACTCCTTCTGGCCTTCTCTATGCTTCTCCATCAACAGCCTCACAGCAAACATGGCATCTGTTGTGCTCTTTCCTGGCATGAAGTCACCAGTATCATGTACTCTCCTTGAATTCCAGGGCTCGACAACCACAAAATACAGACATAACTGATACCTCTGTAAGTGGAGACACTTGTATCTTATTTTCATTTTTATCCATATAGCAAAATATCATTGTGATGCCCCATACCCTCCATGTGCCTTGCAATGCTTCAACAATGAGAGACACAGACAAGGTGTTACAAAAATAGAGAGTTCTTTATTAAGAATAGATGATATGAAAATATCAAGTGGGTCTAAAATGTTAATGTATTAAAAAAAACACACAATCAAGACCTTCACATCACAGTTGTCATGTACTTGAATAAAGACAAAAAAATAAAAGATTTTAAAACAGAAAAAAATGATAATTCCTGTCCTTCAACCCTCCATCCATCTTCAGAAATAACTAAAAATGCAACACTAATCTCATTTCTTTTCTCTTATACCTATTTCATATTCGCTCAAGAGAATTAAGGACTCTTTATAAAAAGAAAAATAAATCAAAGGAACCAGTGTCCTACTTACCACATGCGCCCCCCCCCCCCCCTTCATAAACTCTAGGGGATAAACCAAGACTACATGCACCTTCTCCTAACCTCATCCAGACAGCTCAAGAGTACCATGATGCACCCCTCCACTAGAGATGGACTCACTGCCGATCACAAAGATGAACAAACCACCTCTGATGCCCATCCTCTCCTCTTATATGCCCCCTGGGATCCCTTCCTCCGATCCCATTGGATGCATCACCTAGCCTTTTCCATTCACTTAGCTCACCATCACATGGGTTGCTGTACATGATGCAACCTGAAAGAAATCCTTCAGAAATCTGTGCTGGATACTATTAACATGAATCACTCTCTGGTAAGTACCCTCTTCTCTGTAATTCTCAGGCCTTTCTCTCTTCTTTACAGCTCGGTACCTCACATCAGAAAACCTCCTCTGGTCCAGGTTTGGCTGACCTGCGTAGCACTCCATGGTTTGATGTCACACTGCCTCAGAAGTTTGCTCTCCCTCATGGCTGCCTCACTTCCACTCAACCAGATATCTCACAGCACCACTCTTCAACCCTTCAAGGTAAAAAGCCACCTCATGTAACTAATTAAACTAAATCAAAAATCTATAAATAGTTACAGTCACTCTCATTACACAAACACAAGAAAACACAGTTGCCCTAGCATGACTTACCACAGTCTACAATATCCTGACAATATCTTCATTCTTGTGTGGACCACTAAATTTATCATTTAAGCTGGCTTAACATAAAAGTATTAAAAGATTCCCCAAAACAACCTGTTCATTTTAGTATCATCTAAAAAATTCTGTTGGTCAACTACTGTACAACATCATCCCAGATTTAACAGCCATGTACACACCTCTACAATCCATAATGGATGTTGGCGGACCTGTACATGTGCCTTCTTGAGCAGGGGGACCTTGCGGGTGCTGCAAGATTTCAATCCATTACTGTGTAGTGTGTTACCAATTATGGTCTTCGTGACTGTGGTCCCAGCTGCCTTCATATCATTAACAGTCTCCTCCCATGTAGTTTTGGTCTGATCCCTCACCTTTCTCATGATCATCCTCACCCTATGAGGCAAGATCTTGCATGGCGATCCAGACCAAGGGCGATTGATTTTATATTCCTTCCATCTCCGAATAATCACACCAACAGTTTTCACCTTCTCACCAAGCTTCTTGCTGAAGGACTTGTAACCCATTCCAGCCTTGTGCAGGTCTACAATCTTGTCCTTGACGTCCTTTGACAGCTCTTTGGTTTTACCCATGATGGTGGAGAGTTTGGAATGGAAGAAACTGATGCTGTGTACAGGTGTGCTTTATACACATAACAAGTTCAGATCAGAAGTATCTGTAATTGATTGATTTATTGATTGTAATCTGTGTGCCAAGTAGCCACACAGCCAATCTGTTGAAGCAGAGGTGGCCTTAGGAGTACGCGGGGCCTTGGGCGAGTGTCATATGCGGGGCCAAGTGCCATAAGTGTAGGCTATATACCGTACCACCACGCTCACGGGCTTGTCCGCCTCTAATGTTGTATGCCTTATTACTGTTAAAAAACATGGTGCCTTATGTAGGTACCATTGGCCGTTTGATTACATTACTTATTGTAACTGTTCTTATATTGGTTTAGTGGCCTTTAACCAACTGAATTAATGATTCAGAAACATTTTGCACGCAAAATTAACAAACTAGATAACAGTCATTTCTGCCGAATCCGCTGGAGTCGGCAAATTTATTTAATTACGGAGAACCAGAACACTTGTAAAAACAAACACTTACCAAACAGCTGCTTTGACAGTCACAGATGGAAGTCCACTTTTATGGCTTTTTGCTGAGCAAAATCGTTGATAAGATCCTCGTAGCCCAATGTTGAGGCAAGTTCCTTTTCGATTGACAAAATAGCTAAACTGCACGGTCTGTTTTGCAACATTGTTGATCGTAGATAATTTTTGATAAGTTTCAACTTTGAAAAGCTTCTTTTCGCGCTCGCAACAGTAACAGGAATTGTCAACATAATTCTGTACACAACAACAATGTTGGGAAATGAATCTCGAATGGGCCAAATGCACCGAAGACACTCTTGAGCTGTACTGATGTTATTCTCCGCACAAGTCAATTCTGTCCAAATCGCGTGAGTCTTCTGCGCGTAACATGTTGTCTAAATCCATGTAGCACTTTAACAAATCATCGTCGTTCAATGCCCGCAAACTCTTCAAGTTGTACAGAAATCCAAACATTGAAGCATACTCTTCCATCTGTTGGAATCTTTTTTCCATTGAGGTAAATGCTTGATCTTCCATCCATAAGAAGTATTCTGTTCTGAAGGCCTCCTCCGGCGAAAATGTTGATTCGTTACTCTCATAATCAAATTGTTTTTTCTTGCGTCTGACTCTTCCTTCCTTGAATTTCTGATCTACATTCATTTCGGACGCAAATTCCTTTGCTATGATCATAGCATCAGAGAATCCGGTTTCCCAGTACTTTTTCAAGAAAGTAACAAGGCCTTTGATTTGCTGTATTGCCACATCGAGCTGCATGTCAGCTGATTGCAAAGTTTTGCAAATAAAATGTCATACCATATGATTAAGCTCAGAATAAACTTGAAGCTTCCTAGCTCATAGTTTGCAAGACATTCAGATTCACTTTTCACTAGCGGATCATTAGCGGTGTCAGTGACAGTCAACAGCGCCTCCCTGACTTCTTTCATCTGATAACGTAGTGCTTTCACACTTTTGAGGCGGCACTCCCACCGTGTTTCTGACAGTGATTTTGTAGTCATGAAAGGCATGGCTTCTTCCAAAATTTTCCACGTTTCAGCCGACGCAGCAAAACATTTATATATTCTCTGTATGACACCAAAAAAACGTCACTGCTTGGGAGTTGCATTTGGACATGTCTCCTAAAACAAGGTTAAGATTATAGCAGCCATATGGAGTGTAAAATGCTCGACTATTCATGCGAAGAATGTGTGCTTCAACTCCTTGGTGCTTTCCCTTCATGTTCGCACCATTGTCGTACCCCTGGACACGACAATCGGCGATGTCCAGACCAAGGTTAAGGAGTGCGGCGAGAAGAACCTCTGACAACCCCTTTCCTGTTGCGTTGTCCACATCCAGAAATTCGATGAAGTGCTCCACCACCTTCACTTCTGGATCTGATACGTCCACAAAACACAATATAAGGGACATCTGCTCTTTGTGGCTTACATCAGGCGTGCAGTCAAGGATGACAGAAAAATATTTAGCAAGTTTATTCACTTTATCAATAATTTTCCCCTTTACTGCTGACGCCATCAGATCGATAAGCTCATTTTGGATCCTATGCCCAAGGTAATGGTCATGAGCCTCGGCGTTCTTAATTCGTCGAAGATGTTCTTGCATGGTTGGATCGAACTTGGCCAGCATCTCAACTAAGCCTAAAAACTGACCGTTGTTCGGCGCATAAAGAAATGCGCTGTTGTTTTCGGCAAGGTACTGTACAATCGCTAGAATTCTTTTTAAGACTGAGTTCCAATGCAGCTTTTCTTTTCTAATTTGTTCTATCATCATATTATCTATTGCGCTACCATTGGACATTCTCAGAGCTGATTCCAACCACACTGTCACGCACTTAACGTGATTTGCAGAAACCTCGTGCTGCTGATGTTTATCGCCAAGATGCTTCCAGTCGCAGCAGCCTTCATTTGCTAATTGGCCTCCAGTAGCTGCCGTGCCAAACAACTTACAAGGAAAGCAAAATATTCTGTCTTTGGTCTTGGAATAACTTAACCATCGCCTATCCACTGTTTCTCCATTCGGCATCCTCCATGTAAAAAAAATGTTTGAAAAATGTCTCTTACCTTCATTCTTTGGGTATTCAAAGTCATTTGGTAACCTGATTGGACCCTTTTCCACTAATATATCACGCACATCACTGCTAACATGTTCCCAATTACCTGGATCATAAATGTCCTCGAACAGTGTGCTCGTTGTTTCAAGAAGAGTGTCAGAATAAGTACACAGATAAATTCTTTCAGTTTCTCTTTCACAAGACAGGTACTCACTTTCTGCTATGTCTGTTGCAATAAAATTGTCACCAGAGAGAGGTGCACCAATTTCCTTGTTGCTTGTGGGCAGTAGCACATCATTACAAGAGGGCGCTGAAGCACTTTTGTTGCTTTTTCGTTGGACGCACAACTTGATATCAGAACTTGGTCAGCTGTCACGTCACGGCGGTCACTCACGGACAAATCCTCATCCCCATTCTCAAGTTTTTGGCATTTATCCTCTGACTTTATCTGTACAATAAACTTGTCCAGAGATCCCTTTTGCATCTGAATGAAATCTTCTTTATCTTTCTGTTTCTTAGCTTTCGCCGCCCCACATTCGTATTTACGGAATCTGTCTCTGTCTCTGCCACTCATGGCGGTCACTGTTATTCTTTGCCCAATAAACGAAAAAACAGAAGCAAGGAAATTGGAAGACACTCACGCACTAATCATAACATATTACGTATCCATGTCTCACTATGCGAGGTCCGAATACTGAAGCCAAACTGAGGTGATACAAGTACAAGGCGTGCGATAGGAGCTATTTCTTGGAGGCGATGACTCAGAGGCATCTGTTAGGAACGCCCTGCCGAGGACCACTCTTTTCACCCAAAAGCAAGAAACATGATTTCTCACTCTATATTTCGACAAGAAAGAAGAGTCGAGATAAGGCCATTTGGAGACATCTGCATGGTATTAGCGTCGCCTTCTTTGCTGACCCAGTGTAAATCCAAAACTGAAGGGCATAATTATTACGGTATTTTGAAACCAAAATGTCATGCTAAGAGCTTTCTTGGTTATTGGTATAGATGCCGGGAAAGGCTTCTAAAGTAACAAGTCCTCGTTTATGAGTGGTTTCCGAAGAAATCCATCACGTACCGTATTTCAGTCTATAACGGATTTGAATGTCTTGCAGATGCCCCGCATATTTGTATGATGAGCTGACGGTGACAAAAGAATCTCCTATCGCGGGGCCTGGGGCGATTGCCCTAGTCGCCACCCCGAAAGGCCGCCTCTGGTTGGAGCCAGAATTCTGGCTGGGTTGTAGGGAATCAAATACTTATTTCACTCAATGACATGCAAATCAATTTATAACTTTTATGTAATGTGTTTTTTCTGTTTTTTGGTTGATATTCTGTCTCTCTCCATTAAAATGAAACTACCATAAAAATTAGATACTTATTTCCCACACTGTACACACACACTATGGTCTGAACACACCACACACTGAAAAGGAAGAAAATTCAGAAGAAAGAAAAGTTCTGACTTGGCTGTCAGAGACCTAGTGAGGCATTATGCAGACATATTGCTGTTGGTGAAAAGGAGCCCCCGTTGTGTTTCTTTACACACTTCTGCTGATTAATTTGTTGGCTGAAAGTACTCAGTGTGTCAGAGAGAGGATGTGCAGCATTGTTCATTATGGCACTCAGTTTTATTGTAATCCTCTCCTTTGCTACTACCCATGTGTGACCCATAACTTAGCCTGCTCTTTTATTTAGGTTGTTAATTCGGTGGGCATCCCTTGATGTGATATTACCAGCCCAGCACTCCATAGCGTAGAAAATTGCACTGGCTGTCACAGAGTTGTAGAAGATATGAAGGATGTCACTTCCCACATTAAAAGAACACAGTCTCATAAGGAAAAAGAGCCTGTTCTGCCCTTTCTTATGTAGTTTCTCTGTGTTACTAGACCAGTCCAATCTGTTATTGATATGGACCCCAGAGCACCTGTAGGAGTGCACCACCTCCACATCCACTCCTTGAATAGATACTGGACATAGAGGTTTCTTGGTGCAGTGAAAGTCAATAACTAGTGACTTGGTTTTGCTGATGTTAAGATGCAGACAATTTGCACCAAGCAACAAAGTCCTCCACCTGATTAGTATACTCTGTGTCACCCCCTTTATCAATACACCGTGTCACAGAGAGGATGTGCAGCATTGTTTAAAATGGCACATTTTGTTTTCATTCTCTTCTTTGTTACTACCTCCGGGGGGTCCAGAGTGCATCCCATAACCAAGCTTGCTCATTTAATTAGCTTGTTAATTCGGTGGACCACTCTTGAAGTGATGTTACAAGCCCAGCACACCATACCATAGGAAATCACACTGGTCATCACAGTGTCATAGAAGATGTGACTAAACAGATACCTAAAGGCCCTAAATGTAAGAATATTCCAAGCATTAAATAATGTGATCCTGTAAATAAATATTTATTTTACAATGGTGTAGTTGTGAGTAGCATTACAGACATAAACCACATCCTGCACTGTTACCAAATTCTAACTTTTACTTTTTTAGTTATTTATAATGGCTGTCCATTATTTTTTTAAATTCTTCCCTTTACTAGTATCCACATGTGACTCATAGCTGAGCTTGCTCTTTTAATTAGCTTGTTCGTTTGGTGGGCCTCTCTTGAAGTGATATTACAAGCCCAACACACCACAGCATAGAAAATCACACTGACCACCACAGAGTTGTAGAAATTGGGAAGGATGTCACTTCCCACATTAAAAGAGTGCAGTTTCCTGGGATTCAAACCCCTGGTATCTCCTGACACTGTGAAGTAGCAGCATTAACGATTTTGCAACTGTGTTAAACATAGGTAGTCTTCTGAAGACTTAGTTTTTGTCTGGATATTGTGCTTCTCATTGTTAAAATCCAAATTCTCCTTTATAGCATTTTTGACTCTGACATTCATATGTTGAATCTTGACACCATAGTGGGACAGTGGATAGTGATGTGGCCTTACTATTCCAGAGACCTGCATTTCATTGAGTGTTTTCCCTAATGTCTGCCTGAGTCTTTTTTTGGTTCTCTGCAGAGACATATGAAATAAATCACCATGTCATGTATTAGTGAGTGGTCTTACAGGGCTGACTTTGTTGAGCTCAATGCCTTCTTCTAGTTAAATTATTCTAATGTGTGTTATGCTAATTCCCAACTCTAGTCTGGCTGATTATTGTTATGTTTGTGTATTAAACTGTATACTGGCATCCAGTCAAGGATTCATTTTTACCTTGAGTTAAAACATCAGGCTTAGAATCTGGAGAAGTAGGCTTGGAAAATGTAAAAAAAAAGAAAGAAAGAAAGAAAGAAAGAAAGAAAAAGAAAAAAATCAATACTTATCATCTACCTTGCTCTCCTTTTGCTATTTTGATAATCCTCAGTGAGTCCAGTATATTAAGTGCACCTTCGGATTCATCTTGCTCTGTTAGCTTTTATTTTAGTTAAAGTGCTCATTAAAATGATAATTATTTAAAATCCTAGTCAGGGAAATTTTTGAAACTCCCTTGCCACAGTTAAATTTCACAGTGTAAATAGTAAGATAAATATGAAGTAGCTTCTGTCTCTTCACAAGATCTTACAGATGAGTTCAATTTACACCTCGCAAGAATGAACAAGAACATTCCAGCAGACTTGCCTGCATGTCTCCTTTAAAGTTAATGTGAAATCAAAGTAGGCAGTGTAATAAAATTTTTGTGACAGATCAATATTTCTCCAATAGACTGAGATTTCTGTGATGTTGGACTTCATTTCAAATTCATACTATTGCTATAAAGATGGTGTGAAGTCTCACACACACACACACAAAAAATTCCTTCTTATAAACTTTAACCCTGTAAGAAGCAGTATGTTTATATACAGGGTAAGTCAAGATTATGTTAATACTAATGGTACTGCTATGTATATACTTATATACACTTTTTGTGGACAATTTATGTGCCACATATGGTATATGCGTTGAACATGATGGCGAACAGGTTGAGACATTCCTATAATTCATCTTGTATGTTTTGTGAATAAATTTTTTCTGCCATTCAAATGTTAACATAATTTTGACTTTGTTAAAAAATGAGCACAATGTTTTAAACTTTATGTGGCAGAACATGCAATGATTTGATTTGCTAAATGATTTAAACCTGTTTCTTGTGAGTAGGAAGCATGACTGTATTAATGTCACCTCTACAGTTTTCCACAAGGAATTCACAATCATATTTCTCATATAAACCTAAATATTTATTTAGTGTCACTATAATTAACAACTGTTCCAAATCTAATTTTGTTTATTTTTCCCCATGTGAAAATGTGTATTTTTAATGTACTTTTTAAGTCGTCCTAATTTAAATGTAACTAATGCCGGTTGCAATTTCTGTAATTTCTTCACAGTTGTGCATTCACATTTTTTCATGCACGCAGACAACTGCATGGAGATTTGGAGTGACAAGGCTTAGACCTCTTGGGCTGCTTCTCAATCTATCCATCCATTTTTAGGCCACTCAATATAGTTGTAGGGCCATATGGAGTTGGGAATGACAGTATTAAAGGAAGTTTATATGTGACTGAAACATCTTTTCAAACAAAGGCTCTTCAATAACACAGTTTAAAAAAGGATGCTTTAGACCCCCTACTGCCATATCACATAAACTCATTGGCAAAAAGCTAGGTCTGAACTATAATGAGTCCTTAGTCGGGGTGAAGGTAAATGCAGTTGAAAATACTAAACCAAAAAAAAGGAACAAAAATACCAGCTCTACTTTACTAGCTTCTTTGTGTTCAGCACAAGGTTTGCTGTGGTTGTTGCAGCTTTGGTATAAAAGAGTGGCTCAAAAAACCTGAAACTGCCATTAATGTTTAAGGTTGCAGATAAGGTAGAAGCAAAGGATTATGCAACACTACTGTGGTTTGAAACCTTCTGTTTATTTTAGCCTGTTTTATAATGTGCTACTGGGCACAGCCTGTACGTTGAGTAATCATGCCATTATCTCTGTTCTCCTGGAGATCCTCAGTCCTTACGACCGAGTACTTGTGCTTGTAGTTGTCTTTGGTCAATTATTGACTTGATGCATAATCAATTGTTTTGTGGTATCCACAATTCTATCAGTGCCCAAGAAAATCAAACTTTTTCTCTCGTGATGACTAAGTGTCACAACCCTAATTACGACACTATCTAGGTATGTGACTTATCTGAATGTGAAGAGTGACACAGATTCTCCATGCAATCACTTCAAATTGCTTTCTGTATCACCGGTTCATTAGAGGATCACTAAACCTGTATTCAGGATCACTCATTTTCTCACACCATGCCACCTACTACAGCTCAACTGATAAAGTGATGGCCGTGCCTACAACAGCGCTCTGATTGGTGGGAGGTGGATTGGCTGATTGGTTGGATTGCAATGCCCCTTCATCCCTGGCTGTAAATTGCTGTCAGTAGGGTGCAAGTCTTTGAATTCCAGGGCGCCAGGATTTGTTGTGAATTACCCTGGGAAGAAAGCTACCGTTCTGTTGAAAAGAAAGCTCAACAATGAGTGCTTTTTTTTTCTCCATTAACTTAAAACGTTTAATCTCTAAGCACAAAGTAAAAATGATAACTTTTGGGTGGCTACAATAACATCAGAAAGACAGAGATGTTCAGAGTAACATTTACATTTAATCGAGAATATTAGGAAAGAAATAGAGTAGATTGGGAACAGACTAGAAAATGATTGGGGAAAAGTGATAGATCATAAAACTTGGAAAATTAAACCAAGAGACAAAAACAGGAGCTTAGAACAGAGAGCCGAAGTCAAAAACAGAGTGAATTAGAAGCCAGAAATCCTATTACTACCTTTCACTGAGCTAACAGTAACACATTATTAGTTTTTTTAGAACTGTTGAAAAAACTGGAAATCATCTCAACTGATGACAGACAACCATTACATGCAGAACTTAACTTCAGTAAATCAGGATGGTGAGTTGCTTTGAAAACCCACACTAATCGCTCCTGGAATTCGTTCCTCCTCAGTGCCATTCATCTCTTTAATAAGGGATATCAGAGATAATTCAGGAAGTATGGAGTCTTTGTGTTGTGTATCCATTTTGAGTTAAATGTTCTATCAAACTGCTAGAAGTAGTTTTAACAAAATAAAAAATCTGCTTTTCTAATGATATAAACATTTTTAAAAATACTAAGTTTTAATCTGTCTTGTCTCTATTTGTTTGTTTTCTTTTTATTTTTGTCCATTTTGGATGTATTTCCTCTAGGGGTCGCTAGCTCACTAGTTGGAATAAGTTCTTTTTAATTGTGACGTTTTAAGTAACCCGAAACTATATAGATATAATGTAAAAAGGCGATATCCCTCCCATAGTGATATGGTGGTAAGAAATCACATAAGAGAAAATAACTTATCTTTCTTTAATGATGATTTACGCGGCATTACAGACGAAGTAAGCCAAATGACAAGACAATTACCCAGGTGGAATCTTGATGTATACAGTCTGCCATTTTTCGTCGCTGTGATGGAAGGATTTTCAGTGCCATCTGTCCGTCGGCTTCGAGGTGTTTGGCTGTTGTCCAAATCTTTTATACTGTTTTCTCCATGTGCATGCCCTTACTTAGGTTCCAAGCAAGGCAAGGAAGGGATTCAATTTCATCTCTAACATACAGAAATAGTACAATGCCCATTTTCGTAGTTGTCCCCTTCTCTCTTCAAATGCTTGCCTAGCAGTTCTAAATGCTGAGAGCCCCTGGCCTGTATATGTGAGTGGATTTATAAAATAATTTTTGTACAGAGCACAGTGACATTAAACTTATATTCTGATTACAGGATGCAACTGAGAAAGCAAATTTTAGGGTTTCTTGTGGAAACGCGACTAAATAAAAAAATGAACTTTGTTAACCAAGTTAAACTTTAACAATACCACGCCAAGTCATATTAAAGACAGACAGTGCTTAAAGCTGTTTTTTATAAGGATTGAGGCAGATGCAATTTTACAAAATAACAACAAAACAAAACACAAATATAACAATGAAGTTCAAACTAAATCTGTTCAAACTGTGTAGCATCTTGTCCAAAATGTCTCCATTAGATAAATTTGACTTTCTTTACATACAAAACAGCATGGATTTACTTGATTCTGCTGTTTTAATGAATTAGTGTTTTTTGTACTATTTAGACAAAGTGTTGTATTCTGCTGTATTGATCAGACTGTCTTCATTTGGTATGCTCATTTAGCCAGTATTCTTAAAAATGTTACACAGTGTAATAATAGTCAGTTTAGTTCTTATTAAATATCTATTTGAATATGTAGGAAAATGGTGCATGCTTTATATTCAAAAAGCAATTGCACCATGACATTTTGAATTATATTATTAGTTTTCTAAATTCTAATTGTGCAGCTGGTGCTATCGTTTGGACTGATGGCAGCATTATATGCTATGATAATTACAGTTTTCACGTAATCACTCTATGAGTAAGGAAAACACGCATTTAGATTCAGAGGCAAAGTGGAATCAGTCTGTCACCTGAGGGGAATTTCTATTAGGTGGCAAAGGCATGTGAATAATTTGATATGTTGTTTAGTTTAATGGATTTTGTTCTACTTGCCAATATAGAACACTAAGAAGGAAATTCAGGCAGATCAATGACTAACATGCTGGCTTTTTGTTAGACATTTATTGGAATTAGATTGTTTAAGAATAAAGCCAATGAAAAACAGAAATGTATTTTGTCATTTTTACGTCACATTTTGCTTCAGTTTAAAACAAGAGGACAATTCTAACCTAAATGTTGCTTAGTAGGTCAGCAGGAGATTTACAGTAATGGTACATGATGGGGGTCAGGGGGATAATGGACACAATTCTTGTTAGGGTCCAGAATGTCATGATATCTAGTAGAGCCTCCAAAAGTTAAGCACTGATTTAGGCTTTGTTATTTATAAATCTGAACCATAAAACATAGATGTATCATCAATAACAAGTGATAAACATTCAGAATCAATATAATTGTGATATGATTGGAAAAGCGACCAAATCTATCAAAAGCTCAAAGTCAAAGGAAGGATTCGGCTTGTTTAGTCTTAGATAGGAAATCCTGTGCCAAGATGACCCTGTATGCTTTACACTATGCTTTTGCACTATTATGTCGATGATGTTAGCCACAACTGTTCCATTGCAAAATAATTATTTATATACAGGATCACATAATTTAATGCATGGAATATTCTTACGTTTAGGGCCTTTAGGTATCTATATATTTACATCTTCTATGACTCTGTGATGACCAGTGTGATTTTATATGCTGAGGTGTGCTAGGCTGGTAACATCACTTTAAGAGAGGCCCACTGAATCAACAAGCTAATTAAAAGAGCAGACTCAGTAATGGGACACAATCTGGACCCACTGGAGGTAGTAGCAAAGGAAAGAATTAAAACTGGTGTGTGTGCAGACCATATTGTGTGTGTGGTTACCTAACAGGTAATGCTTGTGGTTGGTCAGCCAATCGGCAACATCTGCCACATCCTCTCAGTTGCGAGAAGCAGATCATAGACATGATATGTAGTCCTTACCAAATAATAAAAAGAGTACACAACACGGGTTTCACCCTAATTGGGGTTCATCAGGTGTATCCACTTTTGCTTTCCCTTGCAAAGGATCAAACCTTGGACATCTCACAGCTGAAAGGGCGTGGTGGATGTGTGCCGACTGGCTGACCAACACAAGCATTTCCTGGTAGGAAACCACCCAAATATCAGATTGTGATCAGACCTATGCAAGTAAAAATCCTATCTACAGCCAGTCAAATAAGCAACCCAGTCGCTGTGGCGCAAGAGGAAGCAAAAAAGCATACACCTGATTAGCCCCAATTGGAGCGATACATGTGTTGCGTACTCTTTGTATTATTTCACATGTACTATATATCATATTTATTTACATATTGTGGGGACCAGCCCAGACACAGACAGGCAGACACCGATGGTTTAGTCACCAACACACATTTATTCGGCATATGTACAATATTTACAGTTACCGCACACAACCAAGTGTCCCTGCACCACACACTCACAGTCCAGGCCTCTCACAGTCTTTTCTTCCTTCACTGCCTCCACTCCTCTCCTCCAAGCTATGTCCCCTTCCACCCGACTCCAGCTGACGAATGGAGGGAGGTGGCCCCTTTTAAGTCCACCCGGCTGTGCTCCAGGTACCTCCAGACGAGCTTCTGGCAGCACTTCCTGGTGTGGCGGAAGTGCCGCTAGAGCACCCGGAAGCACTCCGGGTGTCCCTGATATTCCTTCTGATAGCACCTCCAGGTGTGGCAGAAGTGCTGACATCCAGGGCTTCTCAGGCGTCTGGATGCCCCCTGGCGGTGACCACGGGCCCCTATAGGGTTGAGCTTCCATGATCCATTCCTATGGTCCCCATACCAACCAGGGCGGCTGCCCTCTCGGGGTCCGGAGAAGGTGTAGTCCCTCTCCCAGTACTTTCAGGCGTCCCGGCTGGGTACCACCCCCAGCCGCTCGCCACATTGCCCCTCCGCCAGCTGAGACCCATAGGGGCCAGTTGCCCGTCCGTCAAGGGAAAGTCTCCCACAAAGTTGGTCCTACTTGGGCACTTCCAGGGTCCGGTCCTGCAAAACAGAAAGTAGAGACGGGGCGGAGACACTGCCTGGACACCACCACTTGGCATCCTTCAGTGTCGCACACAGGCAACACTCCCCCCTCCAACTGGCACCCTGGCATTCACCACTTTGGCATCCCCTCCGAGGCTTCTGTGCCCCTCAGATTGGGACATCAGACGGGACCACTCGCACCCCCATCTTCTCAGCCGACTTCAGGACTCCCCTCTGACTCCGCAGAAGGCGGCCCATCACCGGACGTGAGCTCCCAGCCTCACATCCTTCTTTATCGGAGGATCCGGCTCTCTTTCTCCAGGTCCTCCTCTTTCTCTGGGACATCTTGCCGGTTTGGGCCTCCCTATGGGAAAGGAAGAGACCCTGCATCGTCTGCGTCCCTGTGGAGCGGCATGAGACAGACGCTGGCTCAGGGCATAGGGCCCTTGGACACCTGGCACACATCAGCCAGTGTCCTGACTGCCCTCTCGCTCTTTCCGCCCACACCACACGATCGGCCCTCACTGCCGCATCCACTATCGGAGCCCCTGCTACTTGATTCCGATCATAAACATTTTGGGTCTTTTCGCTAGGGTCTCCTTTTCTTTGTACGGTGCCGGTTCCACTCACCTGCACCACCGTGCCGCTCCGGCCTGGAGGATCCAGCACTTCTGGTTCTCCGCCATCTTCTTCTTACAGCCCCTGATGCGGTGGCGAGCCTCCTGGCAGCTCCTCTGCTGCAGCGGCTTTCTGAGCTGCAGTGGTTCCTCCTCCCCAGCTCTTTAGCAGCCGCCGTGCTGATGAAGCCCCGTGGAACGGAACATGTCTGCCACCGACGTGGATCCGGGCAGTCCCTGCCTGCAACACACAAACAAAGTCAAGCCCCCCAGGGCCGACTGCCATTGGGCAGGGAACTCACCTCCCGGATCCCATCTGTCCGAGGAGACTTCCTCAGCGTGGCCTTGCCAGACGCGATGCCATCCCGGGCGTCCTTAACGACGGCGCACTCATGGGAGTCTGCTGCACTCCTGCTACGCCAGGTCTTGTTTTCCCATACCAGGTGGAGATGGCACATGCGTGATCCGTTGGCAGCCTTCGGGGTGAGTTGTTCCTGTGGGGTTGTGTACGTACCACTACCGTGGTGCATGTGTGGTTTCTCCTGCTGTGCCGGGCTGTCCACAAAATTATTTGAGACGATGGGTCCCCACCTTGAACCAGGCGGAGTGTCCCCTCTGGGATGCCATTGTGGGAACCAGCCCAGACACAGACAGGCAGACATCGATGGTTTGGTCACCAACACACGTTTATTCACCATATGTACAATATTTACAGTTACTACACACAACCCAGTGTCCCTGCACCACACACCCTCAGCCCAGGCCTCTCACAGTCTTGCCTTACTTCACCGCCTCCATTCCTCTCCTCCGAGCTACGTCCACTTCCACCCGACTCCAGCTGACAAAAAGAGGGAGGTGGCCCCTTTTAAGTCCACCTGGCCGTGCTCCAGGTGCCTCCAGACAAGCATCCGGCAGCACTTCCTGGTGTGGTGGAAGTGCCACACGAGCACCCGGAGGCACTCATGGTGTCCCTGGTATTCCTTCCGCCAGCACCTCAGGTGTGGCGGAGGTGCTGACGTCCAGGGCTTCTCAGGCTTCTGGGCGCCCCCTGGCAGTGACCACGGGCCTCTATAGGGTTGAGCTTCCATGCTCTGTTCCCGTGGTCCCCATACCAACCAGGACGGCTGCCCTTTCGTGGTCCGTAGGAGGCGTAGTCCCTCTCCCAGTCCTTCCAGGCATCCCGGCTTGGAACCGCCCCCAACCGCCCGTCACAATATATATTCTATAAATAAGCAAATTTTCTCCCAGGGACAAATATCTATCTATCTATCTATCTATCTATCTATCTATCTATCTATCTATCTATCTATCTATCTATCTATCTATCTATCTATC
>JANRMT010062806.1:73234418-73319802 GCA_026402145.1 Polypterus bichir lapradei
CTGTCAATATATAACTGTAAATGTGAGACATGTCCTCTTATAAACTGACAGACTGTATTATGAAAGCAAGCAATGGGAGCCTACTGCTTTAAGATGTCATGTGAAATGGTACATTTTTCTTCCCACTGGAGTGGTTTATTACTCCCAGTGCCCTTTCATGTTGTTTTCTAAGCAGGTGTTCATCTTTGTTATGGTTGGCAGCTTGATGGAAACTTGTTTCTATCATATATGATGTAAGGAGCTCTTCTTACCAAATGCAATGCACATCATTTTCTTATTATTTAAATTTGGTTTTTATCACATATTTGCTTTTCCCTTCAGTTGTTTTAGTTTATTTTGTTTTCTTAAATGCAGTTACACAGAAATTACCATTGAGATTAATTGTATTGTTTTTACAACTTTCTTTCTCTCTTCTTGAGAGGCCTGGTAGAATTATGGTTAGTACTGCTACCTCACAGCTTCAGAGACATGGGTTAAACTCCCAGGCTTGTCAATATCAGTTTTTTTTATGCTCTAAGTTTCTACCCACATCCCAAAAACCTGCATTTTTAGTTTATTTTCTTATTTATAATGGACTGATATAAGCAAGCTTGTATGTACAGGATATATGAGTGTGCCCTACAGTGGACTGGTGTCCAGGATTAGTCCCTTCTTCGTGCCACGTGCTACCAAAATAACAGATTTGAAGTGGCCTAAAACTGGGCAAAGAAGGAGGGAAAGAGACGAAGCTGGCTAATAGAGGGAGCAAAATCCCTATCCTACATTTACTCAGACAGCGATTAGATTATTAAGTGAATTTCAATTCTCAATATCAATGCTTGATTATCTGGTAATCCTCAGCATGGCTATCTCCAAATTACTGAAAAAGATGTTTTTTTTAGGAAAAGGAATAGACAGTTACTAGCAAGAGATTCATTAAGAGCTTTGCAGCCTAAGGAAAGGATCCTCCATTGATTGGGAAAGAATAGTAGACAGAAAAGACAAAAACGTCAATGAAGTCTATGTCCCATAACATGCAGAGAAAAATTCCAAGAGCAGCAGTAACTTAGTGGATTGTCTAAACAAACCACAAATAAATGTTTATGGAGCATGAAATATGGACAATGAACAAATTTAAATTGGGTGGGCTTATGAGTTGGGTTTTTGGATAATTGGGCGATACTTTTAAGGACAGTTTTCCATGACAAGGAGATGGCAGGTGTACAAAGAAACTGGTTTGTAATATGCTTTATGAGTTTATAGAGTGGCAACAAGCTTATTATTAGAAGAAAGGGACTGGGAAAATGCAAGGAGTGCATAATAAGAGCAGTTCAGAATATAATTAAACTCTATATGTCCCAAGGACTGACCACAGCTAGGGGTTGTAATAACTAAGAGAAGGGAGGAAGAAATAGAAAACATGAAATATTTGGAGTTGAGATCCATCATAGACATTTCAAAAGTGTTAATTCCTACATGTGCTCAAGGAGGAAGGGAGGAATGACTGCCTGTTCAAAAGGCCTTATTTAGAAAGGTGGGTCTTCAATTCAGTGCTGGTCAAAGCTCATATAGAGCCTTAGGTGTGCATCCTTCAGTAACCAAAACAGAGCCTCTCGGTGTCTGGAGCATGTGCCGTTTAACTTTCATTAAAGGAGATGGTTGCCTATGTCGTCTAATGGATTAACCGGCTTCAATTTCAAGTTGGTAAAGTATAGAAAAGTGCATGAAGAAGCGAATTTATGTTTGAAGGGGGACCATGAAGGTGGATAGTAAAAAAAAAATTAATCCAGTTCCAGATCAGATGGAAGACATACGGCCAGTGGGATAGTTCTAGGTCTAGTAGAGAGACAGCCCTGTCCAGCCTTTCAAGCTAGATCAAGCTAGAATACTTAGAGTTATGTTTTTAATCGTTCCAAAAGAGAATGGAAGGATCAAAATATTTGATCTTAGAGATTGGACCAATTTTGGACCAATATTTGATAAAGGGAGACAAGGGAAGCATGGAAGTGACTAAATGTATATAGGAAACAATATTCATATTAATGATGGCCATCTGAGAGCGAAACGAATGAGATGACAATATTCTGCAACATCTTAAAAACAACAATTCCAAGGTTTTTAAATGTGTCTGTTAATGGGATGGATAGGTGTAGACAAGCTTAAAGGAAGAGTGGATTTGGACCAATTCATTTTGTAGCCCAAGACAGTTTCATGGGCACTAAACAAATTAAGATTATTATAGGTAACTGCAATGGCATTATCAAGAAAGAGCAGAATGTCATCAGCATATCAAGACATTTTTGGGAGACGCTATGCATGCTAATGTGGATTATGTGTTCCAATCTGTGAAGACAGATGGTGAGGGGCTAAAGAGATCGATTGAATAGAAGCAGTGAAAGAGGATGGTCTTGTTTAACACCTCTGTAAATTAAAAAGGGATAGTAGATATTAGATTTGGTAAGAATAACAGAGAATCCTAATTAAGCTGATAATTTCTACTCTAAAACCCATTAGACTCAAAACTATTATAGACAGGTCAGCAGTGGGTTTATTTAAACAAACCTGGCATAAATACATGCAGGAAATATATCTGGCTTTTGTAGAAACAAACCTTTACTATCTATAAACCCCCGCAAATTGAATGCAATTTAAATAACTCTTGTATGACATGAACTTTATGTTGTAAACAATAGCAAGATACAGAAGGATAGAAATCCAGCTTCAGAAACCTGGGTTTCAAACTCTGGCCTGGGCATTGTGGAGTTTGCTTGCTCACTGTTGTATCTATATTGGTTTATCAATGGTTCACGCAGATTTCCTTTCAACATCTCTTAAACGTTCAGGCAAAATACAGAATTAGTACACATAAAGACACAGGTTTATAAAAACACAGAGAAAACAAAGTAGAAACAGCTTAATGGAAATGGAAATCAACAATATCTGTCCATAATTAATTGTTGAGCGATGGCCAGTTAATCTCAACAACAACAAGAAGAGAGCTAACACGCAGCAAACAGAGGAACTATTCATTGAACATTCGATTCACAGAACAAAGTGACAAAGTAGGCACAAAGAAGCAAAGAGGCATGTATAGACAGCAGTGAACATGTATAGACAGCAGTGAAAAAACGCAAGGGATCATTCATTGCATAAAGCAGGATCTAACTCTGGATGGGACGCCAGTCCATGACAGGATGCACTAACACATAATTTCACAAGGGACCATTTTAGTGTTACCTATATACAGTATACTGTATATATAATGTGCAGCTTTTAAGATGAAAATGAAATTGTCTGGAGAAACTCCGAAAGACAGCTACAGGCTTGAACACCTGGGGAGTCTAAATACTGCAAGAAGTAGTAAGCAGCAATGGACAATCTAGATGAATAGGATGTGATGAGCTTGTTGGAATGATAAATGATAAAACTGTTGTAATGTTTTAATATTCTAATTCATTAATCTTTTGGCATGGTTGTTAAGAAAAGTAGTCTGTAGCAGGCCTGAGGTGCAGGAGTATTAAACGTTCAAATGTTTTTATTATTACAGCGGTCACTAGTCTGTTAAGACTGGTAATGTTTGGGCTAATTGTGAATACTATGATACAAGCGGGAACTCTTCATTAATTCAGAAATTGGTTTAAAAGGTGCTAACTTCTCAGCAGATTAAATATGAACATTTAATCTGTGAAATGTAAACATTTATGCTTCCAAAAGAGCCTCATAGTTTGATTATGCTATCAAACTATGAGGCGAAGGATTTGCGCAAGTATATGGAAGGCTTCCAGTTCAAATCTTGTAACTGCCTGAAGGGATCCTACTCTGTTGGACCCTTGAACAAGGCCCTTAAGCTGAAAATTTCTCCAGGACACTGTACAATGGCTAACTCTTTGCTGTAACCCATGAAAGACCATGCAAAGAGATCATATCCCCTCGGGGACTAATAAAGTATGTGAAAAAAAAAAGAAAAACATGCTGTTCAGGTGAACAAGCAGAGACAGAACAGACATAAGCAGTATAATCAGGCTTTTCAAGATGAAGAATCAATCATTGTTCAAAAAAAGATGTTCAGGTTTAATGCAGTGGACTCTTCAGTTGATTACTTCGATAAGAGATGAACAGGGAAATCATCAAGTATTCTAAAACAACTAAACAACCCCCTAAAACTGAAATGGTTCAAAAAGCCTGTCCCATATGTTTGACACACCCTAGTCTTGCTGAATCAGGCATGTAATTTATGTTTAACCAGTAACAGCGCACTACACGATAACGTACAGTGAATACACTTGATTTGAGCATAGTTTTCATATTCTTTCTCTGTACGTTTAGCATTCGTTTGCTCAGAGGTTGATGCGCCTGCTGCTTCCCGAGCAGCTCTTCTTTTCTCCACCCTAGACGGCCCGCTTCTTCTCTTCTTTCGTCTACATATTTTTGAGTTAAAACTGATTAAGTCGGTGTTTGTGTTGCAATTATTCAGTACGTTTTCCTTAATTTTTCACTTAAGCTGGCACTTAAGTGTTCAGTCTGTGTCAAGAATGATTAAAGATCTGAAGAAGAAGGGGAAGTGACGGCGAAGGTGGTATGGAAGAGAACGGTGCCCGTAAGCATGCGCCACATGGCTGCTACCGAGAGATGATTCTACATCCATCCATTCATCATCCAACCCACTATATCCTAACTACAGGGTCACGGGGTTCTGCTGGAGCCAATCCCAGCCAAAACAGGGCGCAAGGCAGGAAATAGGAAGAAAGACGAATAACTTTGGAGATCAATCATCACCCTGAAAGCAGACAGTAGAGGTCACGTTGCATATGTGTACCAAATTTCAGGTCAATCGGTCAAACGGTTTGCGAGCTGCAGGTGATTTAAAATCCTGGACAGACAAACGGACAGCCACGGTAGCGTATACCATAACCATAAGTGAACTTTGCTTTAAACTTCATGAAAACAATTATATGGCTTATTGAGTGTTATATTTCTAAACCGACAATGCCTCATGAAGGCGGCGCTCAAAGTAGTGGTGGTGATTTTGAACTGCAAAGAACAGGGGCACTCTAGTTAAATTGGTCCGACAGGCAGCAAACTTCTGTTCACAATGAACTGTTTACAGTTGAAAAGTCTCCTAAAAAACCTATTAGACATATAAATGTGTGTCACATGTGCAGAGAGCACATTGAACATTTTAAAAACTAAACATAACCTGATACAACAGATTATACATTTGCATTCAACTGTACAAATGGTACACATGGATGATATGTTGTTGCAGATGCTGTGCGCGCTGTCTTGTTCAGCATTATGACAATAGTGTAGGAGTCGATGTGTGTTTGAGAGAATTGGCAAATATATTTATGAAAATATGAACTGCAAAATATGCATTTGAAATTTGAAACACTTCGTCAAAAGGATTGTTGTTAAGAGAGCTGATACCAAAAAGCCACATGAGATACAGATTTCAGTATTCAATACACCCAAATCAACAAATCTGCTTAACAACACCATGAGATGCACAGATGAGGTTGCACAACATCCACCTTCAGACATGTCTAAATGAATAAATAAAGAAATTTAACATTACTGTCTAATTGGAAATACAAAGATGCCATAACAAAATAGATACAGCATTTTAATACATAAACCACAATGCTTATTCAAGCTCTTTTGCTGTTGTTATGTCTTATAGTGATGTAATAGTTAAAATGACAAAAACATACTGTAGCAGACAGAGGCACTTGTCAAATGTGTGGAACCCAGTAGCCACAGTGGCCTACGTGTGTCTTCACTGTCACAGCGCTCATTACAACATGTAAATTAATTAATAAGCTTTAGTTACCTTGTGCTACTTAGCTTCTGAATGGATAACAATTTTTTTTTTTTCCTTTCAGCATTAATTCTTTTGTTCAGTATATTTTGCCCTCTCCCAGATACCCTGTGGCAGTTTAAAATGCACAGACTAGAGAAAATGGTGTTGAGTGTTTTAGGAAGAAGCCTTTTAGGTGTAGTTTTTGCAGTGCACTACACACTTTGTTACTGGGCATCCCCAGACATGTATTCTCATTTAAGAGTCAAGTCTGGCCCTGTGAGACTAGACAAACCCTGAGAATATCAGGATGAAAAAATAGTGTGAAGTTGGTGTATCAAAGACAGTGGTCATTCTGTGCAATCTGATTGATGATGGAATTTTCTATATGTTAAACACATTTATTTTTACAAATTTTAAAATGATCTAATGTGTAGATTCATACTGTATATATTGGACTATATATATTGTTTTGACTTGTCTGAATGGGCAGCACAGGAGACACTTTACTGGTTAAGTCTAAAAAGTGCCATGGGCCATTTAATTAAAATGCTGTGACATAACCAGTGTGCTGCTGCTGCTGCTGCCCATTATCTGGGTCATAGGTGCACCTCCAAAACAATACAAGTCTGCCTTCATCACGTCTGTCTCTCAGGTATTTACAACTGCTGTCTTTGTTTATGCCCTGCTGCTGCATTTTCTTAGCACTTTAACTCTTGTAGGCTTTCAGACACAGATGCTCCTGTATTGAGCCGTCACCCATGTTACTCGGCACTCTAGCACATTATTGCATGCCATTTTTTGGGATATTTTTTGGAATAACCTAATGTGTAACTGTACATGCTATAATCATTTTTAAGAATATAAAGTGAAGGGAGCTTTAATTTTCTTTTCAATTAGACCTAAATATTCCAAGTGTATTTTAATTGGAGTTTGCTTGGTCTAATGTTTTTATTAAAGTAAGTCCTTTTGAGTAGTAGAACTGTTTATGTGGATATTGTTACATATTCAGACCTGTAATTTAAAGGCAGTTGCCTAAAAAACAGCCAGGTAAGGGCACTGTCCATAATATTGGTTTTTTTTTGAGCAATCAGAGCAAAGTGTTCACTAATCACTGCACAGCTCAAATGTTTAACGTTCAGCCTTCATTTCCAGCACCTGAAATATATCAGATGCTGATTTTATTGCTGTCTATTTTTGCCACCATTCAATTTTTTATTTTGCTTTATTTGATTTTGGAATCATGCTTAGAGCATTTATATTGAGTGAAACTTCTTTTATTTAGTATTGTGTATTTTAGATGAACGCTGTCACCATATCACACTGATTTTGGTCCCGGGTGTCACAGCTGAGAAGGTTTTTACTATTGAAATACCTTGCATTGTTCAAATGTTTTTCATTTACAAAAAGTTATTATGCAAGTATGGGATTTTGTCATTAAATATAAATTACTCTTAGAAGAGTTCAATAAATGAATAGATCAAGGATTTTGCTGTTGCTGAAAAGGTTGTAATATCAGATAAGATTAAAGCAGAATTTTAATCACTTCACGGGATTAACAAAAAAAAGGTAAGGGCTCAGTAAGATAAGATCACTCATTTAAAAGATGTGCATGTCAGAAGACCAGAATGATGTCTGCAAACCTTCTTTGTGTTTGGTAGGATGATGAGGGCTAGATAATTAAAACTAGATCCATGTTTATTATACAAGGGATTTGATTTTAATGAAAATATAATCAGGTTCTTTTTATGAGATACATTTTCCCTTGTTTTTATTATATAGCCCTCAAGATGAGGAAAAATATTGACATGCTTCTCTAGAGGTCAGACTAATTTTCTATTTTTAATTAACTAAACCAGCATTTTTTGCAGTTGTAATATGATAACTCTGCAAAGATGATGCGCTGTTGACACACTGCATTTTTTGCCACAGTTCAGTCTCATTGGTCTGAGATTTACATCATTAAGAAAAAGATAGAATTACTCAATTGCTTAAGCAGAAGAGATTAACCTCGTAATAGAAGACAAAATATTCTGAATAGGTTTCAGATAGTCTTTCATTCCGTTCTCTTTAAGTCAGTACTAAAAATTATTATAGAGTTTTGAAATATCACCATCTAAACACAATGGATTTATAAAAATCTTAAAGATTCTAAAAGAGGTTTTGTCTCATTTGAAAATGTTAAGTTGAAGCAGTTCCATCTGAGCTCATTTTTTTTACATTACTTTTAGTGAAATTGAAATTTTAGACCCTTGATACATCATGCAGCACTGCCATCTCAAAGCTCCTGCAGACCAGTTTCAGTCCTGAATGGGATGCTCTCCATTCATTGCAGGCTTCGGTTTCCATTTTCTTTTCCCTGCCCAAAGACATTCCACTTGCTTGGTTGGCACCTCTAAATTGGTCTAGTGGGCACGTGCCTCATAATAGAAGAGTCCTGCTGCCAGGACAGCCTATAACAATTGATATGGAAAAATTGAGTAGCTGTATACTTTTAGAATTTTGGTGGAATTTAACACAATCAAATAAATACAGGCTTTTACAAACTGGTGATGAAACTTTTTGAAGTCTGGATTTGAACATCATAATAAAAAGAAGCAAATAGTAAAATCAGCATATTGTCTCAGAGGTGCTTCCAGGGCAGAACTGCAGAAACTGTAGAAATTTCCATGATTCTAAACAATTCTGTTTGAAGCTGACACAATTAACTGAAGCTACTCACAAATACCTACTGGTGCATCTCACAAAATGAGAATATCCTGAAAGAGGTCATTTGTTTTCGTAATTTATTTCAAAAAGGTAAACCATCACACAGTATATGCTATATTCATTACACATAAATACTGTATAGCATATATGAAGGTTTTACCTTTTTGAAATAAATTATGAAAACAAATTACCTTTTTCAGAATATTCTATTTTTTTGAGCTGCACCTGTATATTGTAAATATTTTAGATAATTTTATAAATCAGACACTAGCAGGTAACCTGAATCCCATAGGCTCATAGAGTGAATTGGCTCCAATGGTCAAAGTACAAAGATTTAGTTAATAGTCTGCATTTTATTAAAAAAAAAAAAATTCTTACGAATAGCTTAAGAAACAGTACTGTTTGTACATATGTTATTTTAAATCTAAACTGTATTGTTTTTTATTTTATAGTACAATCCAGGGTGCAAAGCTTCTTCAAAATTATAACACAGGTTTGTATATGTAAGATGCATTTTATATTGTAAAACAAAACTTTATATACTGAAGAACTATTTAAATGAAAAACAATGTAAATAAAATTAGTAATCAGAGGTTAATGCATCTTTGCGACCCTTCCATTTAAAGGTGGGAGTTGTAGGTGTCTACAAAGCTGTTATTGACCTTTTTGACAAATTGCTTTCATGATGAAAGCTGTTTTCACATTGACTTATGTATGAGTCTTATTGTTTAACAAATTTGAGACTGATGTCTACACTTTGTGTGTTCTTGTGTGTCAGGATGTGATTCTGTAGACAAAACAAATCACTGAAAGCCTCTTTCTTCCACAGAATTTTCTCTACAGTGATGAGCCTTTACTGAGATAAGCATATAAAAATGGTATAATATATATTATTTAATCAATCTATTATAATAAAGAAATCTTGGAAAGAGAGACGAGATTTGACTTTCTCAGAGAGATACTGTCATGTTCCAGGGGATGAGACTTTATGCCAAGAGATTTAACCATGCCTGAGGCTGGAAATAAAAGACAAAGAGTAGATGACAAAGTAGAATGTCGTAAAGAATTCAAAAATGTTGGTGTGATACACATGTAGAGCAGGTTAGAGATAATGGAAAATTTGAAACTCTCAAAAAAATTATAGTAAAGATTGCATTAGCGCAAACAAACGGAAATTATTACTCAGTGAAATAACAGAACAGTGAAAAGATATTGAATATATTGTTCGGATTTAAACTTTAAGTTGGAGACTTGTAGATCGTCTAATTCGTGTTGCCATCAGGGAAAAGTAGTGTTTGTTCCCAATGAAGAAGCGTATCCATGAGAATTAAAAGATATGTTGGTTGATGAAAGTGAAATCTTGTGAGACAAGACTTTATACAAAGAGATTTGGAAAAGTCCTGCCCACATCTAAAACACACGTTCAATCATCTCTTATTTGTGTGAATGCTGTTGTTGGACACAGTTCGTGTAGAGAGAAAGAAACGATATTTACTCACGAACAGTTATACGTTGTGTTGTCACAATGTAATTCCAAACACGGAATTAAAATTCAGTGCGATACCGATGAAAAGGTAAAAGCGAAAAGAGATTGAATATATGGACATAGGTGATATGACAGAAGTATGTAGATATTGTTTTGCTCTAAACTTTAAGTCGGAGACTTGTAGATCGTCTAAGTCATGTTGCCATCAGGGAATAGTAGTTTTTCTTCCCAATGAAGAGGCCTATCCATGAGGATTAAAAGTTTTGTTGTTTGGTGAAAGTGAAATCCACATATGAGAGCAGCAGAGACGCAAAGTTGCTGGCACTTAGCACAGGCAGAGGGGTTGGCGAGCGAATCAAGCAGGGGGCAAAGCCCCCTTGTCTATTTAAATACAATCATAACCCAGCCACAGGGGATGCACAAACCAGTGTGTTTCTTCATGCCGGTCCCAAGCCCGGATAAGTGGGGAGGGTTACGTCAGGAAGGGCATCCGGTGTAAAATTTTGCCAAATCAATATGCGGACAACAATACAAATTTCCATATCAGATTGGTCGAGCCCCGGGTTAATAACAACCATCACCAGTACTTTTAGCCAACAGGGTGCTGGTGGAAATTGGGCTACTGTTGGCTGAAGAAGGAGAAGAAGAGGGGGGAGACATGTCCGGAGGCAGGAGAAAGGACATGCAGATGATGATTGTGACAGAACAAGATGCAGAGGACAGAAAGATATGGAAGAAGATAATCCACTGTGGCAACCCCTAACGGGAGTAGCCGAAAGAGGAAGATAAGTTGGTCCAATGTCAGTTTGTCTGTCTGAACACCAATCACACAAAAATGAACCAATCACACAAAAAAGTTTTAATGTGTCTGTTTGTGTGTCCATCTGGCTGCTGTGTCTCTATCAGTCCAAAAGATGGCACATTACAAACATTTGTAGTAATAAAATGCATTACATTTGTCATTCCAATAGATGGCACATCACAAAAATTAATATTGATTTTCATGAATCTCATACCAATTGGCGTACAACAGAGACATGTGCATTGCATGGTGCACTGCAAGCGTTAACACTGAGGTGTACTTTGATTACTTAGATTTCAACCTGTCTTTGACAGCTTATATATATGAAACAGGATGTTGCATAATACCGTTCTCTCTTCCCCTTCCTCTGCAAAAAGGAAGATTGACACCTTTCCATTGCTGACGTCACTTCTAGTACCTGTCCATTTAGTACCCGTCCATCTGTACCTGTCTCTTTCTCCCAGAATGCCTGAAATCTAGAAAAACCACCATCTTGTGCAGTCAACCCAAGGCAATAGTCAGAGAAAGATGTTTTGTATATTTACATGTGTTTCTTTTGCTTTATGAGTTTTTAAAATTATGGGGTTGGTGCAGCAAAGTCCTTTCATCTTTTATATATATATATATATACACCTCGGTTCACCTTGGTCGTGAACCGAAGCAATTTCCACCATAGGATTGTATTTAAATAAAATTAATCTGTTCCAGACCGTACGAACTGTATGTAAATATATCTTTTTTTAGTTTTTAAGCACAAATTTAGTTAATGATACCATAGAATGCACAGCGTAATAGTAAACTAAATGTAAAAACATTCAATAACACTGAGAAAACCTTGAACAACAGGGAAAACTAACATTGCTATAGTGCTAGGAACCACTCGCTAAAAACACTTTTTTTTTTAAATGAGTTTTAAGCACAGGGAAAAAAAATGAACATTTGAAAAATCTGTAATTTAATAAACCACCAAGAAAAGTAACATTGCCACAATGCACGCTATGAACCGATCACTGTAAACAGAACTGAAAACAAAAACAAGCCTTTTCTACCTTATGCATCAAGCCTTCCCTCTCTCACTCGCTCTCTCTCTCTCTTTCGTGTGTGCGTGTGTCTCTTTCGCGAATCTGGAGCGCCTGTATGTGTGCCTCTGTCTCGTGCGCCTGTGTGTGTGTGCCTCTGTCTCGCGCGCATGTGTGTCTCTGTCTCGCATGGCGCCTATGTGTGTGCCGCCTCTGTGTGTGTGTCTCTCTCGCGCCTCTGTGTGTGTGTGTGTGTGTGTGTCTCTCGCGCGCATGCACCTGTGTGTGTGTGTGTGTCGCTCTCTCTCTCTTGCTCACTCGCTGCACAGGAAATGCACAGGGAGAGACAGAACATGTACAAACCTAAAGGGAATCTGGCTTATTCAGATACCAAGCATGTGGTCGTGAACCGAGGCAAAAGCTTGGTGAACTTTTTGGTCGTAAACCGAGTTGTACGTGTACCAAGACATTCGTGAACCGAGGTTCCACTATATATATATATTGTCACACATGCTCATCTGAGACAAAAGGGGGGGCTAGAGTTAACCATTTCTTCTCTCTCCACCACAGTTATTGGAAGATGTTCCACAAATGCACAATCTTGACCCACAATGCTAAGAGAAAGCTCCACCCCTTCCATTGTGAATGCCTTAAAAGTGTAACATTTGGAAACAGGATCTCAACAGAGACAGAGCTTCCGGTGAAGTACCATACTATAGGCAGGAAAGCCTCAGAAGTCAAGTGGCAAGGGCACTAACTTTTTTAAAAATGTTTCTTCAGCATTCATTAAATGTTGTTGCAAATTTGGCACCCCAACCTTTCCCTGGCATCATCGGTCTGTTCACTCAGTCACTATATATATATATATATATATATTATGAAAGTCTCATGACATAGTCAATTTGATTTTTCAGTGAATTGTTTTAGGTGTCATGTTTTGACCATTTTTGTAGTGATATCTGTGAATTTGTCAGGATACCATTCTATGGGAGCAAGATCCCAAAAATAGATAACTCACCTTGAATGGCATAAATATTAGTGTTGTAAAATGCTAGAAAGCTTATATTATAGCTTTATATTATAAGCCAAAATGGAAAAATAATTTTTTGAATTTTGCAAAGCTACGTGTAGGAATATAAGTATGCAGGACACATCAGAGTTTGGTCTTAGAAGTCTATTACACTTTTGAAATATCAATAACGTCAAGTGTTTGAATCCGATTCTGATTCTGATGGATATGCGTTGCCTGGAAAGAAATTACTGGTTCTGAGCTACGGTTTATTTTTCTGACAGTGATTTTGTCTACATGTTTGTCATTTGTCAATTGAAAAATAGCATCAGGAATGTTATTTTTGCTTTTGTTTCCTACCTAAATCAAGATAGAATGGGAAAAGTATTTCAGACAGGTTATGTAATGTTTTGATGAAGAAAACTTGTAAAGGTAACAGCTGTTAATAAGTTAACTATGCAAATTAATAGCAGAGTTTTATGGATGGCTCTGTATGTGACAGGAAGTCAATGTAATTGATCTAGCTGAGAACAGAATTAGAGGCTGAGCCGGGTTATTTATCCTGAAACACTTTACCTTAAAACTGGAGTGTACAAGATGAATATGTAAAGGTTTCCAAACATCTGGTCTCAGGAAAAAAGAAGTGTTACAGAAACTGAGGCTGCATCTCTTCATTTATGAGTACATTATTGAAGCCACTTAATACAATATGTAAAATACACTGATGTCAACTGTGGTTATTATGGAAAACCTCAACCCCAACACACACCTTGCACGTCATATTCATTGTTTTGCTGTTGTGAGCCTTAATGATTTGAACCAGATTTCTGTTCAGTTGTTCTCTCAGGTAAAGTCAATTAACAAGAGTGCACTACTCACAGGTCCTCCCTGCGTGAAGTTTGCATGTTCTCCCTGTGTCTGTGTGGGTTTCCTCCAGGTGCTCCGGTTTCCTCCCACAGTCCAAAGACATGCAGGTTAGGTGGATTGGCGATTCTAAATTGGCCCTAGTGTGTGCTTGGTGCGTGTGTGTGTTTGTGTGTGTCCTGCGGTGGGTTGGCACCCTGCCCAGGATTGGTTCCTGCCTTGTGCCCTGTGTTGGCTGGGATTGGCTCCAGCAGACCCCCATGACCCTGTGTTCGGATTCAGCGGGTTGGATAATGGATGGATGACACTACTCACACCACACAGTATATGCAGAACTTTTGCTAGCTTCCATACAATGCTGCACTTTAATTATTTTTGTTCTTCCTCATTTTTTTGTTCATATAGTTCTTAAAATCATACCTTATACCTTTCAGGCCCTATGGAACATCAAAGCAAGATGTAAAGACACATCCTCAACTTACCTGTTCTGAACTTTGACAAAACAAATGTTTTCTAAAATGACACAAATTTGTTGCCAGCTGGACTGCTACGATGGAGCAAACAACAGTGAAAGTAGAGTACGAGGACGCTGATACAAGTAGTAACAGTAATATGGTCATGTGTACAGAGGTCAAGTAAAAGTGAAGCATTAGAAAGGAGCCAACAAATCATACTTGACCAATTTCTCTTTTGCTAACGTGATAGTGTACTATTAAAATTAGGTAAATATATGGATGCATTGTGGGGTAAATTACAATTGTATTTTGTGGTCATCCAAGGAAGTGAAGGGTCTGACAATGGAAGAATTTTGGGGTGCCAACCCGGCCTCCCACATTTCAGTCCTTTAACAACAACACCACACAACAGTGTGATGAATCAAAACAAAAACAGTTGTCACATAAAAAGAGTAGCTATAACTAATCTGGCTGAGCTGTTTGCTCATGTGGTCTCCCTATTAAGTGACGCCTCCTTCTGGGCAGTCGTCCTTTATAGGCCAAAGACCAGAAGGGGAAGAGTCAGTTGCCTTCACTGGGCAGTTTCTCAGAGCCGAGAAAGAAAATGACAAGAAACTTAGAGGCAGCACCCCCTCTAAGCCTGGGGTGGTATCACATGGCTGGGAAAAGCTTGAATGGTGTTCATCAGGCATGCATGCATAACAACATCTATATTTCCTATCCAGGAAGTCCATTATACAACTTGATAGGGTCTCCACTTTTCACACAGACTGACTGCTGTGTCCAGGAAGAGCGGAGGCAAAAATGCATTTGTTAATAATACACAATATACAAACACAGCCATTACAACAAGCTTCTGCCAACACAACTTAAACCTTTTCCTGACATTTTGTCAACTCTTTTTTAACTGCCTACAGAATTTGCTTTTTAATCACAACTGTTTATATTTGTGCACGTGCTAATAATGCAGTAAAGGAGCTTTATAAGTAAAGAAGAATTCACACATCCTGATGGTCTTGTTTTGTCCATCAAGAGGAAAGAGGACTTTAGGTGACATTTCCACAGACATTAGTGTGATTTACAAGTCCACACTCTGCTCCGGTTTTCCTGAGTCATGTCACATCTTTTTTTTAGGTTTATATATACAGACAACATCTGAGGGAAAGAACAAAAGCGAAAGTGTGTCAACACAGAGCAAAATAATTAATCGGGGACTAAGGAAGCAACCACTAACAGGACAACTACATATCATCAGTAACTGATCACATCCTTAAATTATATATGATGTTGGAATCACCAGAGAAATAAGAGCACTGCCTAATCACAGTAAAATTTGTTCCCTACTCAAAGCTGCTGAGAGCATGAGGAAACAACATCAAAGCTGGCATTTATCTAAAAAAAAAGCTAACAAGTAAGGTAATAAATTGTTTCAGAATCATGGTGTATGTGGTAAACCATTGTAGCGGTGCTATGTGAACTCCAAGAAGACCCTGCTGCAGCCGTGATTGGACATATGATGAAAGCACAGGGGCTGCTGGGAACAAGATCGGCCAGTGGGAGCTTTGAATAGAGAAGCCGGCTAGTCAGTGTGGAAGGCCTATTGTTTGTGTTTGAGTTTGCCTGTTTGTCTTGTCATCAATACCTATACCTATACATATAAGTCGGCAAATCTTTCTGCTATGCCACAGAAGCTGTTGTATCGTCCTTGAAACTTTTGTGAAAGTGTTTATTTGATCTTTGGACTTCAGGCTTTACACAATCTATAGTTTATGCCTACATTTTGTAACAATTATTACTAAAATATGAAAAAGTTTTTGTTTTAACAATGTGTTTACACAGATTACTGTAGAAATGGAACACACATGAAATGCATGTGTTCCAAATAACGATCTATTATTTCCACTCTAAAACTCCAGCAGTTCACTCCCAGATAACCAAACACGGCATGAGCTGGGAGAACTTAGAGAACATTCTGCGACGGTGGGGGATGGAATAGCAGGCTGCTTGCTGCTTGTCTTAATCGGCACATTTACAGGACAAAAGACGCTGACAGGGAGGTACGAACAGATTTAAGGTGGGCCGGAATTATGAGTTTTCTCGTAGCCTCTGGTAATTCTAGTGTTAATAGGTGGGTGTGCTGCTTATTATTGTTTTCGCACTGACATATTTTGAGATCGACGATCAGTTGCCAAGGAGGGTTTGTGTTTTTGTTTGTTGTTTAGTTATATTTTACCTTCTACTTTTTGTTTAATATATTCTGTTTGATTATCGGTTAAGTCTTTCTATTTTTGTGTCTCTGTGTGTGAGTTAGGCCAAGGCATAGTGTGTTCCTGGGGCTGGCACATAAAAAATAGATAAATCACCTTCCTTGCAGTGGTGTGAATCTTAGCGGCACTATGCCTGCTACACCATATAAAAAAAATCATGTTCTTTAGTACAAAATCACCTGTGTACTAACCACTGAAGTCTTCTTTCCAGATGAATATAACACCATCCTTATTCATTTTGTGTCCACAAACATACAAAAAGCAAGTAGAAACACTCCTTTGACAGGTGACCACGCTCTCTGTCTGTGCATAGACAAAATGATGAGATATTAGATGACAGAGTGAACACTCAAAAAGCTTCAGGTCCAGATGGCTTCCTACTCACAGCATGTGCTGAACACTTTCTTGCAAATGCTGTTTATTGACTTTAGCTCAACTTTCAACATTCGTCTGAATATCACCCTGTGTAACTGAATTCAGGACTTCTTGGCTGATGGACTTCAGGTTGTTAAGCTTGAAGAATACACATCTGAACAGCTGTAACCTCATGATTGTGTCCTCAGTGCAATCCTGTTGTTTCTCTGGATGCACAATTATGTTGCGAATGACAGAAACTCTTGCATCTAGTTCTAGGATGTCATTTTTGTTAATGAGACCCACTAATGATATGTCAAGACAGCCTACCGGGTAGGTGTAAAAGTCGTTAGTAAATGCTAACAACAATCTGTCCCTCAACATCATCAAAGCAAAGGAGATAACTGTACATCTATAGACTTGGAGGGGGGTTTTGCTTCTATGTACATAACAGAGTTGCTGCTACATACAGCTGAATAGCTGTAAGTTCTTAGCAATCCACTGCCTAATCTCTCATGATCCCTCAACACCACCTCTCTTGTTCGGAGGGTTCAATGGCATTTTATTTTTTACAGAGGAAAGTAAAAGTGTACCTGTGCACTCATCAGCATTTACAGATGGAGAGCACTCTGACTGGCTATATTACTGTTTGGTATGGAAACTGAACCATGGAACTAATTTCTGCAGCTGGTGGTTTTAAAGTTCACGTTAATCACTGGAGCTGCCCTCCCATCCTTATGGGACATTTATGACAAGAGATGCCTGTAGAAAGCACCTTCTGTCATCTCAGACAGCACAAACTCCAGCTACAAACTGCCATCTAGCAGATCGCATCACAGCATTTGATGTCACACCAGTGGACTTGCAGGCAGTTTTTACCACCAAATTATTGTGCCAGATGCAATCATCTTTATAATCTGAGACGGTTTAAGAAACTACTCTACTAATTTCCTTTCCTGTTTTGTTTGTACATATTCTGTTTCTATACTTGATAAGTATTGTTTATGTTTTGTTTCATACAGTTTAATATTTAATAATATTTATTGCTATTGTTAATTGTATTTTACTGAATCAGTTGGTTTATTTTTGATGTTTCTGCACTAGTGGGACTAACAACAAATGCTTTTATATTGTGCTTTAAGGTATAGTGATAATTAACAGAATTGAACTGAATTAACTTGTTATATTTCAGAAGTCTTACTTTCGAAAAAGAGTTATTAAAGGTCTTTATTAAAGGTTCAGTCTTCAACCCCTTCTCAAGTTGCTATGTTTTACACAATCTACATACCATGAACATTAACATGAACAGTAAACTACATTACATTCTCCAATAATATGAATGACCATTCTAATGTAGCTTGCATAGTGTCAGACAGTGAATCTGGGAGGGATATAAACATGTTGTGGTAAACCAGAAACTGGCAGAATTCTAGAATAGTTGGGGTGCCAACGCAGCAACCCTGTTTAATGGCACAATATTTCACAAAATAAACATCAAATAAAAAGGAGCTTGCAAAAGTAAGAGAAGGCCAAAAGCTTCAGCCCGGCTTGATATGATGCAGTGATCCGTCAGTAGAATCTCCATCTTGCAGCAGGCTTGGGTCGAGACTGAGACATCTCCTTCTGGACACATGGTTGAGACCAAAAGTGGTGGGGCATCAGGAGAAAAGGGGGTGTGATTACTTGCCCAAATGGGGCATCCCCTCAGAGCTGCTGCTGCAGAAAAAAGACAAGACTGTTAGCAACAGCACCCCATCTCGACTTGGAGTGGTATTGCCAAAATGATCTGAGCTGGCAAAATGACCCTCTTGTTGACTATATGTGACAATGTTCTTTAGGTTTTAAAGTTTTAGAAAACTAATATTAGATATTTGAGTGGCAAAACTAGGGTCCAATAGCACTGATGAAGAGCTGAGACTTCTGTTGGAATATAAACTTTTTTTAAACAAGAAAGAACTTGTGTAGTGGTAGGAGTTAAATGATGAAACAGCGAAGATAGGTTACAATAATTTAGCTGAAAGAATGACCTCTTTTGTAGTATTAGTATTCAGACTCAAACCATTTGTCATCTTGGAAAAAAGAAAAAACACTACACAGCAAGATAGTATTTCCTCTATAACAATCTGCTTATAAGAACTTTATAAAAATGTTTTTTTTCTTATCCTTAACACAATGTAAGTTAGGGGAATCAGAAACAAAAGCAAGAAAGAATACATCTTCATAGTCTTAAATTAAAGATGCTATTGGAGAGTGTATGTCAAACCTTTTCTTCATAAAATTTACTAATTTTGAATGGCACTCATATCTTGCATTCTTTCTGAACTTCTGAGAAGTGCCATCTCATACTGAGTTTTGTAGGCACAAAAAAATGAAATGGGCAGTACTCCAAGCATCATGTTTTGGTGCTCGCAATATACATTGGTTAGGTTAATTACAAATTAGCCAATCATATTGTTCAACAGTTTCTCTTTGCTTTGAAACCTAACCTCAATTAAAATAGGAGCATTGTTACCATAATCTGTTCCAGAGTTTCAGACCTGACTTTCACTTCCGTACTATTACGTTTTCATTTGGAAACATCATTTTCAAATAAAAACGATCTCTATTCACACTAGCATTTTTAAACTGTTTGCCAAAATATTGTCATTGATACAAAAACAACCTAAAATGCATATGTTGTAATAATCTGCCTAGACAGGCCATGTGCGCAGCACAGACATCTTGCCCTAGACATACACAGTTGATTTTGGCTCGATTTAAGCAGTCGTCGACTGTTTTTCTGAGTCAACCTGAATTTTCTGAATTTCAACTTAATCAGCTGTCATTTAATGTGCATTATAAGATGGGTTGTGATGCTTTATTGCCTGTCATAATTGGGCAGATGCAAGATCATTGTTTCAGAAATTTCAGTTGGCCGTTTTGTAGTGTGAGCAGTCTCACAAGCTTGGTTTTTGGTGTCATTATCAAATTTCCTCAAATTCATTGTGCAGAAACCACAGTGAGAGTGTGTTGCAAGTGTTTAGTCTGAGTACATATGTTGTGACACATCAATCAGACCAAACGTGACCGTGACTGTCGACTTTGTCATGCAGTAGTAGTCATGGGAGTAGTCGCTTGACCACAATTTCTAAAAATCACACAAAATGTAATTCAGAGGCACACAGTTAAGCAGCACAGCAAGTGCCATGGAAAGTAACTCTTGTATGCCTGCAATGTCGATTTTTTTTTTTCCATGAAGTGTGACCATATAGGGAATGAGACTTTGTAATGAGCAGGATCCAACTGGGGAAGAGCCATGTAATAAGTATGAACCAACCAAGATGGATTCTGCATTTTCATAAATCTTCATTTTTACCCCTCCACACTAAAAAACTTTGCCAGGGTTTTCAACAAGACTCTGGCTCTACAGAGAGATTTCAAAAGTATTCATTTTCATTAGATGAAAACTCAAGTGTAGTATGGATGAAAGGCAAAATCAGAGACTAATGTCTGCGTTTTTAACAAAACTAATGGTCATGGCCTTAGTGTCACAGTCTTACTGTATATGCAGGTGTTATATGAGCATAGGAAGTTTTACAAGTAAGAGGTTCGGTTTGGGTTGTGGTCCTGCACCTCACAGGTGTGCAGAAGATTAATGATAGGACTGGGAAATGAAACAAAGTCAAAACAAAGCACGGCTCAAAAACAAACTGCAAATGTTTTGTTTTATCAAAAAAGAAAAAATTCAAGTCAAAGTTAAATCACAAAACTGAAAGTCATTAGCCATAAAAATAAGAGGTTCAGTCACAAATAGTTGTCACAATATTCACAAAGTTGGGCAAATTAGGAAATGTCCAATGCTGGTCTTTATTGCTACAACCCTTTGATATCTGTCATGATTTTACATTTGTGTTTAATTTTTTTATAGTCATCCCTTGGCCTTTAAAACCACCAGGGAATCACTATTAACATTAACTTTTTAATTTAGTGACATTTTTACCAAAGTTAAAATTGAAATACATTATTCCACTGTGCCATTTTTTTGTATTGTTTAGCCTGGTTACCAAACTGTTGCTAGGTAAGGTCAACAGGAAGTGTGTGCCATGATGTGACATTGCCAGGTCAAAGGTATAAGGGTCAGTGTCATACACCTCCGCAGTCTATAAGTTTGTGGATATTCAAAGAAAAACTATAGTGTTAATTGTTTTGTTTTTCCTGATATTCTGGCTACAAATTCTGTTTTCGTCTCTCATTCTCACATAGGTTACTCACAAATTTTACTGATTTCTGACTGGTCTCGCTCTATTTATTCAATCAGTTTTGATTTAATGTTCAGCCACATTTCTGACTTTGATTCCATCTCTTAATTTGATTATTTCATTTTTTCTGCTGTCACCTGTGCTGTCAGAACAGTGTCATGCATAACACAATTCTGGTTAAACTTACTGAAAAACTGCCTAGCAAACAAGACAACAAAGAGCACAAAGTGACGGCACCCATGACAAAAACAAGATAGTGCTATGGAAAAAGTAATTTGTTTTTAATGTGGTGAAAAACACTTCAGCTTCAGAAACAAATGTAACAACAATATTCTTTGACAAAAAAACATACATGTACTCTGAAGAAAGCATGCATAAATATTTAAAAAGCAAGGAAAAAAATGTAAATCATAACAAATCCTCTGTTGCCTTCAAGCCTATATTTGTAACTTGCATTTGCTGTTGATGAATATATTTGTTTGCTTCTGATTTTCTATGCCAATTTTAGCTTATTATTTTGTAGTCTGTTCTGTGGCCTCTCCCACATAATAATAAGAAACTACATCTATCTATTTTCTGAAACAGTTTCTTTCAATTTCAGTCTAACCTCACAGCATAAACTACATGCCTTAATGAACCTCAACTGAGGCACCACTCCGTTGCAGCACACACCTACATTCACTCACAACTGGCCAACTCAAAGTCTTCAATCAATTCAAACTGCATGTTTTGGGAGGTGGGAGGAAAATCTGAATACTTGGAGAAAACCCCCACAAAGATGGGTAAACCAGATAAACTCCACTCAGATGGTGTGCAGAGTAGGATTTGAAAGCAGGACTAACAAATGGCACTGCACCACCCATAATGAGAAGAGCAATATAGAAAAACAAAACTGTTGTTGCTATGTAACCAGGAAAGTACATTTACTTGCTATTATTTTCAAAGCCTTTTTTAGGTTGAAAAATTCTGTTACATAAGCCCTTCTTTTGCTCCCTACTGTTAAATCCATCTGTATGACTGAAGGATAAGACAGCTAAAGAAACAAGAGTTATGTGTAGAGATCACTGTGACTTGGGATGCTGCTGTGATTGTGCATTCCTCTAACTGACCGGTGCCAGATTTTGGCAGTGTGATCAAGCAAACAAACTCTTCCAATATAAAGCTAAGGTAGTGTACACAAAGAATAATGCTGTCTCTACAAATTGCATGTTTGGGAAAAAAAGAAAGGAGAAGATGACCTCCAAAAATATTGCAGTTGCTTTTATAGACTCAGATGCCTCACAATTCATGCAGCAGCTGCGTCCAGACATTCAAGCACTCTGTGTTGTCTTGCAGTTGCTATAGGCTGACTTTGAAGAAGTTCTTTAGAGAACAGACATTCGACATGTAACAGGAGATAAGCAGCAATAAAAATATGTGCCCCTGGCACATTTCAAAATATAGCTAGTACTGCAGGCATCAATTTCGGTTGACTCATATTGTGTGGCAGGAAATGTTGCTACAGTTTTAATAAACCACTCAAGGCAGGTTCTCTATTCCTCTGACATAAAAAGTTCCAAGCAAATGAACTGCCAACAGGAGGTGTTATGGGGCAAATCTTTTAGAATGCTCAATGTCATCTACTGTATATATGAGATTTGTGTCAGTGACCTTAAATAAAGATGAACATAAAGTTATTCATATACAGTATGATGTAAGCCAAATAGTAACTGTGTTTAGTGATCACACCTGTAAAATGCCAATTCCCTAGTTTATATTATATGTTTTTTTTTGTTATTTGAAAGTTGTCTAAGATAACTGAGCAAGTACTTCATATAAATCAGATAATAATTATGATGGACTTATGTGATGTTCACACTGAATGAGGACCAGTAGGTAAAATTTGATCTAGTCCCGACTTTATCATGGTCTCTTTTTTGTGTTTAAAGAATCTTCAATAGTTCATATTTTCAGAAAAAGATATGTATGTTAATAGTAATAATAATAATAATAATAATAGTAAATCTTTACATTTACATAGTGCTTTTCTTACCACTCAAAGCATTTTTCATAATGAGTGGGGAGCCACCTCAACCATCACTAATGTTTAGCCTCCACCTGCATGATGCCACGGCAGCCATTATTGCACAAGTATGCTCAGCACACATTAGCTGTTAGGTGGTGAAGCAGTGAATGAGAGATAGCCAATTAGAGACAGGAGATGATTAGGGGGCCACAATGACCAGGTCTTGGTGGGCAATTTAGTCTGGACATCAGGATGCACACAGCACTTTATGAAGGATGCCCAGGGAGTCAGGACTTTGGTTCTATGTCTCCACTGAGGGATGGTGCCATTTTTTACAGCACAGTGCAAATAGAGCAATGTATATCATTTCAAAGCAAAACATACATAAAAAAAGTATGTAATATTTTAAAATATTACTCTGTTTGGAAACAATTCATACAGGAACTTGCACGTAGGCTACAAATTAAATTGTTCATCACAAATAAAGGTTTCCAAGTATAGGAGATAAGCAGTGTAATATGAAGCACAGCATGCAAGAAAATGAATAAAAATGGACATTCGTTAAACAGTCATGCTGTGAAGGCACTGCTGTGCCTCCTTCAGTGTGGCCTTGATATTGTGAGTTTGGGCCTGGGTGCTGTTAACGTTCTTAAGACTGCAGTGTTGCAGAAGGCCTAGTGCCTAACTTGGCAGTTTACTGTGCAAGGCCCACAAATCCGCCACATTTACTGACATGTCTTTGGGAGAAAAACCAGAGTGCCTGAAGAAAACCTATGCAAACATGAGGAAAACATAAAAACTCCCACAAAAGAACTACCAGGGACACAATTACAACCATGAGACAGTAGCATGGACCACTGCAGCACTGGGCCCCTCTCTCTGAAGATCATAGAACACAAAAAACTCAAAACGTGTCTCATGTTTCATTGATGGCAAATGATTTGTAACTCTCTTGCAAAGAATTTTTTTCAAGTAAGCAAGCATAATTTGGGCAGAATGTTCACATTAGATGACAAAGACCCTACATTTTCTTTTACTGTATCTTTGCAGAGTTTATCCTACAGTCAAACACCAGCCATGGCAGTCAGTAGCTTGATGTTTGATTTCACAGACAAGACCGTCTCAGATATTCCTCAAAGGACAGTGTGAAAGGTGCTATATAAGCGCCCGACCCAGCACAGACTGACGCAGAGGCACTTACAAAGTGATAACAAAGTTTTTATTAATTCTTCAGCTCTGGGACATGTCTTCCCCGTGCCACACAGCCCAGCACAGTCCCAAAGCACCAATACCACCAAAACACTCTTTCTCCTGTTCCACCACTCCTCCTCAAGCTTAGTCCTCCTCCTCCCGACTCTGGCTCTTTGAGTGGTGGTGGCTGGCCCTTTTTATAACCCACCCGGAAGTGTTCCAGGTGCTTGACCACCTGGTCCTGATTGCACCTCCGGGTGGGGCTGAAGAATCGTCCAGCCAGGCTGCTGAGTCCATGCAGCTCCCCCTAGCGGCCATCCGAGCCCCCAACCAGGCTGTGGAGGACTCCATCTCCCATGGAGCCCTGCGGGTGGTTGGGGAGTCGCCGTCGGCCAGGGAGGCTGCTCTGGTGGCTCCTCTGGAACATAAGCAGCAGGGGCATCCCTGCCGGGCATGGGACCCGGCTGTCCTTCACAACAGTTGTTCTTTTCTTCGTAGAAAGGCATACAAATTTAATTTCTTTGTGAACAGACTTACGTAAGTTTACTTGATTTTGTTGTGTTTGGCCATAGCACAAAAAGTTAAACCAACAAAAGTATGCAGAACCTGAAGTATCATGAGTTCCAGGCAGACATTAGTAAGTATTTTAAATTAATGAAAAATATTTAGCTCAAAACCAAAATATTTTAGCATGCTCAGTACTAACCCACCGAGAACAGTGTTGATCAGTCAGCATTATTTTTTGTCATACCTTTAAACTATAAAATTTATTTATAGTTTATTTTTAAATTTAATCTGCAATTTCATTTTCTAGCCATTTTTGTACCCATAGCATGGCAGGGCATCACAAAGGCTCATTATAACACAAGCACTAGCACAACTTGTAATGTTACCTTTCTTTTCACATTAATCCTAAAAATGAGGTTTTTTGCTATATGGGAGCATAATCTCAAAACTGTAGTGCTTTCACCTGCACAGGATTGTCAGTGACAGCGTGCACACTTGGCAGTTGTGCCAGTAAGTTACATTCTTGCTCATATAGTGCTGTTTCACTATGCGCAGAGCACATTGAGGACATCGCCTCTCACCTCTACTGACTGACATTAATAATAATCTCCTAATTCCCAAGTGAGAAACCTCAGGCATAACAGCAAGGAAGGTAAACTGTTCTTCTGTTTAATATAATCAAAGTGTAATACCATGAGTAGAACCATAGGCAGCTGCAGCAGTTGTAAGATGGTCTTGACTCACTGTCCAGGCGGCACATTTCTTAGCTACAGAGCCTCTCCAAAGGCAGAATCAGAGCAGTTTATATAATTCTCAGGTGGAAAAGAAGAACTTTTCTCTAGGCTATTGTCTGCAAAAAATTAACAGTAAGTAAATATGTAGTTGTTAAACTGGCAAAAATTTTAACCAGAAAATCTTTACTAGATGTGAGCCAAAAATCAAAGTCAAAAGGATGCACAAAAAAATGTCTCAAACTCTTAAGATAAAAAGAAAATGTTTAGGAAGTGCAAAGAGGTTTCTTAATATCCGTAAACTTGGATAAGGAATGGTTATTAGAGTCGATGTCCTGCTGCCCTAAGCCATAAGCAGCAGAGTTCCAGGGTGTATCCATGGCAACAAATAAACAAACATAACAAATTGTACAAATAAATTAAAAACATCTTTACTAATTGCCAAATGAAACAAAGAAAGCATAATCTACATGGTCAAAACCCCCAAATTGGTGAAAGAAATTCACCAAATGTCCACTTAGACGGTCAGGAAATGCCATAACAACTCTGGTTTATACCTTCTATCTATTAGGCATGCCCATCTTGTGAGTGCTGCATCGTTCCTTCTTGTTATCTTTTATTCTAAAAAAAAACACCATGTAAATAATTCACATACAAATACACCATTCAAATGATTGTGCCTTTTGTCAAATAACAATCAATTGTTAAACCTTAACCAGATCAAACAAGAATGCTAAAACAAAGTTCAATTGTTAAATCTTAACCGAGTTATGCAATTCCAGCAATTTCAGATCAGCATTTCAATCTGTTGTAACTATAAGGGCACACCACTGAGCTCCAAACCTCAGTGACAATATCACCCAACATAACTCTGGGTTTAAAAGAATAGATTTTTATTTTCACCGACCTCTTTTCCAGTGCACACAGCCTCAAATACTAAATCACTAAATCACTACATGAATGTCTTCCTTTCCTTTTGCCTCCTGACTGTGACTTCTTGATGTGGGCTCCTTTTCAAGTCAGATCAAGGAAAACTTCCGGTGCCACTGTACTGCTTGTTGGGAGCAGCACCAGGTCACATGGAAACCAGTGTTGTCACCCCCATGCAGCACCCTCTGGTGCCACCCAAGAAGCCTACAAACCTGTCAAGTCAAGTCAAGTTGGGAGTATGCACTGGTACCATGCATTGCTGCACCCACCACACGATGAAACAGCTTGGGATCCCTATTGGCAACCCCACAGGCAGACTTGCAGTCCAGTATAACCCTCCGGAAATGACCTACTATTTGCCACAGCCAGGTGTTACGTGGGCGACCACTTGGCCTGGTTCAGCCACTCGGGTCCCCAACAATGAGGATCTTAACGGCTGGATTACCGTTGGGGAAACACGGCACATGACCTTAGTGTCGTAACTAACCCTCCCTCACAATGCAGGTAATGTGCCTCATTCGGGACTCCATGAGCAACTGCTCAATCGACACAGGATTTTCCAGAGAGACACAGTACCAAAGGAGTCCAGTCTTCGTCTCAGGTCACTGGATAGCGTCCATGTCTTGCAACCATATAACAAGACAGGAAGCACCAGGACTCTAAACATTTGGACCTTCATCCTTTTTCATCGATATCGAGAGCACCACACACCCCTTTCCAGCGACCTCATGACACCCCATGCTCTCCCAATCCAACTATTGACTTCATAGGAAGAGTCACCAGAGACATGAATGTCACTGCCAAGGTAAGTAAACCTCTTGACAAGGTTGACACTCTCTCCGCAGACAGACACACTGCTGGTGGCTGTGCCTAAGTGGTCATTAAAGTCCTGACTCTTGGTTTTTATGCAGGACACTCGCAAGCCCAGACACTCAGACTCCTCGCTCAATCTCTCCAGCACCCCGATCAGAGCCTCCATTGACTCCGCGAAGATCACAGCATCGGCAGCAAAGTCAAAAATCTTTCCTCACCAACAGATGCCCCACAACCACTAGACCCCATGACCTTGCCCAACACCCAGTCCATACAAGCATTAAACAGAGTAGGAGCAAGAACACACCCCTGATGAACCCCAGAATCACCAGGGAAGAACACAGAGGTTCTGCTTGTTCTAATTGGGATCAACATAGATTAACACTGCCACCTTCTGGGTGGGGGTATGAACTGGTCCGGATATCCACCTTCATCCTGCCTATCCATTATTCTTCAGTTCCAGCTGGGCAAGAAATCAGTCTCCAACCTGGCTGGAGTGCCTGTCTGTCCTCCACGACACTTACACTATATAGCAAACTCCATTTAATCTATTCTGTGGGCACACATCCATCATCAGAATTGCACAGAAGAATTTAAGCTCAATATAGTTCCAAATTATGAAAATGTCCATCTGCTAATCTCACCCGAAAATGACAAAACAGAATGCAGCACAATATTATTGAATATACAATAGATTGATAGGAAACAAAATCCAAAGCGGGTATGATATATACAAACTGATATGAACTGTGTGTGGCAGTTGATTTATTTAGCTGGTGTTTTTATCAAAAGCAGCCTACAAGTTGCAAGTGCATAGTACACTTGTTTACATATCTCTACAGCCTGATGACTGATAGGTCGCTGAAGGTCACACATCACTTTGGCAGTCAAGATTGTAAAGGCAGCCTTTCGGTTAGATTCCAGTGCCTTTCAAAAAACTGCATTGCAGAGTATGCGAAATATATTAGAACAGATAAAAATGATAGTGAGAACAACTGGACAGAATGCTGAAAGAACAATGATAAGTTGCAGCTCAAGGGAGAAAGTGTCTGGTAGTATACTGTACAGACAATATGAGCGTCAGTTATTCTGGAAACAAAAGGAGAAAGTGTGGACCTTAAATGCTAAGATGTAAATGTATTCCATTTGATACATGTCAGAAGAAATAATTGTATTATATGGGCCATATTTTAGGATGACAGAGTAGTGGGTTTGTGTGCATGAGTGTGTTACCACAGGAAATCCAGTTTAGCAGTAAATGTAACTACATTCGAATCTGTACCTCTGGTCGTGACCTTTGTGTAGCGACCAAAAGAATTTGATGAAGAGAACAGACGGCTAAAATGAGTTTCCTGCACAAGGTGACTAGGCCCATTCTCCATGGAGAGGACCTTGGCGCAGAATAAGTGCTTTCTGGATCAGCAGAAGCTGACATGTAGTTAGAGTCCTCCTGCAATCCTTCCACATTACATGTACCCGGCATAGCCCACTGGAAGAAGACTTGGGCCATGCTGCGGGTACCTGGGAATTTATCAGGAGGCTAGAGACATCTTGGTATTCTGCTAGTGTAACCCTCTCTAGCAAAGCAGAGTAGAAATGCACAAGGATTGAATAATCCATCTCACCGAGAATGAAGTGACAGCGTGTGAGTCATGCAACAATCCCAAACAATTTTTATTTTGGGGTTTTCTTATTAGCATCCCATGATTTTTTGTACATAGTTCTAAATAATCAGAGGCCATATATTTGACAAACAAGGTTACTGCGTATATGGTTCAAATTTGTTTTGCATGGTTCACATGTTTAATAATTTGTAAATGTTGTATTTATCTGCTTTATAAATTCTTCCCAAAACTAAACTACCCAAAACTTTCACTATGCCCCAAAGTCAACACACACAAGCCTAACTTATCTGGCTTCTTGCAGCTTTGTGCTCCTACTCGTTCAGGCTCTTTGTTTTCAGGTAATTAGGGCCGTATTGCTTCCACACCATTGCCGCAGGTAATTAAACCTCTAATGAAACAATTAATCATTATGTTTGAGGGTAGCCTCACTGAAACAATGTAAACTTCAAAGACAAAAGTCTAAAATTAAACTTTCTATTAAAAATGGAATATTTCTACCAAATAAAAAAGAATCTATTCTTTTAAACTCCTACTCTCCTGTGATATCACCACTGATTTGCAACAGTGCTTCCCACTCAGGTGCTAATTAGCCTGCAAGTTTGGACACTGCTTTCATTTTTTAGTTATGTTTAGCATGGTAGTACAACATACAAACAAGATAAGGACAAGGCTGAAAGTATTCTCTCAAAAAATAACAAAAAGTTATTCAGAAGAGATGTTGTAGTGGGCCAAGTTAACCTAAGACTTGTGTGTAACCAAATGAACACAGATAAGGAACTCAGGCTAAATGTTTCTGAACTTCAGCTGTTTTCATGGTCTCTTTGGTACAATCAAATCAAAATGACTTCATAATTCACCTTTCCCGACAATAACTCTATAAGATGAACCTTTGTAACAACAAACTACAGCAGTGCAAGAAAGTGCTCCACCTAAATTATGTTTTTAGCTCCAGCAGTTAAGTAATTAACTCAGTTGAAACCTGACAATTACCACTAGTTCACACTTCAAGCCAAAGTTGATGTGTTTTACAGTGTTATTATGTAAATTAGGTTTTTATTTATTTATATTTTCCACTAACAATTGTATGTGATGGAAGGTACAGTGATACAATTCAGAGAGTACAGGTTAAGTGTCAGGGTCAGTCTTAATTTAGCCCAGTCTGAGGATGGCAGTGTGACCAACAGTGGAATAACAAATGAGGTGCCATCTTGGGTTGCTCTTGCCTTGTGATTAATTCTGCCAGATTCCTGTGAGTCTGCAATATATTTTTAGGCTTACTTTAAATTAATTCACATAAATGCCATGAGTTTAGAAAAGGGGTTTGCTCTTCATATGTTAATTGCACCAAAAGCTCAAACTCTTGCAGTACTACCCTCAGACACATGGCAATGTGCCTTCTCTCAATCTACAGAAGAGACTGACTGATTCTCAGGATCTCTTGGACATTTGGGCAAAGATAATAAGTTGGGTCATTGTTCCATGGCTAGCAATGAACATGACATGTGGCCACGGACTGGAGTCTTCTTACAAGCTGAGGCTTTTGTTAAGAGAGTGAGGAGCTGGATGAATTAGATACTTTTATAGAACATTAATAAGGATAATTGACCCAGATGTTGCTAGATCCCATCCAACTCATCTTATCCAACACTGGGTTGTGTAGTGGCCACAACCACATAAATCGTCCAGCCTACCAGTAACTTACAGTGCTTTATGCCACGAGGACAGCTTCACTGCTGAGTGCAGAGCCTCCTTAAACTGCTCCGTCCTCTTTCCCAACTCTAAAAGTCATCTCAAGGTTTTTGATAATATCTTGAGTAATGTCCTGCTTACGCTTCCTGAGAAATAAATGTGGTCAGAATATCCTTCCTCTAAATCTGGGTCTTCACCAGGAACAGAGTTATTCAATAGACATTTTTAGGATACTTTTACGATGCATTTGGGCCTTACACAACATGTGAAGCAAACAAGACAGCCACCTGAGTCAACTTCATCAGCAAGTGGTAACCAAATGTTTCTAAACCACAGCATCTGCAGTGTTGAGATTAGGTGACATCTCTATAAACTTAGTCATGGACCTTTGGAACAATGTATGCTGGTACCAGGCATGTTATGAGCAATTCTGTGTTGAAGCTTGATGTGTGTCACAGCTATCCATAACTACCACAGAAAATCAAATAACGACTCAGCTTTCTGATTCATTTCTGAAAGTCCATTCAAGGGCTCACTCACTCATTCGGGGGGCACATTAAAGTCACCAGTTTACCTGACAAGCATGCCAATAAAAGTACCCATCATTGAGAAAAAAACAAAACAAGCAGACACAAAGAAGGCATGTAGACAGCAGCACAAAATATATACTTTGTTTATTCCTCTTATTTTCTTTTTGCCTTATAGAGTTTGTTTTTTTTTTTACTCTATATGTGTTTTGCAGGTACAGCAAAAGGGTGCATTACAGCACAAAGGTGTAGTGGTGAGCACAGGTGTCTCTCAGTACCAGAGGTCCGAGTTTAAATGCAGGACACTTGCGGTGTATTTGGAATTTGCAAGTTCTTCCTGAGTTTCTATCCAGCTTCAAAAGAAATGCATATTAAATAGTATTAGGTCTAAATTGGGCCTATGTGTGCGAGTATGGATGTGTACAAGCGTGTGTCTTGTTCATTTATCCTTGTCTTCCTTTTGATTCTGATGGTATAGGCGTTAGCTTTGAGAATAAGCAAATCCTATAAAATAATGGATAAAAGGAGCTAATAACATTTGAAACTTCTGGACCTGAATTGAGTGTTGGTTGTATAATTGTGAACATATTGAAAAGTACCTTCCTGAACTTGAAAATTAGCATTTGATTGATTCACTCAAAATGTTTAACATAGAGTCACATGGAAAACTTACAATTCATGGCTAAAAGAGTTCTAACATTTTTTTCACAACTTCAACATTCTCAACGTATTCAGTTAATATCCACCCAGCAGATAAATGCTTGGCTGCCAAGTTAAATAGATTTGCACTTCCTAATTCATTGATTTTTCTGAATGTCTTAAACAATATTCCAATCCATTCATCCATTTCCTAGCATGCCAAAGTCCTGGATGATGAGTATCCATTGCACAATTCTGAAACAAACTTTGGACGGGCGCCACTTCATTGTAGGGTACACTCATGTCCACCCCCACATTCACTCTCACCAGGTCAATTTAGAGCTCTCCGTTAACCTAACATGAACATTGGTGGGATGTGGGAGGAAACAAAACCCTGAATACTGGTGCAGAGCTGATCACTGCACCATTGTATCACCTTTTGCACAGAACAGTTAATCCTCTTCCTTCTATTGCACTCTAACTTTAAAAAGCAAATATTTTGGAACCATAAAGAAAATATGTCAGACCATTTGGATATGAAAGTAAAAATACTGTACATTTGGCAAACTGTGAAATGCATCTTTTTTTAAAATCTGGCCCTCTTTCAAAACAAAAAATATAATCACAAGGTGGCAAAATACTCATTGTACTAAACCAAAAATAATTAAAATAGAACTGACAACAATAAATAAATAAAAGAAAGTGGTACCAAAGAATGGAGAACTATTCTCTCTTCACTTATTTTTTAAACTTACTTAATCTTTATTTTTCTTTTTACTTTCACTGGGAGTAACAGTTTCAGCAGAGTTTATCAGTCTTTATTCTGTTTTCCCTGTTATAAATGTGCAATCAATAAATACTGGCCCATTGCCTGTTACACATGGAGTGACCGAGCAGCGTAACCACCCAACTCAGCCAGCTCTACAGGTCCATCTAATAAGAGTAACATGACCTTATTTAGCACAGCCTTGGAGTTCTCACCCCACTGGACTATCCGGTTCAACACACTTTTATAAAATACTAGCCATCCCCCACGGCTCCGCCCGCATTGTAGTGAAACAGGACAGTGAAGAAGGCCCTGCCCGGCTCCATACTCCTGACGTCACGTTTCCACCTTCCCTCAGTCCGCAGCCTCTGTATTGCTCCTGCAAGCAAACTATGATTCTTAGAGTGATGAGAGAAGTTACAAAATTAACTGGAATATTCAAGTAAATTATAGAAAAAAAAAACAATCTAAATCCGTTAAGTAATTCTGTCATTCGCTAGCTAAGCGGAGATAAGGAATGCCCTGAGGCTGGTGACTGAGTGAGGAGGGCGCCACCCCCCTCTCCTCGGCCCGCTGTGTGTCTCTCGGATTCCAACAAATAAATCGGTACCACAAGCGAACTGTGATACATAGTGCAATGAGTGAAGTAGCAAAATCAACAGGAACGTTCAAGCAAATTATAGAATAAACCTGATCTAAATCCGCTAAGTAGTTCTCTTGTGAAAAGTGGACAGACAGATAGACAGACAGATGTTGGATTTTATATGTATATATAGAGATGAAGTGGATAACCCAGTGATCAAAACCGCCAAGGGTTCTAGAAGTGTAAGACTGAAAAATGAGGTTTGCCAAGATCCAAAGGAGATAAGATGCATCAGAATTCCACTGAGAATCTAAGGATGTCTTTGCAGCTATTTTGCTGAGACAAAACAGCCTCCACTGGATAGAAGCGAGAGAGAGAGAGAGAGATGGATGAGAGGTTCAGTAAGAGAAAAATTTTAGGAAGGGAAAGTATATGAATGTGAAGTAAGACATTTAAGAATAGACAACCACAAAGCTAATTCTTTATATGCAATTATAATTCCTTTCTGACTGTAGCTGCCAATGTGTAAGGCGAAGTCAGGCACGGGTAAGACGCGTGTCAAAGAAATCTCAAAGTCCAAAAGTTCGTTTAAAAATATTTAGTGAAAGTTAAAATCAAATAATCCACACAAGAATAAAAAGAAAAATAGTTACACACATAGAATAAAGGCAAAAAAAAGGAAAAAATGTATCTTCTATAGACTTAGTTTTTTCTTAAGAAGCTTTGGTTATTTCTGTACTTAAAGGTTCTTAATTTCTTCTTCTGTATGCCTTAAACATACGGTTCAACACTTAAATCTTTTATTTTAAGAGTTACTTTACACTCAAAAGGCCCGTAGACCGTTGGCACATTGACATGCACCGAGGCACGTTCACGTGCGCAAGCACGAACGTGAGCACAAACAAGGACACAGTTTTATGCATTATCATCTAATAAATATTCATATATTTTATAGAACTAGGAAAATGGCTCTTACACTGACATTGTTTGGCTTTAGTGTTGTTTTTAGATAATTGGGAAATTTTGGCTTCCTTTTCCTGTACTGTCCTTGGTTTTGTTTGCATGCCACCATTTCAAGCAGCAATGACATTCCTATGCAACAAACACTCAGTGTGTGATGCTGACGTCATCATCTTGATGGGATAAACAGTTGCCTCCATATACTTCCTGGTCATTCAAGTTTGCCAATAAACCAAAGAATTCTCTTGTGTTTTTGGTGTTAGTTTTGCTTTGAATATTATTGATCATTTTTTGGCTTTGACTTTGAATTTTGATTAGTATTCTTATTTTTTATGAAAAATAGCCCCTTGGTAACAATTAGTTTATTGACATTTCTGGTTACCATTATAAAACGTTTGCATTTATTTTTGCAAGCATAATAATGATTTCACCCAGAACTGCTCTGATTTCATTGTTAATGTAGGCAGATAATTTTTCCTTTCCTAAATCATGTTCCAAGCATCCATTGGACTGTTTCTTCTTTTGTGGATCAGGTTTACATCTTGACATGACCTACAAAAGATACCTCTAATAATATGATGCAACGTTTGTCCTATTTATAGGCCTTTTTTCTGTCTATAATTTGGAACAGGCATAGATTATGCTCTTTAGTGAGTTATCCAGCAGGTAGCGCTAGCTGCATGGATGGAACAGGTTCAAGGCTGGGAATCACATTGTGGAAAAGTCGTTCTGCTTAAAGGACCACCTCAAATACACAACAGCAACAAAATAACCACAAAACTGAATTATGACACACAGTTTTTTACTTACTTTGTATTAAATAATTTTTCAGGATAAAAATACAAAGTCAGGCTCTGTCAGGACACCGAAGATGAAAGTAGTTAGCAGTTAGCAAAGGTGCTCTCTGTGCTCCTGTTGTTATTCTCATCAGATGCTGTAGGAGTGTGGAAGTTAAGCTGTTCCAAAGCCCCAGAATTAAGCAGATTAGTAGCTGTGCTGCTCCAGTGTGTTTGGTATTCTGTGGCAGTGGGGTCTCATAATGAATAAGTGTAGGTAACACTTTTTTGGAAATTTAGAATATTATTGTTTTAGTACAATCAACCAATTGGACTCCAGCTATGAGTTGTGCCTCCCCTTTTCTAGAAGTATTTACGAAACAAACAACTTTCTCCCCAGACCAAAATGTCACCCACTATAATTTTGCTGATCAATGCGTCTTTGGAACACCTCGTCCCCTGTAGAAATCCAATAAGGCAATGGTTTTCAAAATGTATTCCTCCAAGGTGCCCCAGAGAACCAGAGGAATGTGTTAGTACCCCCACAGTGGTTATGATATTCTTGTATTTTCACCGGAGCCTTGACAGTGATGCTGGTTTAGAACTATCAGAAGCATATTTCCTGTTAGCGCTGTTGCATTTACATTTATTTGCTTAGCAGATGCTTTTATCTAAAGCAACTTACAAAGGAGGTAAACTTAATCGAATAACATTAGGCTAGGGCCTGTTTGCTCAGCATATGTAATAGGACAAAAGTTGATTGCCACAAGTGAAAAGATGGAATAACTCATACATTTGCAATCAATAAAGCAATTATACTTAATTAGCCAAGAATATAAAGTATTGCAGGGCAAAGTTTTTTTTTCTTTCCAATTAGACAGATATTCACAAAACAGATGGGTCTTCAGTTGCTGCTTGGATACATTGAGGGAGTTAGCAGTCTGGTGGGCATCCTGTTCCACCAACTTGGAACCACACACGAAAAGAGTCTGGATTGAGACTTGATGCCACGTAGAGGTGGTATCACTAGACACTGTTCCCTGGTAGACCTGAGTGGGCGAGAATGAGCAGAGCACCTCACCAGTGTCTCCATATATTCAGGTGCTGACCCATTGACTACTCTGTAGGCCAGCATCAGGGATTTGAAGTTAATGTGTGCTGCCACAGGGAGCCAATGTAGTGAGGACTGACATGTGCCCATCTCAGCTTGTTAAATACAAGACGGCCCCATGTATTCCTGATCTCCTGCAGCGGCTTGATAGCAAATATGGGTACTCCAGCCAGAAGTGTGTTGCAGTAGTCCACACGTGCAAGACCAAAGATTGTGCACAGCCTGTATTTTTAAAAGCACAACAGAAACTATTTCAAAAACAGTAGGTTTATTTTTATTACATAAAAGTTATATTTACTAATGCCTGAATTTTTTAATCATAATATAAAACAAGTTGGTATCTTTTATGGATAAATAACACCAGTAATTACCAAAATACAGAAATTGTCACTGCAGATATTTTTGATAAGAACAGAAGCTGCTGTCTACTTACTCACTTGGCTTAAAGATTACTTGTTAAATTATGCATAAAATGATTACGTATTTCTGAAAAAAAAAATTCATTTTTAAAATGCAGAATTAGTCACTGTAGACTTTTTTTGCTTATAATTGCTACTTTGTTATTTTCTGGGTTCAGTGCTGGAGTGTTTCATCAGAGAAATTTAGCACGAGCGGAATTGCAAATATGCCTTCAATCCACTTGCATCAATCGAGTCAATAGAAAAGACAAAAGAATCGAATATGGCAGTAGGAGCAGTCAAGGCCTGTCCTGATACCCACCCACACGGATTTAAAATGTGAGGGGATCTGGTAGCACAGATGCATGTCAAGCTGCATCTCCTCCATAAGACTGTCACATCTTTGGCATCATTCTGAAACACACTCTCTCTTTATGGCTTGTTACTTTCTTGTAACTTTTTCTTGTTGGGTCATTGTGAGCAGTCCGTTCTTATTCAAACCACAGGTCTGTAGCTGTGGTGTGCTGTGTGGTGCAGATAAACGCAAATGGACCCAGGAACCGCATGTTAATTACAGGTGTAAATCTAGCCCCCTTAAATTATACTAGGATACACAGCCTACATATAAAACACATGTTCAAGGGATTTTTTGGGAAAACTGACAGTCAGTGTATGCCATATGTAACATATTTTGGATATTGATGAAGTGGTCCATTTTAAAAAGATAAAATTTGACACCCCTGCTGTATCTTGATTTGTAGCGATTTGAATATTTTCCTTTTTTGTCCTTATTTTCAGTCTTCATGTGGCTCCCCCCTGGGGTTTACTAGTTGGGAATGACCCTGGAAGTTGTGAACCACTTTAATAAGGCATGAGAAGGAATTCTGGAGTCTTGAAGGTGATCAGATTTGAAACTTCAGTATTTGCCGTAGCGGGGACAATACCCAGGCCATTTGTCATATCAGCAATAACTTGCTTGGCTGTTTTCAGAGAATGAGGAGTGCTTTGTTAAGATCATTGCACAGTCTGACACCTTCATCCTTCTAGATCTCTGTTTGAATTCTGTGAAAATCCAGCAAGACTGTAAAGCCACCTTTCTTTTTAAAACCTGAGTCAATTGTCAATGATATTCTCCTCAAAGTGACTTCTGACACCATGTGTGTTGCACTTCTTTCAACAAATAAAGGTGCTGCTCTGGAGTGGATAAAGAAACATCGTTATTCATCATGCATAGTCATGCTTTTGACTGACCTTGACCATTCATTCTTGATCCTGAAACACATTCAGCGTCTTTAAAGATCTGCAGTCTAATATATTCTACAGATATATCCAATAATTGACTCTAACAGACATTTCCTTGATTCCGCATTTGCAAAGTATGCAAGTCTTTTTTATAGATGTGTGCGCTTATATGTAGGTAACTGTGTAATTGTGTTATTTTTCTCTTATTACATTATATTTTATTTGTAGAGGTGTGTAAATTCACTGAGGATATATTCTGAGAGGTGTAGTAGAAGAAAAAAAGAACACCAAAGATGAATAGATAATTTGTGCAAAATACACAAACATTCAATTATCCATTCATAAATATTGTTGGTAAAGCAGTTGAGCAAAAGAAAGAAGTCTCAGTGAATTATCTTTCCTTTGCAGGTTTCCTTTTTCTACATATAACTGTAAAGCGTTAACCAAATTCTTGCCACATCATATTGTGTGTGTGACACCAGTTAATCTGTCCTGTCAATTTGTTAGTTAGTGTTTGTATATTTTAGGAGGTGCTGCAGCTCTAAGCTTTTCTGACTATAACCTCCCTTTTGTCTTATAGGAAGCCATGCCCTGCCATTATGTGTCAGTAGTAAGAATGATGTCAGGAATGTACAAAGATACTGCGCCATAAAAAGTCACCCTGAATTGGTTGAGAACATCTTTGGGAGTAAACTCTCACAACAAAGCAGTTGCAGTAGCAACAGAAGATACCTTTTATTTAAGTAAATGTCTTCACCCACACTTATTTGTGGATGATTTTATCACTGATTATTCTGTAATTAAATGCAAAATCAACTTAACTTTCCGAAAACACAACTAGTGACTCACAATGTAAGAGCATCGCTTCTCTTAGCTGATTCATCAATGGGTTGGCTGATAGAGTACATTGCTATCAAATGTCCTAGCTTTCTATATAAGCAACCATTAAAAACAAAATGTTCAATTGTCTGCATTGACTGTGAGTTAATGTAAATTTTAAGACCAGCATATATTTGTAACTATGCACCCATTTGAAAAACGTATAAACGCACAATGTGCCAATGTGTGAGAGTGTGTCTCTTCTGCTTTTCTATTTTTATCTGCAGTAGTTGTAAAATTCTTCATTTTTATTGGCAAATGTGTGATTTTCAGACAGGTTAAAATGCCAATCTATCAAATGTATCTAATGTAACCAAGCTCGCTGACACCACCCTTCATGAAGCTGAAACTGAAGAATTTTATCTTTGTGCTACTTCCTTTTCAATCTCTCTTCCCCCTGCAGCCATTACATTTATTTATTTAGTTGGCATTTTTATTGAAACTGACTTAAAAATCACAGAAGTGTTTTTACAGCTAGAGCACTGGCAAGTTTGCACATTGAGCTAAGAGGGGGTTGACCATGTGGTTACCATCCAGGTCTTGTGCTCCAAGATTGTCCGACTTGGAGGACCTGAGTGCCTGAATTCAGTTTAAAGGAGCATGGAATATGCCAGAGACCCTCCAATAACACAGTGTGAGAGGGGGTTTACAAACGACAAATGCATTTTACGCATTCTGACTCAGAGAGAGGTCAATTCAGAAACAGCTACAAGCTGCATAAAGTCACCACTTAGGAAAGGAAAGAAATGGCATTTAGCTTCTTGGTTAGACTAAATTTCCTTAGTCAAAAATAAATAAATAAATGCTTAAACAAGTAAAACATTTCAAAGCAAAGTCTGTTTTAAAGGTGAACATTTTGTATTTGATAATTATTATATTTTTTTCAAATGTATCTGTAACTCAGAATTCTTTTAAAGTAAGAAATTATTCAGTTTTGCCAGAGTTTACCACATTGGATTTTTCCACCATATCTCTACAATAGGCAAGAGAAGAATCTTTGTCCGGAATAGGTGCTTTCATTTTTGGTGTTGTGTCCTCAGAATTTTGACTAAAAAATTCTCAGTATTTTCGATCAAAGCCATAAAGGGTTCTGGCCCCAATCTTACACCCTTCCACTTTCAAAATGGCAACCATTTGAAAAACTACATTTTTCGTCCTGAGCATAATGTCTACTCATGGAATGATTAGTGAATGAAATGTTAGGGGCACATAGTCAGGCAGTTGCTGAATTGATTAAAAGTAGCCCCAAGTCCCTATCACTTATAGGGCTGAACATATGTATTTTTGTTCAGTCTGAACCATAAAGGGGTCTGACCCACATATATTCTTAACAATTAATTTTTTTCCAACAAAACTGAATCAATGAAAGACAGAACTGAGCAGAATCAAATCAATGTTCCAGTCAATTCCTCAATTCTCTCACACCAACTGGAATACCCTTACATCGACTTAAATTAAAAATAGAGGCCATTATTATTCTATTGCAAAACATCAATTTGAAAAAAGGGCTAAGTAATGGAACAGGACTTATTGTTACACAATTTAAACATAATCACATATTCGGAGAAGTTCTTACTGGACCTGCTAAAGGAAGAACAATTTTTATACCACAGATTTATTTGGATGATCAAAGTACAGGTATACTCATCCATCCATTTTCCAACCCGCTGAATCCGAACACAGGGTCACGGGAGTCTGCTGGAGCCAATCCCAGCCAACACAGGGCACAAGGCAGGAATCCAATCCCGGGCAGGGTGCCAACCCACCGCAGGACACACACAAACACACCCACACACCAAGCACACACTAGGGCCAATTTAGAATCTCCAATCCACCTAACCTGCATGTCTTTGGACTGTGGGAGGAAACCGGAGCGCCCGGAGGAAACCCACGCAGACACGGGGAGAACATGCAAACTCCACGCAGGGAGGACCTGGGAAGCGAACCTGGGTCTCCTAACTGTGAGGCAGCAGCGCTACCACAGGTATACCCTTTCAACTTAAATGATGACAATTTCCTATAAGAGTCACATTTGCTATGACAATTAACAAGTCACAAGGACAAGCTCTTCAAAAAGTTGAAATTTATTTACCTAATCCCGTCTTCTCATACAAGCAACTGAATGTTCCTTTCTCAAGACCAACTTCACGTGAAAATGTCAAAGTTCAAATTGAGAAAACTGCGATTCACGAAAAGTAATATCAAGGTGCTCCAAAGTTTTTACTCAGAATATTCTTAATTCTAAAATTTTGTAACTTTTGAAGATCAATATAAAAAAATAGAGACTTAATTTCCTTTTTTTTCTAATAAGTGATTTCCTTATATCCAATTTCTCATTACCTAATAAGAGAATGAGTGGTTGGTTTGTTAAAATCTGAGGATTAAAATTAAAAAAAAAATTCTGTGCATAGCGCAGGCTAAATACTACTTACAATATATGATTTCAAGTATTTCTCCATTACATTAAAATCTAAAAACAAAAAGTTTTGAATTAAATTAGCAACTATTAATTAGTCATATGTATAATTATACTTCATACTACATAACAGCCCCACCCTGGACCATCATCTTCCTGTGGTAGTGGTGCTTGTGAACGTTAGAGTTAGGTTATCTGGAGCTTTGTGCTCTTTGCATGGTCTCCCTTGGCAAACAGTGCTGGGCTGAAAGGTCAGCAAATAACAGTTCACAATGACTTTCACGACAGTCAAATTCGAAAAGAGTAGCCAGAAGCCATACCACATGCACTTCAGAATAGGTAATCCACCTGAAGCTAAGCATGTTTAGGCCTGGCCCGTATGCAGTTGGGTGACCAGCAGGGGACACTTACCCTGTGGATCTCAATGCCTTAGTGCAGTACTGATGACACTGTGTTGCAAAATTGGTGCTGTTCTTTGGATGAGATGCAAAACTGAAGCTTTGACTCTTCATGGTTATAAAAGATCCCTGGGCTTCTTTTGTAAACAGTAGGGTGTTTCCAGATGCCCTAGCTAAATTGCCCATCATGGCCTGGTCATTCTGGCACCCTAATAACACCTGTCTCTATCTCTCTCTTTAACCCTTCCACCATCTAATAGCTATTGTGAGCTGTCAAATCATCCGGTTAAATGCTGCAAACTGGTGGTGGGTAAAGTCCCCCAATGTAAAGCATGTTGAAAGACTTACAAAATGCTGTATAAATGCAAATTCTTATTGTCCATCTGCACAGGATAGAGTTTCCAAGACTCATCCCTGGAGCCAGGCCCATGTGTGGTACTGAGTGGCAAGTACTTGGTGGTTTGGCAACCCACATAACCCAGGATGGCCTCATCCTGAACCGGTGATGTGGAGCCATTTTTTGAGCTCAGCAACTGCAAGAAAACGAAGGCTGATGATTGAGTGTGATACCAGTTTAATGGCAGGCACAAGTGGGAGACACCTTGACAGCCAATACCCTGGAAATGGAGACTGGCTTTGTGAAACTGCATCATTATCTCTTTGAATGGGAAGGAGCTGCAGCTGCTGCAAGAGGTGCAAAAGTACTAGCTATATATAGCTGGTATTAGCTCCACACATAACATAAGTTCTGGAACCAAACTTCTTGATCAGGTGTGGTCTCTCTCCTGCTCTGGAGTTCTGATGTGTGAAAGGTCCCGAGTTTGTATGGGAATACTCATTGTGCAATTGAAGTTTTCTCCAGTGGACGACAGACCTACCTTAATGCAGGTAAGAGTCACGGACAGGAAAACTCTGACTGTTGTTTGTAAATATGCATGAAATAGCTGTTTGGAATATTCAGCTTTTTTAGAGAAGATAAGCAAGGGGCTTGAGAGGGTACCACCCATCTTACTCTTATTGTGTGACTTCAGTGCTAACGACAGGAATGACAGAGATGCTTGGAGGGGCGTGACTGGGAGGAACGGCCCGGCCCGCCAGATCTGAATGCAACAACTGCCTTTAGTGGAGGAGTTCAAGAATCTCGGGATGTTGTTCATGAAAGATAGAAGAAGGGCGCATGAGATTGACAAGCAGATTGGAGCAGCAGCAGCTATTTTGTGAGCACTGTACTGGTCTGTTGGGGTGTAAAGTCAAGAGCTTTAGAGCTGGGTCTAAAGTCAAAACTCTTGGTTTAGTAGTTGCGCTTCATCATTGTCTTCACCTATGGTCATGAAATGTGGGTTATAACTGCAAGAATGAGATTGTGAGTACAAGCCGCAGAAATGTGGTTTCTTCACAGAACTGCCGGATTGACACTCTGTGATAGGATGAGTGGCTCTGCTATTCAGGAGAGCCTCAGGGTAGAGTCACTGCACCAAAGAATTGAGGGGTTGTTTAGGCATGAAATAAACATGTCCCACGGGGAGGAGAACCTCTGGTAGACCCACGACAAGATGGATGGCTTATACCTCTCAGCTGGCTTGGGAATAAGTTGGAATTCCCCAGGAGGAGCTGGAATCTGTGGAATCTTCCCTGGGGACAGGGAAGCCTGGGCTGACATTCTTAGCTTGCTGCTGCCACAACCCTCACCAGGAAAAGCTGATTATATTTTATATACATCAATTACAGTCAGAGGTGGTTAAGCACTTTGTAAAATATTAAATCACAGATCGTATATTTTAAAATGTAATTTTTTTCCCCCTAATATGACATTACTAAAGATATTTTCATTTTTTTAACTTTGCCATGATGAAAATCACAAACATCTATATGTACACACTTTCCATCATGCACTGACTTGTTTTCATCTCTTCTTTCTAATTTTTGGCCATAAATAAAGACTACATGTAGACAAACACTGCTAAACTTTTTCCAAAATTTCTCCATCTAGCCACTAAACATGCTTTAATCCAGTTTTAGGGTCACAGGGAGATGGAACCTTTGTAGCTAGCTTATGTGCTAACTAGGAACCAAGTCTGGTCAAATAAGCAATCAGCTACTGGACAGACACTGTACACACCCACACAGTAAATTTACAGTGACCAAATAAACTAACAAGGATACCTTTAAAATGTGGGAGAAAAACTGGAGTGTCTGTTGAAATACCCAAAGAAGACCAGAGAAAATACAAACAGGCTGGGATGAAAAGTCATTCTTCTGGACAAGGGAAACACTACAGTACTGTTCCCCTAAATTTCATTTAGAAGACAATTGCAATATTTCAACAAAAATGCATTTGCCCTGAATGTGAAGCGCCAGAATACAGGCAGATTTGTCTTTTGAGATGTAAACAAAAAAAAAACAAAAAAAAAAAAACCAAGTCTAGATACCACAAAAATGCATCAATTACTCATTTACTCATATGCAGTGATACCTTAATAAAGTCTTCTTTTGGTGTTAATTATGTTTATAAATATCCTTAATGTGGTTGTTCATCTCTGTGCACCATGGCCTATTAAGAGCCTGAAATATGCAGATAAAACTATGAATATAAAGGATTTACTAGTTAAATAATACTGAAGTATGCAATATGAAGAGATATATGTCTCACTTAATCCACCTGTGACCATTCCTTAGTGACATTATTTTTTTAGGTCACACTATACAGATAAATAAACACTTTACTAATGCTTTGTAAGTGTAATTATCGCCAGAAAATACCTTTTTTCATATCTTGTTACATAACAGTATTTGAGGAAGAGATGAATTTTTGCAGTATTAAACTAAAGTGTTACCAACGCTAGAATTTTCAAGATATCTCCCTAGGCTTTAACATTTCAAATCAGAGTCCACAATTTTTATAACAAGGTAGAATAGGTGGAGGCTGAATGGTGAGCACAGATGACGTCTTCAGGAAGCACTCCACTTCAAGTGCAGTAAGGAGCTGCTTCTCAGAGCCAGGCATTGCTGGTTTGCAGCTGAGCACCAGCAGTTACCATAGTTCAGTCTATGGCAAAACACTTGGTGTAGTCGGCAGGATTTGCACATGGGAGAGGTGCCATATGTGGCAGTACTGTACAAGAAAATGTGGGGGGCTGAGTGGAGGGCTCAGCTAATGTCCTTAGGAAGTGCTCTGCTTACAGTGATTAGAAGAAGTCTCTGTACGGTTGAGACTATGAGTCCTCCTGTATCTTGTATTGTAAGCTGCTGCTTCTGAGGTCTAGATGTGGTGGGTTTGCAGTTCACCACTGGTAATTACCATGGTGCAAATGTGTGAACTATGACAGCTTGTGGTGTAAGTCCACAGCAAAACAGTCATCTATTCAGATTTTATTTGCAATATATTAAAAAAGTCAGTTTAAAGAAATCATCTTCAGTGCTTGAGCAGCCATTTATTGTACAGATAAGAGTTCAATGGGTGCACTGTACTAATGGATTATGGTTTATGTGACAGAAGACTGCTTTTGTGCTTAAGCCTGTAAATGTATAAACACTGGCAAGAGTGTAACCTTCAAGCTGACTTTACCAGGAATTAATTTAAAGGAACACTAGAAGGCTTTGGGCAAAAATAGTGGGAGCTAACTGACTTCTCCCAGCAGTACAAACTCATACAGAAGAAGAATAGCAGTCAGCCTTTCCACTTGTATATTTTTACAAGTGCTCTACTCTCCATTATGGAGGTCTAGCTTATAAGATCATGAACATTAGATTGTTGCTTAATAGTGAAATGGGCATTATCTTGGCTGTTAGCAGCGTTATCTCTTTACTCCAGAGAGAAAACTTAATAAACAGGATTTCTATCTCATTCCTCAATTCATTTTTTTTACAGAATAATTCTTTACAACAAAAATGTACCTTTAACTTCCTTTAGAAAGAAATAAAAAGGAAATATTGAGCTGTTTGAGATGACACCACATGTTAATCCATAATTCAGAATTTCAACACAGAGAACCAGTGTTATTGATCACTCATTTATTCACTTAACTCGTTTTTTTTTTTTGGTTAACCAGTGTAAAGCAATGAAAACAGCTCACTGCTCATAAGCATAAATGCAATTTTATGATAAACTGCATCATTCTTTATTTTATTTTGCAGAGTAAAAAACAGCACCATCTAATTCTAGAATATAAATGCTTTTATATTGTATTTTATAGCTATTATAGCATCCTTGACTTTCAAAGTACATTTTTAAATTCTATTCACATTTTTTACAGTTAAAGAGCAAACTATCCTGTCATTCAGGCAGTGAACAAAAGGGCAACTTATTTTCTGAAGTATGGACTAACCATATTCCAGTTTCCACTAGCAAACAAGCAAAACTGTCATCTGTTGTCATCTGCAGTAGTGCTCTCAAAGTGTGGATTGTGACTCACCACTGATTGAAAAAGGGAACTGATTAAAATATTTTCTGACAATTTCAAAGAGAATGTTTCTATTAATACTACATACCGCTGATGTTAGGATATAATGGCTTGGAGTGTTCTGTGTGGAGTGTTTTCCCTGTACTTATGTGGATTTTTTTTACCAGTATGCCGTGTTAAAATATATATTGGCTTTCTTGCCCGAGGTCCTGCTTTGCATCCCGTGCTCCTGGAAAACAAAAAGCTTAGAAACACAAATATGTCATCTTTTGCTGTGTGAAATTTAAATACATCTTACAATTTAGAAAACTCTAGGTTTAAAAACTTAAAGAGTTCTTTTGTTACAGCAGAGTTAAATAAACAAGAGGTCTTCCCATTTGGAGTCCCTAGTGAATTTATTGGGTACTTTGACCTGAGCTATTGGCCATATTAACGTCATGTTAATATTATTCACTAGTAACCAGAAAACAGCAGTAGTCATTAGCCATAATATCCATGTTAAAAATCTAGCAATTACCTTTGTTGGCAGTTCCTGCTCTATGCATGTCGTCTCTTATATTTTAATCAGAAAAAAATAAGAATTTCTTGGCTACTTTTCTCTTACACCTCAAAGAGACCTACTAAATTAAAAAGGAGCCTTCTCCACTTTCTTTGAAATTCCTCTTTGTGCCACTCACTGGACATAGTCCATGGTGTTGTAATCTTTCACTCTTCCTTACTGAAGACCTCTCTTGTATTACAATTCACAAACTATTAACAAACAATAACGGAAAATATGTACCCTTCATAAAGATAAACTTAACAAGAATTTGGATAAAGCAAAAAGTGATGAAAAGTATGATGATTCAGCTCCCTTCACAACAGTTTATAGTTTTATATGTGCCCTCACCAGCACTCTATGGGACAATAGAAGTTCTGTCTGTAGTAACCTGCTGAATATAATTATCTATGCCCTGTTAGTCTTCAGCCTTTGAAATAAAGATCAGAGAAACGGCACATACCTGCATTCTTTCAGGTGCATACATGAAGGAATGAAGGACGTTGTCAGCAGCAAAGGGATAATGCGTCTTTGGAGGTTTTTTTTACAGTGTTGTGGACGTATCTCATTGAAGGTCCCTTGGGGAGTTGTATCGGTTGCCACCTGTCAGTTTCCTTCATAGTCACTCACGTTCTGTCACTAATTTAAAGACAACAAGAAAGTAAATGATGGCAAAGTTTTAAAGACTGTGCTTTTGCAGTTTTATTGAATCGTTCTGGCCGGGGATTAGAAAGGTGTACTGTACTTCATTGAGATGGGTTAGGCCTACAACATCAGTCACAAAATACATTTTGAGTGCGATAACCCTAACACAACCCTAACCTTAACCACAGTGTTACCAGGCATGTGTTGGGGCATTATGTGACTGACCTTATAGGTACAACAGGCTGGAATTACACTCTTTTGGTTTTGTCGAGTGTAGGAAGCGAGTGCAGGAGTCAGGAGGTGTTTGTGAGTATGCACCAGTGGCATCACGTGAGCAGGGGAGCCTATGATTGTGAGGCTAGCTCACTTGTTTAAAGGGGTGATTCTTGCGTGGCAGGGAAACAGGTGACTTGGTCCCTTTTCAGCTCATAGTTGGAGAGAATTTGGTAGGGAGTCATTTGAAGCTGAGAGAATCTGAGGTTGTCCAGGTAGTTGATTATGGATGTAAGAATGTTTTGCTGTATGAGATGGCCTGGAATTCCACTGAAACTGAAAGCTTAGTTACCCTATGAGCTTTAGTGAGGGGGGCGGCAAAACAAAATGAAAAGTTTAACTAAGAGAAAGCTTCTTGGGACTGAATGTGCTTGTATGTGAAGTGCCCAGAAAGGAAGAAGATTTGAGTGTTGGCAATTTTTTTGAGATATTTATTATGTATTTTTATAGTACATTTTAACCACCTATTTTATTATTTTCAAATTTTTGAAAATGCACTTTTTGAACTGTATTTTAATCTGTTTATTGAAGTATTTATTGTAAAATAAATATAACAATTTGCCAAATTGCACCTTTTTTGCCCACCTCCCTTATTGACCCTCTGTCAAGGTCCTGGAGTCTGCCAGATTTACAGGCTGAGGGCCTGACGAAATGACTAAAGTTAAAATTTATTACAACTTCTATTTTATATTCTTGTTCTGAATTACAGTCTATCCTCCGATTATGTCATCATACGCTTTAATTCATACTGTGCTACCACAGGATGGAACTGGCCGTCAGAAATGAGCAGAGTGGACTTGGGGATGAATTGTGGGTCAAAGACAAAGCAGAGGGCTGTAACCACCAAGACTAAATGATCATGAAACAATGCCAAAGTGAAAACACAAATCACAAAGTCAAAAAGCCTAGCAAAAATTGTCAATACAAAGGAATTCAAAAAGAACACACATCGAAGGGGCATCCTGGCCAGGCATGGGACCCGGCTGTCCGTCACAATATATAGATTAAATGTTTGAATGTGAGTTTTATTGTCAGATGTGTTGAAATAAGAAAAATATAATATTCTGAAAAAGTCTTGAAAAATTGTTATGAAATGTCAAAAAGTAATACTCATTGTCTCTTACTTTTGTGAACTAACACAATCAGGATTCTGGTATGAAATAATACAATATATCAAAACAAAAACAAAAATACACAATCCATATAGAGGGATCAAAATCATCATAATAAAAACTTCAGCATCAACAACAATCTTTAGCAATAATCAAAAAATAACAAGATAAGAACAAAAAACAAATTAAACAACGGCTGCTGCCCATTAAAAACATATCCTGGTCTTAATATAGTGTCTTAATTAACCATTGCTGCATACAACAAGGTTATTATAGTAAACGAAAACTAAAATCAAAACTGAAACTAATATTAAAAAAACATTTTTGTAAACAAATAAAATAATTAACAAAACTGAAAGGAAAAACTAAAACTAAATGAAACTATTAAAGTAGCTGGAAAGACTAACTGAAATAAACAATAATTTACTAAAATATTTTTAGTTTTCGTTTTTGAATGAATATTCAAACCCTTGTAAGTTTTAACTGTAAAACAGAAAGTCATCCACCATGAGCCGCCCACACATTTTCATCCAGTGAACGGCAGCTGGTGATGGAGGGCAATTGTTCACACAGCATTTGCGGTAACAGAGCAAGCTGAATGAGGCCTCGTAAAATGTGTGAAATAGAAAGCGATTTACGTGCTGCCTTTCTTTGCGCTTGTTGTATGTCAAGATGTAATTCAAACGTCTGAAATCGAAATGTGCTGGTCAACAAGACCTTTACCATATGGACAGAAAAATCACAAGTAAGTAATGTTTCAGTTTATTTCTCAGATGACTGCTTTTTTGTTGACAGCAATTCACCTGCCACTTCGCACAGGAGAAATTGTTTTTATTTTCTCATGAAGTACTAGCAAAATACCCGCGCTTCACAGCAGAGAAGTAGTGTGTTAAAGAAGTTATGAAAAAGAAAAGGAAACATTTTAAAAATAACGTAACATGATTGTCAGTGTAATTCTTTTGTCACTGTTATGAGTGTTGCTGTCATCAAGGATTTGATTATCATTATTTCTTTCAATCAGGTTCGTATTTGGAGGACGTGTTGTGTTCAATTTACATTCCGTGTTTGTCAACCATTGTAAAGATAACAGGTTTCATTCATCGAAGTGTTCACTACCCAAATCGCTACTTGTGAATCTAAGATGTTTAACAGGCATTCCCGGTATTAACTTGTGGATTTGCCTGCGAATATTTAGCGGCAGCATGTCTATGAACTTGTGGAATTGCCTGCAGGTATTTAGCGACAGCGTCTCTATGAAGTTGTGGATTTGCCTGCGAGTATTTAGCGACAGCATATCTATTAACTTGTGGATTTTTCTGTGAGTATTTAGCAACAGCGTCATGAAGTTGCTTTCGTCTAGCTGCATCAGAAAATGTACCACAACGTCTGACACGCCTCCTTTTTACTGTTTTCTCACAGCTTGGATTGCTACTGTCATAATCGGCTTGAGTTTCATGGTTTGTTTTAATTACGTTAGTATTTGCAAGACTTGTGCTGAAGTGACATTCGGCATCTGTCAAGCGATGTAAGCATACAACCGGCTTCATCGATAACTTCGCATCCAGCTTTTGAGAGTTTAAACATTCATAAACATCAAAGTTGCTGCTGACGGACAGCCTTATATGGGCAGACAGTCAATTACGTGGGAGGCATGGGGATGGGGGACGCAATATAAGCAGGCAGCCAACTACGTAGGAGGCGTGGTGATGGGTGACGCAACTCCGCCTGACACGGCGACTGAGCTGCAGGCTATGGACGTATATATGTACGTAAGTAGGATTCAGTTATGACCGTTACACGTAGAATTTCGAAATGAAACCTGCTTAACTTCTTTAAGTAACCTGTAAGGAATGAGCCTGCCAAATTTCAGCCTTCTACCTACACAGGAAGTTGGAGAATTAGTGATGAGTGAGTGAGTGAGTGAGTCAGTCAGTCAGTCTGTCAGTCAGTGAGGGCTTTGCCTTTTATTAGTATAGACAGAGAAAGTATAGTAATCATGAAAAAATTTGACTTCGATATTTTGGTGAATCTTGACGTTATAGACCTCCCTGAGTCCAAAAATACTGTTTTTTGGAATTATCTGTTTGTGTGTGTGTGTATGCGCGCGTGTATATCTGTGTGTGTGTGTATAAATACGATAACTCAAAAACGCAAAGAGATAGATGGATGAAATTCAGCATGTGGTTGTTACACCAAAAATTGCAGATCTGTATTAACTTTTGGGCCAAATTCATCACCTGGAAGTGGTACTTTACTTGAACACATACTCGATTTTTTTTTTTATTCGTGCAGCCGCAGAGTCCAATTTATTCAACTTTACTTTTATAATAATTGCTCAATACATTATTAATTTGATTTGATGTGTTGTTGATGGTTCTGTAATGTACATAATATAAAAATATAATTATTGTCTTACGGTTTATTCCTCAAATATCCATCCCCATAACTGAGTATAAGAGAAAGTCTAGGGGAGACCTCTCCTGATTTTTGAAAATAAAAGAACACTGATTGAGAGACTGACAAGGTCATCATACAAGATCAGCATATTGTTACTGACCAATCACTTTTGCTTTAAAAACATTGTTTAACAATGAAGTGATACAAACAAAGGTAGGCAGGCGAAGAGAGTCTGCCAAGCGATGAAAAACTGAACATACTAATGGGTTTTTGTATTTATTCTGTATTTCTTAATTCACAACTCAAAATACTTGATATTGAGAAAGTAATCCATTAGCAGAATTATATTTTAAAATATTTGTCTCCCTTTTTTCAATGTTTTTTTCTCTCTCTCAAAATAGATTGTTGAAATATCATATTAACTTTGTTCTTAACCTCAGTCTTATCATACATATTGCATACCAGGGATTTTTCCTGCCTTACAACCAAACCTGCAGCAGTAGGCCCCAGGTTTCCTGCAATCCTACTCTGGATAAACAGGTTTAGATAATTTATATATTGTTCTTAATCTGAGATGCTGTCTCTGTCGTTTTGTGCCTGTTCATACTCCTATTACCTGCTCTTACTCTTCTCATTATGGGTTTACTGTTCTTAAGCATGGGCTATTCAAGTCTCACTGACCCTAACTTTGACACAACTTGCTTGTTTTTCTTTGTTTCCCTCAATACAGCTAGGTGGGATCTACACACTGCTTCAAGTCTAAGAACCCTCTTCTTCCTAAGCCCCTGTGATTTTCATGATCACACCTGTCAGAACATAGTAGATTCTGTTTTCTAATATCTTTTCAGGCCTGCAGGTGGAAAAATTCTGTCTATAAATTGTATGTGCCTGAGATGGAATCAGAGATCAGTATGGCTGGTAGAAAATAACAAAGCCCAGCATATTGTCATGGAGCAGGATATGTTGTGTGCTGTAGACATTTAGAGTAAAAAACCCTCAAACTTTAAAATGTACCTAAATTTCATTTCAAATTGGCCCATTTTGTGCAATAAAAGAAAAAGATAAAAAGTGCCAACAGTTACCAGAGATTTGTTCTGCACAAATGACATAGAAAATATTTAAAAAATTATAAAATTGTGTGAAATTGTTCATATTCAGTATCTGGTTTTGATTATGCTTGTTTTTATCAGACAAAAACAAAACCAGATAGTAAACCATGTATTGTAGTAAGCTTCTACTAACATTAAACTCATATCCAAATCTGTTAAGTGTATAGTTCTGTCTGATTGTGACACAAAACTAAACTCCGTAGGAGCTCCATGTCATATTTACTAAAACTAAAACTGAAACTAATAGATATAAAAATAAAACAGAAATGTTATTTTGAAATAAAAACTAAACTAAAACTAAAAATACATGATGAAGGAAAACTAAAACTAAACTGAATTTCCAAGTAAGGTCAGAAAAAATATGGAAATAAAAACTAATATAAAAAGGCAAAACTGTAATAACGCTGGCATGCAGTCTGCCTGTGTACTGTCAATGTCTAGTATGATTTTCAGTTATTCTCATAAATATTACATTCTAACCTCTAACACTCTACTCCCCCACCCTCACCATTTATTTATATATTTAATACTTTTATTTTTTGGCTTCTATTTATTTATACCAGCTATTGTGTATTACATATACAATCCATGTCTGGATTTTGTCCTACAGCCATCTGCCATTTTGATGATTCTAGGGGGTCTCTGTTAATCTACCCAAATCATATTAATGTACTATTTATCTTTTTGTGTAAATTATTCATATGAACCAAAAATGCAGCAATCCCAGTGCTGATTAGGTGCTTGTGATACAAGTTAACCTTAAAATAATCTTATTGGCTAATAGATACCAGCTTTGGCCCAATCAGCTTTTTAATATAAATAGACAATACTGCTAGCTGCCAAGTCTTACAGATTTACTCGGCATGTAGTGATTTCAGAAAAACAGACATAGAAAAACAGACATTATACATTTAGATATGTAATCAGTAACTTCTTTAAGCCCTCATTAGTAAATGTTATTGGGTATTGGTGACCTATTTGCTTGTAGCCTTTTTATTCCACTAATATAATCAAATCACTTTTGGGGTTTTTTTTCCAAGCCACAGTATTTTCCTAATGTTCCTGTGCTACAAACTATAGTCATGTTGTTACATTACTAAGAGATTAAGTCTATAAACAAACATACTTTAGCATGTTTGTTACTTAATTCCGTATATCCTATTCTATGTTAAACTACTTTACTTTCTAACTGGCCATTCTCATACTGCTAGAATACTGAACAAATTCTGAGGGTTGCATTTTACACAGTTTACAACTTTTTAACAATTTTTCAGTTACTGCAGGAATTATTTTATAGGTTTTATACAGTTCACTTTTCTTTATGATTTTGTTCCTATTTACCTTTCATTTCCCATCCACTGAGGGGAATCTACTTATTCTCCTGTCTCTTATAATTGTGTTTAGTGTATGAAAGTATCCTGAATAATATGAAATATACCTTTTTTAAAGTATCACTTTATATTATAGTTTAATAAATCTTGCCAACCATGTTTATAGATGTAGGACTCTGTGTGAAAGGTGCATTTCTTAAATGAAACAGTTTTGAGGAGTGTGTTGAGGCAACATGATGGCAGTCATTAGCATTACAGTCCAACCCAACCTGTCTGTCAGTATACTGCAGTTTTCCCTTAAAGACTCAGGATTCCTCCTGCATACAAAAGACTTTCTTATTAACAGCTGCTAAACTGGCAACTTGGCCTGGTACATTTCATGTGACAGACTGACACCTCATCCAAGGCTGATTCCTTCCTTACTTCCGGTGTTGCTGGGGCAGGCTCCTGCTCCCTGAAAAATAAAACCGATTGAAGGATAGATGGAGCTATAAAGGAAACATCAGTCATCCTATATCGTGGAAGTCTTTTGGCCCATCATTCCCCAAATGACTCTAATATATCTACTTCTAGTAGAATTTTTTTCTTGTCACTATGATATATACTACATTTATATTTATCCCTATAAATACTATATTAAGCTTGGAAAATTAAGCATCTAATTCTGCTTCTTGAAATAACTTTGGTATTATTCTGAAGCAGTATTTCCAAAGAATATACACTGCTCTGTAAATAAATTTAGTAACTAGTATTACTTTTTCTACAGCTTATTTGTGGGAGGTGTAAACTATAACACCTAAAAACAGAAAGAGAAAACTTGAGACCCCAAACAATAAACCTGATTATCATTGATTATCATTCAATGTAGTGATTCTATCAGGGGAGAAAACATTAAGAATAAAACCTATGAGTGACATTAAATAACAAATATATCAACATAATTTTATGAGGTTTACTTCATAGGTAATGACTTTTTCTGGAGTATGTGGTATGAATCAGCATGAGATCAAGTGTATTGCAATAGTCTGCCTTTACGAATATTCAAATCAAATATAATTGCTGGATTGTAGGCATAAACACACCTCTCACCTGAGTATAACCATAGAAACTTAACAACAAAATTTAAAGATGAATCATTGTGAGGTCAAAACAGACCCTGCTTTAAATTATTTCACTGAGCTGTACTTTGAGTAGAACCTGACCAAGATAAAAAAAAATATACATACCATTCTCTTAAAACTACATTATGATGAAGCTGCTGCAGATGATGAAAATGTAATAAAAAAATCTGCAGCTATTTCAGCTATATTGTTAAATGACATTGTATTTTTTGATACTTTTATTTTGAAATTTCAGTAAGAAATTCATCACTGCTTTTCCAAGGATCAAATTAACCAGAAGAGGACTGACACACAACTCCTTTGATATAATATACTAGTCATTGTTTCAAATGTAGGCAATCCTTAAATGGAGACAACAACAAGAAGTATTTATAAAAATATATTTCACAAAGTAGGAAACAATACAGGGGTATCTCTGATTACAATACATGGATAATTAAACATACAAGGTAAATAGCATTAAAGCACAGTAGAAAATATGATTTGCATGTAAGACTATTTAGTATATAGTATCTACTGGGAACTGCCATGTTGTAACAAATTGTTTATGCACACAGCTTTAGTGCCATTTTGTGTGCAAAAGCTATCGTGCATAGACAAAATCTAGGATTTAAAACAAAAGCTAAGAAAGTTAGCAGTAAATCTATATACAGATATTTGTCTAATATATAATGTAGCACAATAAGCAAATGATTAAATTTTTAGCCTTTCCTTTTGCTGGATTATGTAATCAGGTATATTAAATAACATTCTTGAATGTCTAGGGTCCAGGTATTCACAATTATCGCTTCATTCCAGACTTTGTGCTTAGCATATTACTGGCAACCCTGTCAAATACATATTATTACATATTTCATCATCTGTGTAGATACCATCTTCTTTTCAGAGTACTGATTCCATACTAATACTTTTACTTTATTACAACTGCTGGCTCAGATCATTGATGAATGGTTTGAAAAGGTGACACCCATTTAATACTTAGATACACAAAAGAATATTCAGAGATGACAGAGAGTGGTCACTTCTTAGGGATAAGGGACGAGGAGTCTGTTCTTCAAAGAGCTGAAGATTTTTTTGTCTCTTTGCTTCCATAAAAAGAAGGCCGCTTTGTTATTTTAATTATTATCTTCCATTGGCCCAGTGTGTCAAAGTTTGTGCCAAACAAGCCGAGAATATACAACTGTTAAGACTTACAAAGCAAGTCAGTGGGTTGATACAGTCTGCAGTAAATCTGTCTACCACTTTTAATGTCATTCTTAGGAGATGCCCTGCAAATGCCATTTTATTAGTTGCTTATTTCCAACTGTGAAGTAAAGACCATTCTGTATATTGCTTGTTGATTTTTTTTTCAGTTTGGCATAATGGTTTGCAAATATTTTAACCTTTTATCGTTCAAACTAGCAAGACCCTGAGGTCCCCATCAAAGCAGAATCTATTTTTACATCCCAATCAGTTGGTCTTTGTGTACAGCATGTCCTCCACCTTGGTTGTTAAAGCGACTACCTAGAATCCAGATCTTGATGTTTCTGGTGGTCACAGTGAACAACAATACCCAAAAAACTTCTAGACACGCAACAGAATCTAAGTCACACTCCACAAGAATCAAAAACCTTCTAAAATTGATGTCATTTAGTTTGGCTCAACATTACAATGCACTTGATGAGGTTGAAGATGAACTCTATACTTTCCTCTAAGAAAAAAGGTGTCTCCTTTTTTGTAGCCGCTTCTAATAATTGGCAACCCTAGAATAATACACAATTATGCAGACATAATTTGATGCCATCTGTAAATCCATAGTCAAGTCTCTTTGTCACTCTCTCCTACAGAGTAAAGCTCCCCTAGTCTTTTAAATCTTGGACCCCATTCTCTGAGGTAGTCAAAGTTCTGGTCTGAGTCTGAAGAAGTGGATTCTAAGGAGCTTAGTGATCCAGCCACTGAACCTCGTCCTTCATAGCCATAAATTTGAATAGAGTCATAGGGAGGTGCTGTGGGATCATTATCAGCTTCGTGTAGTCGTACATTTATAAATTCATCGACATCAACACCATTAGGGGCAGGATGCTGTCCTTGCCTAGGCATAAACTGTAGATCTGGTTTGATATCTTTGCGTGGCAAAAATCCATTAATTCCATCAGGATTTTGTAATGTAGCGATATCAAAGGCCTCTGTGTCTTCTTCTCCTCCACCTTCATCATCATATCGGATGATGTTCTCACGCACATCTTCATCATCTTTGATTATGAGTGGCTCATTTTTATGTCTTCGTAATGTTACAAACAGGACCACAATAACTGTAAAAAAAAACACATTAAAAAATTAGACTACCCATAAACATATTTGATTTTTTTCTGTCAAAGTGCAAATAAAAAATTACAAGTTCTTAGAGCTTTTCTTTTATAATTGTCATATCTAATAGTTTAAAAACAGAGGTGGTAGAGTTAATAGAACTCATATGCTCAGCAATGAAACTCTCTGCTTTTCACTGCTTGAAAAAAGTTATCAAAAATCTAGGTATGACGTTTTTGTGTTGTTAAATATTCACTGTGAGTTTTACTTTAAATCATTAATATATCATCATTAATGTATTCTTAATCTACATTTTATATTGTTTTTCTGCATTTTTTACAATGTATTTATTACTTTGGTATGGTTGAATATCACAAAAATAAAATGTACAGACTGGTTTACAGAGATAGTTAATAACACAATCCTGTTCTTCATCTCACAGCGGGGTCTAGAGTCACACTGACATAACATTAGGTGTTACATATGTTCAAGCTGTTGCATGGCTCTGTTTTTCTTGCAAAAACCCTTTACCATTTACGAATAAAATCTCATTATCAAATTATTTCCCCAGGGGCACATTTACAAAAACAGCATATCATGCTGTTATCTTTGGAAAAAGACTTATTTGTCAAGTAATGAAGTTGAATATTTATCTTCACTGCCATGTTAGTTATAAACACAAGTTCTCAAAGGTAAGCATATGTACCATTCATCGGTACCAAAGAATTAGGTGAAATCTATTTTCTGTTTCCACTTTCTTCAGCTGAGCATCACAGAGTTTTATAAACAAAATCTTTTATTACCTGGAAAATAACACACTTGAAATCTTTACTACAAATAAGCTCTGTGACTAGATGTTACTCAACTTTTTGTGTTGAGTAAAAGAAAGCTCCATTAGATTTGAAAAATCGTGCACTTTTATATTCTGTATTTTTAATATGGAAAAAACAAAATAAAACCTCTCAATAAAAAAGCATATTTAATATGTTTCTTAGATATACATATATCTATTAGTAAAACTAATAATTCCCTATAGCTTTTCAGCTAGTCTGTATAATTATTTTTAGAATATCTGCACTTAGATATGTAGCATAGAATTGGTATAATCAACAGATTTCTTTTGGACTATAACTTTAAAAATGTTACAATTACTGTATAGTAATTCTTCTTATGCAAAGTATTCAGTGCGTAATATTGTATTTATTCTCTCTACTGATTTTAGGAAATGTACTTTTAAAGTTTGTAATAATTTCTGCATTTAAGTACATGATGTGGACTTAATTAATGGCAATTTATTTAAAAACAACAAGCTCCTTTGCTACAAATAATATTAAATAAAAAACATGCATCCCCCTAGGAATGATATGTAGCCTCACCTAAGCCATATCAGTGAACGATTTTAAGCACTCAGTGTTAACCAAGCAGGTTGTCAGTATGTACACTTTGGTCATTAAACTTCTACACTTGCATGTGGTTGTTATCTTGACCTGTGATGATGACTTTGTTATGAAAGCACCCACCCTGCCAGTCATTTTGCACTACCAATTCACTGCTCATAATGACTCTGTGGCAATATCACTTACCTGTTTTATCTTATATTTGTTGCATTTTTATATTTGATACTTAATTTTATTTTAATGTTGTTGCATACCTGTTATTTTTCCAATTCCTTTTTAGTAACCTGTGTGTGCCTTGTTTTTGTACTGTGCACTTTATGTTTCTGCAATGGCAGAATACAAAAAATATTTTTCATTTTTATTTAATGCTATTTTTTTACTCTCCATTGGCATTAAAAGAAACTGGAATTAACTATAAAGAGTGTGTGTTTGTCTACTTAGAAGACAAATAAATAAAAAAAATAAAATATATTAAATCTGATGAGCATACCTAAAAGCAAGACAATGCATGCTAGAATAGCTATTAAAGCTCCCATACTGAGTCCAATAGGCAAGACGTAGGCTTCAACATTACAAGACTGGACGATTCCTTCACTGCTACAGCCACACACACGAATGGTTAGTGTGTTGGTGCTGCTCATAGGAGGATTGCCGTTGTCACTTACAATGATTGGCAAAATATACATCTCCTGTTTCTGCCGTCGAAAGCTATTGTGCTTGGCCAGCACACTGACAGAGTTATCTGTAGGACAGAAAAATAGCTGTAAGTCTCAGGGTGGAAAAGCAGTGGTAGTGTGAAATCAACAAATATGATTAAGTTAAATGAAAGACAGAGAAGTTTATTTATCTCAGCTATTAATTCAAAAATATATTCTGAAAGAAAAAGGAAAAAAACACAATTGAAGTGTATTAATTTCAAGATCAGAATTTTGTTTTTAAACTAATGTCTACTCATTATTTACATCTAAATCAAAAACAATTTTCTTGTGCATACTGTAGAGAATTAATTTTGGAACAACCTCACTTTAAGTCATCATTTAGGACAAGGTGCCTATCAGGTTCTCCTTGCATATAAGAATGCATATATTATTTATAACACAACATTAGATTGTATTCTTAAATTACAATTATTACAAATGATTTGTTCAGGAACATTATACATTTCTGGGAAATTTGCTGGGGGGAAGTTAAGCACAAGGTTATTTTTTTTTAAATACCACAAGGGTTGTCATATTGTCCAAATGATCTAATTATATTTAAGCATTTGATTGTTATAAAAATGTAATGTAATGATTTTGCCAAAATGTACAGCTCTTCAAGTGGAAGCAGAAGTTTAAGAAAACAAGGGACTAATTATGCAACCATGAAGACATTCACAAACTTATATTTATAATTCAGACAGATCTTGAAAAAATTGTATCGCTTTGGGAAACTTTAGAAAAACAATCTTTTGTCATTTTATGATGCCATGATTTTACAAGGAATATTCATGTTGTCAGAAATTAAGAAAGTTAAAAAAAAATTATGTTGCTCCACAAGATAAATGCTCAGAAACCAAAGTGTTTGAACAGTAACTATTCAAATTTTATCAAAATACAGTTGTGGTGTAAATGACAAAGTTTATGTTACAAACTCAGCATTGCCCTTATGTGACCTTTACCATTTAACCTGCCAATGCTTAAGGTACACAAATAATACAGCCCATAAACATGAACCTGGAAATCATCTTTGAAAAAAAAAAAAAATCACAAAAAAATTGCATAATAATGAACATGATTTACAGTATAAAAGTACACTGTACTGGAAGCAACCTAATTTAATTTTTTTTTTTTACTTTTAATATCTTTGCAGAATGTGCCACAATATCAGCAAAGCTCCACCTCATTATGTTCTAGGAATGAAATCAGCATCTCTTTCCTGACTCCTGCAGGTACCATAATCTTCAGTAAATCACTCCTTGCTTCCAGATTTTTCTGTTGGTGATATCCCTGCTTTAGAATCATCAGCAAATTCACTATATAGCTGAAACTTTTTTTGTAGGAGGAGCCCCAACCTCAAGATTCGCTGTTTTTCCCAGGATGAATGACCTCTATTCCACCAAAATCAACATGTTTATTATGGAGCTGTAATTTATTTTTTTTCCATGGGGACCAGCCTAACTGAAATGAATTTTATAAAGGTAGGATATTTGCCATCACATGCATACTTAATTTGAAGTAGTGGTGACTCAATACCAAACGCATAAGGACAAGTTGAAGACATTATTTGCATCACATTATTCTCAGTTGAGGTCCTAAATTCATTTAGCTATTTTCAGAATGACCTAAGCCCAATTCCACTGTAACAGGGGACCTGAGCCTGCCCCACCAGTGCCCAGCATAAGGCAGGAACCAGTCCAGATGAGATATCAGACTACCACAAGGCACACTCAATTACGAACACATACACACATTGGGACATTTTAGCATTCCCATTCACTCTAACCACACATCTTTGAATTAAAAGAAACCGTAATACACAAGCAAAATCCTACACAAGCAACATATGAGGGAACATATGAACACATACAGAAACAAAGAATGACAAAATTAACAAACTGAATATGGAGACATACTTCATTTTGTAGCACAGATATGTGAATTGTTTGATCTGTGTTTGAGCCACATCTGCTTAGGTAAGTGCTAATAGTAAAGAATTGTGAGACTAAATTGAACATAGCATTCTTAACGTTAACGTACTAGATTAGATTAAAGCAGTAGCTGCTCATTTTTATAAAATATATTGACATGATGTATAAAGATTTGTAAAATGTAAATGAAACCTGGTTTGGTTTGGTATCTTCAGTGAATAGCAAAGCATAAGAATAAATTGAATTTAACTCTTTTCATAAAATATTTATTTATTGGTTAAAGCACATATTAATATAAAATAACATAATATTGTGAAACTCATTTTATGCAGTTCAGGATCAAAATAAATCAGAGTTCCATGGCAGTGTACTGCAGGTCCAACTCACAGTCAAGAAATGTTTTACACAGACAGAAGTTGGGAGTGGGATTCAAACGTAGGACAATGGATTCTGCAACACTGGGCTACCCTAAATTTCTTTCTACTCAAACTCATTGTTAGTTTAACAAGCAAACAAAATATATTGACAAAAAAGGGCTTATTTTGTTAATCATAATATCTTTAGAAGTAAATCATAATATTGCACAAACTACATGTAATGTTTTAAAAATGACAGACAACAATTCAGCATGTACTGTAGTTGTAAAAACTATCAGGTTTCCTTCCTAGACTGCACTCCTAGGTTTTTGCAACATTTTAAGCAAAGACATGCTTCCTGATTTCAGCCTTGAATGGTGTTCCACTTATTTCAGAGGTGTCCTTAAGAATGTTATTCACTATTTAACTGAATAAATTATATTAAATCAACTTTTTGAATATCTTTGAGGATTTCTATAGACCTGAATAAGATTCCCATGTACCCTTCTGAGAATAAAGTAAAAATTTTTAAATCCCTAAACCTGTAAGATTAGGTCAAGTCCTTTACTGCAGAGGTGTCTTTGGTTTATCTCCTTTCCACAATTTCTAGACTTGCTGGGTTTTTGCACTGTGATGGCCAAAAGTATACACAGTGCATGAGGTGTGATCTCATTATAAAGTTTTTGTATTTTATTTGCTTCTTTAATTGCATCAGAGTATTATCTAGAAGAGAAAATTGTTGTATCAACCTAGAACTCCTACATCCTTTTCAGACCTTACTTCCTCTGGGTCATCTTGTATTTATACTTAAAGTTTTTACCCGCATACAGTAATTTCAATTGTTATCAGGATTATAACAGATGCTCTATTATGACCGTAGAAGTCTAGCTCTTACTGTATATCTATGTGTTAGATTCCAATTGCATGATAATTTGACAATCCTTGATTTTACATACAAATTTATAAATGTTATAAATGGTCTGTCATGCTTTTACCCTAAATAATCTATTAACACCAGCTGTATATTCTAGAGTGTGGACTGCAGGTCTTCTTAAAATTCTCAGGATAAACAAGGCAGCTGGAGTGCCTAGAGCCTATACTGCTCCTAACCTCTACAATGATCATCCCTCAAGTATTAGAGATGTCTTTGTGGTCTGAACAGTTTCATCAAGGATGAAGGTCGATTACTTTAGCTCTTTTTTTTTTAACATCCAGTAGTCAACAACCTGTTGCGCTTCCTTGCTTTTTTGTACATTTTAGGTTTTGTTGCTTTTTACTATTTCTTTATTTAACACAATAGTAATTTTCATACTATACAAAATGCAACATTGCACATTTTTTAAGTTTAAAAGACTATACAATTCAGCAGGGCAAACTATTTGTGTGAATGTAGAAGTGGTTTAGCCTCATATTTTTATACTTTGGTCAATAAAACACTTGGCTATGGTTGATAACCATTGGCAGTTCAGCTTGACAAAGACTGTAGTTGGCAGTACCCAAGGAAGATTTTGCCAATATGTTTAACTCTTTGAGGGCTGAATATTTTTTTTCCAAAACACAGTTTCTGAAAAGCAATGGTTTCATACAGAAATCAACATAAAATGTCTGTTGCTGCATGCTGTGGCAGCCAGTTTGACAAGAATGTGTGGTAGGCTTGCTGCCAAGCTGTCTTCATGTGGCTGAGGCATTGCAATCTAGTTTCTACCTCTTATCATTGTTAAGTGGCACTCCTCCCTGGCAAACATTGCCGTAGGTGTATCAGCTACATGAACCCATTCAGCACCATGATTAGCTGGAGACCAGTTAACTGAAGCTGGAACCTCACATTCATTTTCAATCACTTGTATCAAAATCAGAGTCTGACAAGTCATAGTCCAGTTCAGAGATAATAGATAAAATGTCGTCCATACAGTAGTTTGCTTTATGCGTTCACTTTGATCTCTCGCCAGGTGTCAGTGCCATTTTTGCCATTGTTTGCGCCTAGCTACTCACACAAGTGCAGGGAATCTCGGTCAAATCAATGAAGCTAACTTTCCTTCTAGTAACGAGAGTCCAGCTAAAATATAACAGTTGGTTTTGTCACAGTTTACAGTCGATTACCATCGTCAACTCCTCCTTTTGACAAAAGTCGACATCTGCACTGAAAGAATTAAATTGAAAGAAACCTTTCATTTTTCCTTAGACAATAAGCAAACAGGGCAATTTCATTGAGACTGGTGTGCTTTTGGTACAAATTTCTAAAGTCCCTTTGCATGTAAAACACATAACAATGACAAACTATAGTGGTACTCCTTTAATAACAGGGAGTACTTTCAAACATGACACAGTGGAAAAGGATGAGCAAAGAAAGATGTTGGCCTGGCAGAAAATGGATGGATGGATGGATGGATGTGTAATTCCTTCCATGCACTTCCTGAGCCTACTTTTTCCCTTATAAATATGACTGGAGCCAGGGCCCAACCCTGATTTTGTCTATTCCTAGCATCATTGGGAACAAGGCTGATACCAAGTTTAGATGAAGCAGAATTCTCACATTTCAGTCATACTGAGACAACTTGCAGATGTTGATTAAAGTGCTATGATCAGCTGCTGTATTTAATTTTTTCATATTTTCTGTCCGCCATTTTGGGGAGTTACTGTGGTTACTATTGATGGTTGCTACATTGTTGCTCTGCAGGGACGACCAGAAGTGTGTGACACGTGACATCACCATCATGATGTTATAAAGATCAGTGTCATACACTTCCTGGTTGTCCAAGAATATGAATTCATCAAAACTAGTGTTCATTTATTTTTTGTTTGTTTGGAGGTTCTGGCTAGTGATCCATGCTTTGTTTATGGATTATGATTTAGGATTTTTGTCCCAGCTATAGTTAAAGATTTACGGATCTCCATAGTTATGAATCTTTGCCTATTTTTTGACTACAGTTAATCTCTTGATTCTTTATTTTAATATTACTGTTGCAGTAAACTAACACGCACACCCTCAGAATGGGTAAGTAAACCAGTTTACTAGAGAAAATACAGTTGTACACCAGATGATTAATCTATGTGTCTAGGTCAGGGGTCCTCAATCACGGTCCTGGAGAGCCGCAGTGGCTACAGGTTTTTGCTCCAACCCAATTGCTTAATAAGAAGCCCTTATTGCTCAAGTAACACTTCTGCTTCACTTTAGTTGTCCCACTCGTTAAGATTGTGAACCCTTATTGCTTATTTAAGTCTTAAACAGCTGTATTCTTGGTTTTTAATTGCTCCTAATTAGCAATAACATGCAAACAACAAAAGAGACAAGCATTTCTCCATTTAGCTTGTTACCATTTACACCTGTGTGCATTTATCATGTACTATTGGGTTTAATTAAATACTTGGAAGGAAAGTAAAGAGAAAAAAATGAAGGACTGAGAATTACTCCTCCATTTTAGCCTTCAAATCATTTGGATGATATCCTTAGAAAGGAGAAGAAAATCTAGGATACGAGAATTACCTGACATAGCGGAGTTAAAGCACTAACAAGCCATGAAATTAAATTATTGGCAAGAATTGCTTTCTAATTAAGCAACCAGGTTAAAACAAAAACCTGCAGCCACTGTGGCTCTCCAGGACTGTGTTTGAGGACCCCTGGTCTAGGTTAATACTCTATCTGCCTTGCACCTTATTTTTTCAGTATCCTCTGTAGGCTTTTCTCTCACACCCAACAAAATCATAGCCTATCCCCCTTGGGAGGCTTCTGTTGTGCTGCAGCTATTTTAAAAGGTTATAAGGTCAACCCTGTTAAGCAATATTCACCAATCCCAATTAATTAAATTATGATAAGCAATACATACTGCACATATTCACATTAAAAGCTGCCTAAGCTAGTGAGGGATTATGTTATGCTTACTTAAAATGATACTCACCAACAATTTCATTGAATATACCTATAAAATGCCATTGCAGATAAGTAGAAGTTTCAAGGTTAATTGAATCATTCTAAGCAACAAACGCTCAAATGAGGCCTATCTGAGAGTGCATACTCATTAAATTCTCTGATGTCCTTATATTCAATGAATACTTTCCATAGAGCATAAATAGAATGGAGAAAAATCTAAACCTTTACCATTTTGGAATCCCTACTCTTCAAAACTACATATTTACAGTTGGTAAAAACAGAACACAGAGGGTTTGTACAGATATTATTAATCATTTATACTGATGCTTTTTCCAGTTCTATTAACTCTCTTGTGAACAAAACCTCACCTCTATGTTATAAGGCATGCTGTAAATAAATAAAAAAAGATTGCATAACTCTCCTTGCTAGCATTATATGCTATGCTGTTTAAGCTTTCACAACAAGTGGTAATTCAGGGAATTTGGCAATCAAATAATAAAAAAAAATGTTAGCCATGAAATCATCATTTCAAATGGTAAAGGAACAGATGAAAAAATGCCAGGAAGAGCATTCAGCTTTCTATTTAATTAAATACATTGTTTAATGTTGTGTAATGAAAAACAATATGGCCAGTTTAAATATTAAAGGTCATCATGCCATAGCCTGCATAGGCAAAAAAGCAATGTAAAATTATTAAAGTACATATTCTCATAGAAATAATAATAATAATAATAACAATAATTAACATTATTAGTATAATTAAATAACATTATTATTGTTATTATTATTATTATAAAAATTGGTTGGGATTGTAGGAAGCTGGAGCAATTACAAGAAGCAACATACGGCAGCCAAACTTTCTCACACTGGGGACATTTTGAGACTCTAATTGATCTGATAGATTCACTCTAACAAAACAAATGAGCAATTTAATTGAAGAAGAATTGGTTATATCTTTGTACCATTTGTATGCAATAGGGTATTAAAATCAATAAATTCAATCTGTCACAGGATTTTAAGAGTTTTATTTTTAACACAATATGGCACTGTATAATTATGCATGGATAGAATAATGGAATTGTAAATAAGATTTTACTTCTATTTCTGAATACAAAGCAATTATTTGTACATGTTCACTGATGATTTATTATGATAATTAAAGTTCCATTTTAGATATTACATAATATTATTAACTGACATGAGCATTGCAAGTTGTCTTCTTACACAATGACTGTTTAATAAATATTTTGCAAGAAGAACATTGTTAAAATATGTTGCTAATAAATCTCCAATTGCCTAACAAAGAAATGTATTTAAAGAAGCAAAATAATTAATAAAAAAATATATCAATTTTATTGGGGAAATTACTGGGCATAATCCTACTTAAAATTTAATCTAAAACATATTTTAATTTTAAATGTACTAGCGACAAAGCATAAGCACATTTTGCACATTAAATGGCTTTTAGACACATTAGTAAATGTAAAAATTAACAATTAAAGCCTTCTGCATGCATTAATTGGCATACTATTAATGTTTTTGGACAATAATTAACAAATCAAAGGAAAAGAAGTCTTGCAAATTTTAACTGTCTTATTCTCTATTGTACAAAATGTCTAACTCCCAAACCAAAAGTGCTCAATTTGGGCTTTTGTGCAATGTACTTGCACATCAAAGGGTATTTAATACAGCATATCTAATAAGTGGATCTGAGAGGTTCTTTTCCTAACATAGATATTCAGTGGTAATAAAACTGTTTTACTTTTAGACAATTGTATTTTAAGCACAATGTAAATTGCCAATTCCTGTTAAGTCTCACTGTCTTCCTGTTCTGCAGACTGCTCATCCCAATGTTGTTTTTAACACACTTCAATTAAATCACATTTTATGCTTCATGTCTTTGTGTCTTTAAAGCTACCACAATTTTTTCACACCATGTGTTTCATTCAGTAATGTTACCAAGTGTTGATCTGCATGCCTGGTGGCAGAACAACTGAGAATAAATGAACAGTCAAAATGAATTGATTAGAAATGACATGTTTCAACTTAAATACTACTGTGAATAATGCAAAAGAGAATAATTGAGGGAAAATCATATAAATACATGCAAGTTTTTAATGTGATGAATTGTTTATGAAATATGTCCCTTGATTGCACAAACAAAAAAAAATCAGTGAAAAAAAAAAACACTGAATGAACATGCCGATAAAAACAAAATGATACTGGTATTTGAAATTATATACATTATTACATCTGCTTAATCCTATTCTAAATCATGGGGTAGCAGGATTTAAGTATAGCGTGGGACAAAATGTTAGCTGGGTGCCAGTCCATCACAGGGCATGTAGCATACATGCACACTCACAGTTTTAGAGTTGTCAGTTCACCCAGCCTCCGTTGTTTTGATGACATTGGGAGGCAAAATAGAATACCCAGAAAAATTCATGGAGACATGGGAAAACTCACAATCCCCACATAGATCATGGCCTAGTGTCAGATTTGATAGTAAAAAACTAATCTCAAAGGCAGCAGTGCTAGTCCCTTTTCCCGCTAGCCTGAAATTAAAAGTCCCTATATAAGATAGGTCAGGGGTTCTCAAACTCGGTCCTGGGGGACCCCTGTGGCTGCAGGTTTTTGTTCCAATCAGCCTCTGTTTTTAATTGGACTCCTGGGCTAATTAAGGGAACTGTTGTTTCCCAGATTCCCTGTTTTGGGAACAATATACAAATTAGAAAACTAAGTTTGGTAAAAAAAAAAAAAAAGTATTAAAATGTACTAAGCAGTTATATGTATTTTTTTTCTTTTTAACAGTATTTTCAATTTGATTGTCATTCTACTTTTCTAGGTGCTCTAATTGTTTAATTAATCCGTTATTTACTACTTTGTGAGGCTGACGCTAAAGTAGTTGCAGCCTTTCACGACTGAGTGTTGTTTGCTTGGGTTTCTGCTCTGCTTGTTTTTAATTGTCATTATTAAGATTCAATGAAGGGAGCAAACTGCACAGAGAAAGGGTGAAATATAATAAAAAGAGAGTTAAGCATTTCTTATAAATGTAAAAATCATGCTGCTGTGCTTCTCTGAATGTAGAATAAAAGATAAATAATAACAGCTAATTAAATGAGATCAGTGATATCATAACTGATTAGGAATCTGGTTGGAACAAAAACCTGCAGCCACAGGGGTCCCCCAGGACTGAGTTTGAGAACCCCTGAGATAGATAGATACTGTAGATAGATAGAAAGATAGATAGTTAGAGGTTTTGTTGTATTTGCTTATATAATTCAGCCCTTATTATAATCATTGCATATTTTTAGATTAAAAGAAAACATAATGTCTGAAATACCGGACCAGTCACATAAGTCAAAAGAATATTAGCTAATGGGGCTGTTAAAACTGAAATGTTTCAGGGTCATGTGGAAGCCATGAAGAAGAAATATCTGTAAGGTGATATAAAAATGTTAGAAAAAAGATAGAGTGTATGTTGGATTCAAATCTTCAGGCTTAGTTATAATAATTCTTAATAATTTGATCAAATTTAGATGTATTTTTTAACAAACAAAAAATAGCAGTAGCAAAAAATTAACCTTAATCAGAGAAAAATTGATAAATGATGCCAGTGTACTCATTCATTTCAAATCTTCAATGAAGTGTGTAATACAGGAAAACTACATACATTTTTGGGATATAACATTATTTGGGGAATGTTATAGTAAAAGATCAAATAGATCAGCCTCACTAATGTGACAGAAGCTGAATTGCCCATTTAATTTTGTGGGCTTTTATGCTTTTGCTAGGTCTGCAGTGCACTAGCTCCTAAGGGGCAGGCATGTTTCTCTTCCTTTGATAGCAGGAACAGGCTATGGCAATCCAAATCTATGAACTGGAAAACATGCATAAAAAATAGCTTGATAAATCTTGAGTGATAAAATAATAATAATAAAAAAAATCCACCACTAAATTACTAGAAAATCAAATTGCCTAAATACTATTGTTTTGGACAGCTGCTTTATGTGGTGATTGTCCATATTTGAGAACTAATGATGAGCTGTGACTGATTGTACACAGGAGACAAAGCTTCTTCCTATATGGCAAATGATTTGCACTCTGAAGTGCAGTGTAAATGATTTTAGAGCAAGTATTTGAGAGGAACAGCACTTTGCATTATTATTTAGATTGGGTTGAATGCTAAAGCAACAGGGGTCCTTAGTTTCCAAGCCATTGTGCATTTAGATGATAAAATATTATTTAAAGCACAAAACGCCTACACACTGAGAAAGATGGTCACTCAAAACTGTAAAACTGGGTTGATATGCAAAAATCAATGTGAACTCCTAATTATCACTAAAAAAAAATCAATAGTATTTCAGTTTAGTAAAAGATATGCTTTCATAACAGACTTATTTGCATTATTGGAAGCTATCAAACATGTCATCAGGTAATTGATACATTCTGAATTTGGTTCAAATATTTGATACATGGTCTTTAAATATTTGTCTTTAAAAGTGGAATCACACATGACTTTTGAGGAAAATGTGATTAGTCGTGCATTTGTTGAATTCTAGTCTTTTTTTCTTCTCAAATCATTTTTTTTATATTTAAAGCTGTTCAGTGCTTTGGAAACTGTGTTTTGTTCTTTATTTTTTCAGAAGGGCGTTCTGTGGTCAAAAGAAAGCAAAAATAAAAATTCACGCTGACAGAAAAAGAGTTGTTTTCTTTTCACAGCATGCTTTCTTGCATTGTATTTTTTGAAAATGTAGAAACAAGTGACCTGATTACATCCCACTTTATGACTTTCCTGGGAGGTAGTTTGCTTATTACATTCAAATTCAATTCATATCTTACTATAGAAGTGCACAGTTTGATGGTCACATATCAAAAAAATCTTATCTGCACAATACATTGTGATTCCCCATTTAAGTATATAGGCATTAAATAAAATAAATTGTTGATGAAAAATCATGATAATGTTTGAGTATATATTAAAACATGTAATATTCTTTGGTACAGGTAAATGCCAGTAGAAAGTAAAAACCTAAGCAAATATTACTATCTATCCATTTTTTTATAACCCTGTTATCCAGTTAAGGGTTTCAGGAGCTGGAGTTTACCCTGCAGCACTGGTTGCAAGGTAGCAACTAATCCTCAAAGTGGCACCAGCCCACCACGGGGACCTTTCATTGAAACATTCACATATATATTCACAGGCCAATTTGGAGTTGCCAGTTAACCTAACATTTACTTCTCTTCAATGTCAAAAAAAAACTAAACTAAAGAAGACCCAAAATGAATTTTTAAAATCCATATAGGCAGTGTCTGGTGTGAAATTTCAAATCAAAATATTTATTTTAAAACAAAACCCTGTAGCTTTAGTATATAGCATATAGTATTTAGTACATAGCATATAGTATTTCCGAATGGATGAGTAGTAATTTTCTCAAACTGAACAAGGAAAAAACAGAAATCTTATTGATTGGCAAACATGGATATAGCAAGGGCATTAGAAATAAACTTGATTCCTTAGGTTTAAAAATTAAGGCAGAGGTAAAGAATTTAGGGGTTATTATTGACTCTGACCTAAACTTTACAGTGCATAAAAATTACAAGGACTGCATTTTTTCATTTAAGGAATATAGCAAAAATGAGACCTCTTATAACTTTAAAAGACACTGAAAAATTAGTTCATATTTTTTTTTTTTAGTTGACTAGATTACTGTAATGCATTCTTAACAGGACTACCTAAGAAAGACATCATTTGGTTACAATTAGTTCAGAATGCAGCAGTGAGAATCTTTGAAAATTTGAGCACATCTCACCAGTTTTAGTGTTGCTACAATGGTTGTCCGTGTCTTTCAGAAATTACTTTAAAATATTACTAATGGTTTATAGTACTAGGGTGCTGTACCGTGTTATGAAGAAATTATGAAGAAAGCTTGCATATTGTAATCTTTTTAGTTAGCCAACAAAAGGTGTCATTTTGCTTGACTTCTCATTACTAATGGTTTATATATCCTTAAATCATCTTGCTCTGTCCTATATTTTGGAATCGTAGCTCCACAACGTCTCTTTTCAAGTGACTTTCTATCCTCAAAAGGACTGCTTGCCTTTTGCCGCATTAGTTGGAAAAAGCACCTGCGACTGTGTGGAGCTGCAATTTTTATAGGTTCTCCAGCTATATATTTTCTAATGCCAGCTCATCCTTTTGGTGATTCATCCCTGGCTGATGTAACTTGTCCAGCGGCATTGCAATAGCAGTGTGCGTGGAGTTGACCACTCCAACTACATTTGGAAAACCAGACGCTGCTGCGAAATCAGCTTTCATGTTTCCTTGTTCAATCACAGTGTAAGGAAATTCTATATATCTGGATGACAAGCGATTAACACCATCCTATACAGCTGGCATGGCACGACTCAGTGATGACTGAGAAATAACCGAACGGTCAGCAAGTTCACGTTGAAAAGCTCCCGTGGCTAAAAACCTGAGAGCTGACAGAACTTGAAAAGTAGCAAGTAGAGCTCATTTCCTTAAAGTCTGCATTTGTAAAGCTGGCACCAGTTTAGAAAACAGCTCCAAGAGGACAGATCTTGCAAATCGAATCGATTTAGAAGCCAGTCATCATCATCTATAAATCTGCACTCTTTTCTAATTCTTCCATTTGTGATGTCTTCCAACAACGCTAAAGCAGCTATGGTAGTTGAAATAGTTTGGCCATTCCGTGCACCATTATATTGTTACAGAATGATTACAATCAAGTGAGTTAAAATTTGTAAACGATATGCAATTAATTTCAGTTTATTTGATAAAACCTGTATCATAGATGTGAATTTAAAAAAAAAGCAGACCACAGAAACAGCAGCACTGCATTGACGCTGGGTGTCGCCTGTTTGTAAAACTAAGTAGAAAAGTGCGTACGCAAGGGAGGGCTGCCGTGAAAATGTGTTTGGCTTTGAAACAAGTTTAGTTTTTAGACATCCTGAAGTGTGTGCGGAAATGGGCGCATACAACATTTTTGTGTGTATGTACTGTTTATGCATGAGGCCCCAGGAGTGGCTGAGTCAGAGTCCAGATCTTAGTCCAATTGAAATTTGTTCCTGGACTTGAAATTGGCTGTTGATTCTCAAATCCCATGTAACCTGACAGAGCTTGAGTAGTTTTACAAGGCCTAAGGAGATGAAATGAGTGTTTAAATGTGTAAAGCTAAATTACCTAAAGTGAAAGTTGTCTGACAAAAATAACCCATGTGCCATAAAATGTGTGAGTGGGTGTCACCAAAAATTCAAAATCAGGACTGAATTAAGTAAAAGAAAAATTTCAAAGCTGTGTAAACAGAAATCTTTCCAGTGTTACACTGTAATATAATGGACTGTAAATCCATTATTGCTAAAAGTAATATTGAGTACTGAGCATTTTAAGATATGTGTAATTAATATAAATTAATAATGAATAAGTTATATGTCATCCATCGAAGCTTGTTGAAACTCTTTCAATTTGCCTGTGCACACTGGCAATTATGGGGTCAGACGAACACCATTGGCAATTAGCAGAAATACCAAAAATGAATATATTAGAGAGAAACTACAAAAAATGCAAATCTATTAAAAATGAAGCACATGCTTAATTAATCAAAATGAGGTGATGGGGGAAACTAGTATAATCAAAAATTGAGAACTTTAACTAAAATGAGCAAAGACAAAAATAACTTCAGTAACATTATTCAGATACCAAGCACCAATAAATATAAACTGGATTGCACAATCATCATTAAACACATATAATATGTAGTATATATATATATATATATATATATATATATATATATATACATATATTGTGGCAGATGGTTGGGGCTCATGCTCAGTCAGGACGCCTGGAGAATGGAAGGACCGGGAGAGCAGCAGTACCTCCCCTGGAACATGAGAAGGTAGCTGCCCTGGTGGGTGTTGGGGCCACGGGAACAGAGCTTGGAAAGTCAATCTTGTGGGGACCCATGGCCACTGCCAGGGGGCGCCTGGATGGCTCAAAAGCCATGGTATGCAGCACTTCCGCCACACCAGGAAGTGCTGCAGGAAGGTCATCAGGGACCACCTGGTGCACATCCAGGTGCATTATAAAAGGGAGCCGGAGTCGGGTGGAAGAGGACAGAGTTTGTGAGTGTAGGAGTAGAGGGAGCAGAAGACTTGGGAGAAGTCTTAAGAAGAGAAGTAAAAGGACTGAGCCTTGTGGGTAATTTGTGCACTGCGTGCTGTGCAGGTGAAAAATAATAAATAGAGTGTGCATTTGAACATTGTGTGTCCTTGGTGTCTGTCTGTGGCCGGGTTTCTTTTACTGTATATATAAATATATAGTATAGTATGTAATAACAATAGAACATAACAGAATGGCAGTAACACAATAACACAATAAAATGATCAAAACATTGATAAAATATGACATAATGTTGTAATAACAGAAAATATCAGAATCTAGGCAGATAATAAAACGGTTACTTTGTTATTGAGAAGGACAGCAGATTGGCTAGAATATATACTCAGCAAAAAAAGAAACGCCCCTTTTTCAGGACTGTGTATTTAAACAATAATGTTTTAAAAATCCAAATAACTTTACAGATCTTCATTGTAAATTGTTTAAACAATGTTTTCCATGCATGTTGAATTAACCATAATCAATTAATTAACATGCACCTGTGGAATGGTCGTTAAGACCTTAACAGCTTACAGAAAGTAGGCATTTATGGTCACAGTTCTAAAAACGCAGGACACTAAAGAGACTTGTCTACCGACTGTGAAAAACACCCAAAGAAAGATGCCCAGGGTCCCTGCTGATCTGCGTGAACGTGCATTAGGCATGCTGCAGGGAGGCATGAGGACTGCTGATGTGGCTAGGGCAATAAATTGCCATGTCCACACTGTGAGATGCCTAAGACAGCGCTACAGGGAGACAGGAAGGACAGCTGATCATCCTCGCAGTGGAAGACCACGTGTAACAACACCTGCACAGGATCGGTACATCCGAATATCACACCTGCGTGACAGGTACAGGATGGCCACAACAACTGCCCGAGTCACACCAGGAACACACAATCCCTCCATCAGTGCTCAGACTGTCCGCAATAGGTTGAGAGAGGCTGGACTGAGGGCTTGCAGGCCTGTTGTAAGGCAGGTCCTTACCAGACATCACCAGCAACAACGCCGCCTATGGGCACAAACCCACCTTCGCTGGACCAGACAGGAGTGGCAAAAAGTGCGTGAGTTTCTGCATGACAGCAATGTCAGTGTTCTGCCATGGCCAGAGAAGAGCCCAGATCTCAATCCCATTGAGCACGTCTGGGACCTGTTGGATCGCAGGGTGAGGGCTAGGGCCATTCCCCCCAGAAATGTCCAGGAACTTGCAGGTGCCTTGGTGGAAGAGTGGGGTAACATCTCACAGCAAGAACTGACAAATCTGGTCCAGTCCATGAGAAGGAGATGCACTGCAGTACTTCAAGCAGCTGGTGGCCACACCAGATACTGACTGGTACTTTTGATTTTGAGCCTTCCTTCATTCAGGGACACATTGTGAAACATTTTTATGTCTTATGGTGTTGACTCTTTTAGTGTTCATACAAATATTTACACATTAAGTCTACTGAAAGTAAAAACAGTTGAAAGTCAGGGGACGTTTCTTTTTTTGCTGAGTATATATGCAGTGATTAAGAATATTATAAAGAGATGCATTTTTATGTTCATACTAAAAAACTGTTTAATCAACAGCTGTGATTTGCTAAATGAGATCATATGACAATGATAGAATTTTGCACTATTTCTGTCTGAAAGCACTCAGCCATACTTGATTGGATTGTGTGCTTGACTGAAAATCAATCTCTCCTTGCAATGTTATACATCATTTTACCTCACAGTTTACTAAAGCTCACAGATAGACCACACTACAATAAACGTAAAGTGACTTTGAAAAGACAAACTCATAATAGTTTTTCAAAAGGAGGATCGTCAGTACTGCAGTCCATAACATATGACAAAAAATCAGTTTTACTTTCTATTATACATATGGAGCTCATAGGTGACATGTTTATAATTATGTTACCTTTTAACATTGAGGTAAAATGCATTCATGACTGCACAATTTATTTTTCACAGTTTGAATTGTATATTTCTGGGGATATATTCTTTGTGTAAATGCTACTTGAAAAAAGACATAATACAAAAGGAAGCACAATATCTTTTTCAAAATTAAGGCAGATTATTGTTTTTTATAAACATTCATTACTTTACTTTTTATAAACTTTTGTTAAAGGTGGTTACAGAGTATGTTTTGCATGATAAGCTACATGATAATGTATTTTAATTAAAAAATCCAAATAAATAAGTTTTACTAATACTGTACATCTAAACACTATAAATAAATCTGTTAATTATGCTGTAATTGTCATATTTATTTAAATTAATTTGTTTACATGAAAAAGGCTTCTTTACAGTTACCCAGATGTGCACTGCACAATCTGCACTGTGTTTTAATGTATTTATATTTTGCAATAATATTTTTATTCCAAGTCTGAAAATTTCACAAAGGATATTAAACTTGAAGAAATGAGAAGGCATTTTATATATCAAACATTTCATTCTGAGTCTTTAAGTATAAAGAAATGGCTAAATCTAAATTGAAACAAAAGCTGCTATACAATATTGGAGACTATATATATTCAAAAATGTGCACCTTGCACCCCAAACAGACACAAATGATCAAGACACATAGATTTTAGTCTAACAAAGATCATTTTTATTGTTCACTGTACCTGCTACAGAGAACACGCATTCATAAAGGTACTGATGTGGGTCATTTTATGTATAATGCATTTAATTTGATGTACAGTTGCAAGAACACACTATGTGAGATGGGTAAATCAGATTCTCAGCTAAAAGGCAATTCTAGTTTTCACAAGCAGACATTCTGCAAATTTACAGTATCAATATCTCCACACATAATGAAAAATTAATGAATAAAATGTGCTCTTCCCAAACTCCTTTACTATATACTGTCCAGTGTAAAATGCTCTACATAGTACTATACATGCAGGTAAAAATCCTAAAAAATAGAAGATAAGGAAATCTACTGGTAATACACATTTCCCATTATAAACATCCATTAATCCTTCCACTTTATGGCTGTCTTTTCCCAGGGCCGGCCTTACGGTATGGCCAACCCTCCAGACACCCCACCTCCACATACTTTTGGATATAATATACTAAAATGAACAAGCTCAAATCTCCAAGATGGAGTTCCCTTTCACACCTAGATGATATGTAATACTAATATTAATGCACTCTAATGTTCACACACACACCCCACTCTTAGATTCCATCTAGCAATAATATTAATGCACTCATACTTTTAACTGCAAACTAAAAAAAATGACTAATACGTCAAGTAAAAGTAATTGATCATTGTGAAGAGGAATAAGACTGCAACAACACAATAATGATAGTGACTTGAATCTATTTTAATTTTTTTTTTGTAAAATTATCTTAAAGAGGCAAATTTGGCCTAAGGGTGCAATATACCCTGGAGCCAGCCCTGGCTTTTCCAATTTAGACTTCTGGGAATCTGGAGCGCATCCTGGCGGCATCACACACAAGGAATAAAAACAGCCCTAGATTAGATTTCAGGCCCACTTAAATAATATCATATAGGCACTTACACTGTGAATTGACCTGACAGCATATATTTGAATTGTAAGCATGTCTCAGGAAACACTCAGAAATGCAGAAAGGAAATATAAAATCTCCACACAGCAGACATCTGCAGTAGCCCAAGAGTTGATCTGTTGTTCAAGTGTATTGATTCACACTTGTAAAAATTATGTTTTGAAGTAAAAATATTAAATAGTTCTGAACAATTAATCTCATGAATGTTAAATTTTAGAATTTGCATATTATTTTTCAAGTAGGCTGCTAAAAGATTCTCTGTCTCCTTCTGCCACTTACTGTATATCCAGACAGATCTCACAGATATATTTACGTTGGTCTTTCTTACATGCAGTACTACCAAACCCATTATGTACACTGGCAGTGCAGATTGACAGCTTGCATGGTGGCAGTACCTATATATATAAAATTCACTAAGGGCACGCAAGACAGTGAGCGCAAGCATGACAGTGAGCGCAAGCAAGACAATGAGCACAAGCAAGACAGAGAGCCACGCCCACCAACTCACAGAGCCCCGCCCGCCAACTCTAAGACCATGAGATACGGTCGACAGAGCCCCGCCCACTAACTCTAACTAAGGGCAAGCAAGATAGAGAGCGCACGCAAGACAGAGAGACACACCCACCAACTCTAATCCTACTTCCCTGTCTACAGTCGCTTTTGATCAAACAGCAATAATTAGCAAACAAACAAAGATAACTGGCAGTAACAGTGCAAAATTCACAATTGGTATGCCCGTTTGAAAAGATAAGTTTTGAGGATAGTTTTAAAATGTGTTATTGAATCGAGGTGATGTATATGAGAGAGAAGAGAATTCCTGAGTTGAGGAGCACTATGAGAGACACTCGAGCTCCCATAGCACAGAGTTTGATGTGCGGTACAGAAAGTACAGCTGCAGATGAGAATCAGAGTGAGCGAGACGAGTGTCAGTCTGTAGGAGATCAGTGAGGTTGTGGAGAGCTTTAAATGTTAAGAACGGTATTTAGTATTGTATTCTGTAGTTAACAGGGAGCCAGTGAAGTTGAGAGAGAATAGGTGTAATATGTTCAGTGGGTTTAGAACAGCAGGTTATTATCCTGGCAGCAGAATTTTGAATAAATTGTAAGCGATGGATACGTTTTTGTGGGATGACAGATAGAATAGCATTACAGTAATCTATATGTGAGGTGACTCGGGCATTAACCAATACTTTAGTATTGTGTTGCGTAAGAGCAGGACGAAGTCTAGAAATGTTTTCAGAGATGGAAGAAAGCAGTCCGAGAAATGTTACTAATATGGGAGGAATTATTTAATAATAATAATAATTATTATTATTATTTAATAATTGCCATTATTAGTGTATAAATGGATATAAATAATTGCATGTAAACGATTCGCCAAAATCTGTTGTATGTAAACGATACTGTTTAAAATGTTATTGATTTTTCATCAGAAAACCCGGTTTACACGTCTACCTGTATTAGTTTAAATGGCACTTTTACCACTCGCAATAGGGCGGACGCGCTGACTTATCGTGTCGACTGGGCAACACAGTGAATGCGGTGTCTATCTATATATGTCTATGTTTTCTGTAGCCTCCTACAGGAAGATATTCTCTTGACCACTGGCATTGGTTTCACTCCTTGCTATTTTCGTTATACTACGACGGTGGTTTCCTAAGCCTTTGTTATACTGAATTCCTTTCTCACCGTTTTCCATTCCTACTCTTACAGCGGGCTTCGGCTAGTATCATGATAAATGAGTAATGAAAATGGATGCTAGGATTACCCAATACCGTATGACGCTACAACTTTTAAGCTTCTTCAAGCTTATCATTTAGCGCTGCCTGCTCAACCAGGACTGTAGCGAGTTTTTAGTCTTTCAACTCATTTTATTTGTTAGGGCAATGCATGAATGCATGCCATGTGCCACTACCTTCTGGACAAAATTCCATGAGGCTGTTGGATGGAGGAAGAACAATGAGTTCCTGCACAGGCAGACTCTCTCTTTTATTCTTCTTTTATGTTGGACGTATGACAGAATGCGCAGCGGGGCCTGGGTGGGCTTTTTGTCATGAAACCCCAGAGGTTATTCCCCGACTGGGCTTTTTTTTCCCCTCTCCACTGATTATCTGACCCTTAGTATAATTAGTCTGTTTGATTATTGTTTTTCTTTGTTTCCACATACCATCATTTGTAAAAGCACCTTGAATAATACTTTGTACTGGCACAATATGAATAACTGTCGTTATTGTTATTTATTGATATTTAGGTGCTTGTTGTCGTTTATCTTTAATTTTGTTTCAGGAACTTTGAAAATTTGATTTCATGGATTAAAAAGGCAAATACAGCAAAGAGAAAGTAGAATGTTACATTTGTGTTCTTGCCATTTGACCTGACATATATTTGGCCATTTATCATTCAGACAAGTTATTTTTATCCATGTCTGGTCTTTCACAAATAAAAAAATTGCACACTGTAATATGTGAGTTTTTTAAAACAATTTAAAATTACAATTCGATTAACACACAATCACTTGCTCTGCTGCTTTAGTAATGCCTTAATTTTATAGCCAGAGCACTTTCTGCATCTTCAGGATTGTATCATAGTAAACGAGTAATTGCCTGTTTTAGAGCAGCTCCATAATGCTAACTGTAAAAATCTGAATTCTTCTTTCACTGTTTTATGGACTGAATATACTGTATATATTAAGAAAAGCAGACTTAAAAACATGATATTTATTCATTTTAACATCTAATCTAACTCTAATTATTTATAAGCATTTATACCAGACAAATTACATGCAAACCTTGTGCTACTGTTTGTACCTAGTTCCTTTCTTTGTGACTAGACTGAGTCAATTACCATTTTACTTTCTAAATGTGTGGAATGGAGTCAGAACCAGGACTGGTAGCTTTAGGCGCAAGGCAGGATGGCAGCTCATTGCTGGGCACATTCAAACACACACCCATACTTATGCCAGGCTAATGCGGACCATCTTGCAAGCCTCAGAGTTATGATAAGAAACTGTAGCAACAAAGCCCAAGTATAAATGACAAGAAAGTGCAATTTCTTTTGCAGGCATCAGGGTGGGATTTGAACAAAGGAGAATTCCGAGGCAGTAGCATTAAACAATATAGCACTGTGCTTACCTGTGAGAAGAAAGTAGAAAAGAAATTTATGATACATGATTATAACATTATACAGTATCTCAAAATCCTGTCTTTTTTCAATATATTCCGCTGATGCCTTCATCCAAAGCAATGTGAAAGCTATGAATTTCTGTATGAGCACTGAAGGGGTTAGTGCTTCCTCAGGATTACATTCATGAGACTGTCAGTCTATTTCTTTAACCCGTAGGTCACACATAAAATAACAGTATTAGAAACGTGAATATCTGTATTTATTATCTTTTTTCACACCCTTACTTACCTTCATTATTCTTGATAGTAAAGTTTGGGTTGTTAGACATTTCTGGTGCCAAACTGTAGATAAAGAAATGCCCATTCTTCGGATCATCCTTGTCAATAGCACTGACAGTCTGTATAACCTAACAAGTAAAAAGGGGAATATATTTTATTTTAAAAGCTAATTTCTTTGTTTATGACCATATTACTACTATAAAACTGATTTCAAAGGTGTTATTAAAAATTAATTAATTAATTTTACCATACTATTATAGGTCCTGTAACAATAAACAAATAAACTTAAGTAAATTTTACTTGGTAAAATATATATTAAATTTATTTTAAATAATTGTTTTACATGTAAAATTGTTTTTATTTAAAAAATGCTTTTTAAAAAAAGAGTACTAGCTATTTTCCTGAAACAATTAGGAGTAGTTTTAGGCATTTTACTGATGCATGTATTTAATAAGTCCACAGAGAATAGTAATGTGGCTAGCATTTGACAGAATGAGAAACAAAACCATGTCTCTGAGTTAAAGCCCAATAAGCATTTCATAAAGGCACACAGTATTGACTAATTAGAAATAGCCGAGACAAACATTTCAAATAAAAATTTTGAACTTAGTTGTAAATTTAGCTGCTTTAGTCAGAAAAAAAAAGATTCTTCTTGACATGTTACAGGAAATAAACAGTAATGCCAATAAAGTAAGTGTATGTGATTAAAAATGGAGTCCTACATCAAAAGGCTTGATTAAAAATAAAATCAAAGGGAAATAAATGCGTTGCAATTATGTGGATTACGGGGAGGAAGAAACAATGTAGTCTTGTTAGTGGTGCAGTCTACTTGCAGGGAAATGTTTACTATGGCATTTCCTAGGGATCAGCTAAAGGCCTCTTGCTGTTTCTTATCAACATAAATGATTTGAAATACGCATAAAATGGTAATTTTTCCAAGTTGAGAATAATACAAAATACACATCATGAAATGGAGTTAAAAGCTTTGGAATATGTTGTGTTTTATTTGTACATAGGCACATAAAATGGTAGATCTTTTCAAATTGTTTAAAACAAACATTTAAATATAGTGCAGTAGTATTAACTGAATTGTTGGTACACAAAAATGGGACTAAGAATAAATTCACAATTTTGTATAATATGAACCAAAACATTCAAAGAAGCAGATCAATTAAAGACAAAAATATCCAATAAAGAAGGCACTGCTAAAAGATTGCCCTGTTCTGGCAGAAGGAGGAGGTCAATGTATCCGTCAGGTTCAAACTAAGGAATTCTGTTGTCAGCAGCAATTTTTAATTCAGGTACAGCAGCAAATAAAGTGGAACAGTTTTGCCTGATAGAACTTTTCATGCTACTTTAAAATAAGGCTATCATATTTTTGAACTTGCCACTTAGAAGGATTTCTCTGTTTTACCATTTGTATTTGAGATATGGAATTACTTCATCATTTTATTATACGGATATTGTGGGTGCAATTACTGAAAACCGTATATGTATTAAACTGTGTTTTAAGTTATTTAATTATTAATACTATCTTGTGGTCATTATAGTAGCAGTAATGGGTCAGATTCAGCTTGTTATGTAATAAAGTGGTTACATTCATATAACATTGTTAGTATTTTGTTCCTGTTTTACTGCTAAGTAGTAGAAAAGAGTTTTCAAATGATCCATTCTTATTATTGCATTTTCAAAGGTGAAGGGACATATAACCTAGTTACTGCTAGTTACTGCATCCTCACTTCCATACAAATCCTTGTTCAGCATGGTATTAAACATTTTATAATGCATACTATATATTTAGGTTTACAAAATCTTCTGAAATTTTCAGCACTGCTGTGATCTGTATCTGAGTCTTATGTATTTACACCTTACAAAGTCCTGTTCATATCGGCTTTTACATTCTGCAAGTTGTTTTGCAGCTTCCAAGCCACCTACCCAGTAGCAAAACTGATTTTAAAGTGAAGTGGAGAGGTATTCCAGTGTTGCTAGCTTTACTTAGTCAATACATCCTTACCAGAATGGGTTTCATTTGATAAAAAAAGAAAAATCAGCTTGTTCAAATGAATTCCCTTTAGTTTTCATCTATAACACTGACTATAACTTTAAAAACTTGTTTGTTAATTTAACTAAGATAAGTGGCACACAGGTTGTGTATTGAACAATTTAAACACATTTTGGTTAACCACTTTGAAACAAAATATTTGCCTTCTTGTAATACACAGCGATCGGTCATATTATAGTGTCTGTGCAGGTTCAAGTTCAAGCAGTTTATTGTCATTGTGTAACGCAACAAAATTACTTTTTGTGACAGCCCCAAGGTGCATTTAAAGAAAAGTCAAATAATTCCAAATATGTTTTATACAGTGTTAAGAGATCAAGTAACCAGAGCAAATTATTATTGCTCTAAGTACGGCAGCATAAATTGTTATTGCACCTGTTAATGAATAGTACATTACATATTCTATATTGTAATCCATTAGTATATTGCACATTACCAATATAGCTTATTGCACATGTTCAATAAAAATAATCTCAGACTGAGGAGATTCAGAGTTCAGAAAGTTTATGGCAGATGGGAAAAACCTATTTTTTAGTCTGTTTGTGTGTACATGGATTGACCTACAATGTCTTCCTGATGGGAGGAGCTCAAACAAAGAATTTCCAGGGTGAGTTTTGTCCTTGAGAATGTTTTTGGCCCTTCTCACACAGCGCGTCTTATACAAGAGTTCGAGTGATGGCAGTTTAGTCCCAGTAATGGCCTCTGCTGTTTTTACGACCTGCTGAAAGGCTTCTTTAGCAGCCTTGGTGCAGCTGTTGTACCAGGCCATCATGCAGTTAGTTAAGATACTCTCTATAGTGCATCTATAGAAATTAACCAGCAGCTTCTGGGGGAGGTCAGCTCTCCTTAGCTTCCTGAGAAAATAGAGGTGTTGTTATGCTTTGCCTATTATAGCCAAGTTGTTGTCAGCGTAGGACAGGTCCTCTGAGATAGTGACTCCTAGAAACTTAAAGCTGGAATAACTTCTTTGGTCTTTTTGGTATTTAAGACCAGGTTGTTGGTGTTGCACCATGCTGTCAGATTCTGAACCTCTTACCTATATGCAGCTTCATTGTTGTCTGTTATAAGCCTAATGACAGTCGTATCATCCGCAGATTTAACAATAATGTTTGAGTGGTGGATGGGTTGACAATCATGGGTGAAGAGTGCATAGAGAAGGGGACTTAGTACACATCCTTGCGGCACAGCAGTGCTCAGGGTAAGGATGGAGGATGTGTGTTTGCCCATCCTGACAGACTGAGGGCAGTTGATGAGAAAATCCAGTAACCAGTTGCATATGGGCGGAGCAAGTCCTAGTGTATAGAGTTTTTGGATCAGCTGGTTAGGTATGATGGTATTAAATGCAGAGCTGTAGTCAATGAAGAGCATCCTAACATAGGTGTTGGGCTTTTCCAGGTGCGAGAGGGCAGCATGTAGAGCCACACAGATGGCGTCCTCAGTTGATCTGTTTGACCGGTAGGCAAACTGGTGTTGGTCTAGATCAGTTGGGATGGAGGCTTTGATGTGGGTGATTACCAGTCGTTCAAAGCATTTTGCGATGACAGGGGTGAGAGCATCTGGTCGATAGTCATTAAGACAGACTATCCTCGGTTTTTTGGGAACAGGTACAATAGTTGTGGATTTCAGGCACAAGGGGACTACACCTGAGGAGAGAGAGAGGGGTTGTGTGTAAATACCTCTGTTAATTGGTCAGCGCAGGCCTGGAGCACACATCCTTGCACATTATCAGGACCTGCTGCCTTCCTAGTATTGATGTTTTCGAGTGCCTGCCGCACATCATGTATGTGTACGACCACAGGCTGTGAGTCTCCTGGCAGCTTGAAGCTGACTGGAGGCTGGTTATTGTCCTTGTCAAACCGTGCAAAGAAACCGTTAAGTTCCTTTGCTAGGTTGGCATTGTTATTGGCCAGTGTGTATTGTACGTCATTTTTGTTTTTGTAATCTGTGATTAATCGGATTCCTTGCCACATCCGCTGTGAGTTTGAGTTACTGTCAAAGTCCTCCTCAATCCATTGTTTGTACATTAGTTTAGCAGACTTGATGCACTTCTTGAGGTTAGCTCTGGCAGCTCTATAGGCTAAAGTGTCTCCTAATTTAAAGGCTGTGTCCCTTTCCCTGAGCAGCTGTTTGACTTCACTATTCATCCATGGTTTCTCATTTGGGTAGACCTTAATCCTTTTGTTGGCAGTGACATTGTCCACACAGTAATTAATATATGACAGCACAGATGAAGTATACGTCTCTAAATCTGTCTGATGAAAAAATATATTCCAGTCTGTTTGTTCAAAGAAGTCCTGGAGTTGGCAAATGGCCGCTTCAGGCCTTACTTTAACAGTCTTGCTAATTAGATTAGTATTGTTGATAAGGGCTTTGTGTGCTGGAACAAGAAACAAAGAGAGATGATCAGAATTGCCAAGGTGGGGGTATGAAATGACCTTATAGGGGTCTTTTATGTTTGTATAGACGTGGTCTAAGGTGTTTTCCCCTGTACAATAATGATAAAATCTGGGGAATACATCCTTAAGATTCGCTTGATTAAAATCTTCAGCAATGATAAAAACTGCATCAGGGTGCGAGTTCTGTTGTTTACTGGTAATGTCAAACAATTTTTCAAGCACTGACTTAACATTAGCCTGAGGAGGTATGTATACTGCTGTAACAATAACAACGGTATGTTCTCTCGGCAGGTAAAACGGTCGGCATCTTAGCATCAGACATTCCGCATCCGTACAACAAAACTTGTTGATTGTAGTTATGTTAGTGCACCAAGCATTATTAGTATAGACACACAGTCCTCCACCTGTTTTCTTACTGGAATCGGGGGTTCAATCTGCTCGATGGAGCGTGCAACCTGCAAGTTCAACTGCTGTGTCCGGTATGGTGGGATCCAGCCACATCTCCAAAAAAAAAAAAACAAAAGACAACAGTCCCTTGTAGTTTTATGTGTGGAAATATCCAGTTGGAGCGCATCCATTTTATTTGCAAGTGATCTAGTATTTGCAAGAAGAACGCTAGGACGCAGGGTTTTATGCGGAATAGCCTTTAGCCTAGTTAGTAATCCTGCTCACTTGCCTCTTTTTTGCTTCCTCTCCCTGAGCCGTCTGCGTTGTCGTCTTCCAAGTGTAGGAGTCAACGTAAGTCCCGGTGATCTGAGAATCTCCTGTGGTATTGCTTCTGTGTTATAATAATTATCTTTGCTATTAGAACCGATCTGTAGAAGCTTTTGACGACTGTAGAGGATGCCCGCTTCCATGTGTAAAACGATGAAAGTCAATATTAAGAACAATAACAGCAGAAAAGAGCATCTATTCGGGGAGCACAAAGCCGCAGGTTGTATTAAACAGCACTTCAGATGCCTTAATCCTTTGATGATGCAAGTAACACAGCTATTGTAGGTTTAGGTTATGCAAAAGATTAAACCCTAAACCACTGCATCTACTGTTTACTTCAGTATTTATATACCTTTTGCTAACAATTCAATAAATGTTTCAGATGGTCACATCTCTCTCTCTCTCTCTCTCTCTCTTTCTCTCTGTATACAGTACAGGCCAAAAGTTTGGACACACCTCCTCATTCAATGTGTTTTCTTTATTTTCATGAC
>JANRMT010062806.1:73320202-73399890 GCA_026402145.1 Polypterus bichir lapradei
TATATATATATATATATATATATATATACATACAGTATAAAATCCAACGTTTGTCTGTATGTCTGTCCACTTTTCATGAGAGAACTACTTAACGGATTTAGATCAGGTTTTTTTCTATAATTTGCTTAAACATTCTGGTTGATTTTGCAACTTTTCTCATCACGCTAAGTATCATAATTCGCAGGAGTGATTTATTTGTGCTAATCCAAGACAGAGTCTGTGGGCCGAGGGGAGGGGGAAGTGTGTCCTCAGAAGTAGGGAGCTGAGTGGAGCCTTCTCCCTCACGTGTCACCTCTGTTTGAATCGCTCTACCTCTAGCCACATATTGGAATGGACCTTACGTTCGCTTAGCTAGCGATACCTGTTTGTTTATTCATTTTTAAAGTTTGTCCTGTTTCACTACTATGCGGGTGGAGCTGCAGGGGACGACTAATAGTGTATAAATATTAACTACGGAAATAAGCTAATGTTCATTGTTTTTTTCTAGAATGATGGAATCATAAACATAAATAGGTATGGTCTTTAGCATATGGCTAGGGTTGGGTTTTGGGAGAAAACTGCCCATGGCTTGTGCTGGTTATATGTTTGGTGGTGGACATCCTCTTTAGTTTACGTCATAGCACTAGGGACGTTAGTTAAATAATCATCTTTACATTTTCTAGAGGGGTATTCCTATTTTAATAAGTGTACAAATTGATAAAAATAAAGTGGCATTCAAAAAAATCAATTGTATGGGGCTGAGTAGCATACTACTTCCTTTTGAGACTTTTCAATAAGTCATAACATGAAGAATGTAAGCACATATCAAAATGCTAGGATTACAATCTTTGCCTACAATTTAAATTATCAGCTGCTATTTTTTTCAACTTCACTACATTTAATCCTGCCCTTGGACTGTCATAAAATTTAAGTGGGCCTAAATGCTCAAAAACCACTTACTTGCCTTATGGATGTATATAATTTCATATTCCTTCTGGAGCTCTGGGGTGTAATGCTAAAAGAATCACAACCATGGCCTTCCTCCAAAAAAAAAATGCAAAAGTAATATCAAATAATTCCCGTAGTCAGCCATCTATTCTTTTTTAAACTAATGGAAGCAAAGACTATATTGGCACTGCAAGGCAGCAACCAGCCCTGATGTGGGTGTCAGCAGAGCACAGTCACATATACCTAATAGGCCAGTTTAGAGTAACCAATTAAACGTATTGTAAATGACTTTAGGATCTTGGAAGAAAAATTACAATCCCCAGAGAAAAGTCCTTGCAGACACAGAGAGAATATACAAACTCCAGACAGAAAGCAATAAGGTCGGGATTCAAATCCTGACTGCAGGAGTTATGAGGAGTTATGAGACATACTATCCATTGCACCACCTTAACATTATATGGCTATCAGTTTTTGTTTTTTTTTTGTTTTTTTTATCACATTCATTCAGTCATTTTCGGAAATCTGTTTTTTTAATAGCATATCCTGGCAGCACTGGTCACAAAGCAGGAAAGAACTTTGTTTATCAAAAAACATTATAGTTTCTTTTTCCATCCATCCATCCATTATCCAAACCACTATATCCTAACTGCAGGGTAATTTTTTTTGGATTTGAAATCATTGATATGCAATATATGTATTAAACTGACAAATACACATTTATACAGCGGTAACTCACAAACTCTTGGGTACAGCTTCATCAGAATCATTTAATTTGTGCATATTTGTTTTCAATATAAACTAAAACATTGGTGGCAGGATTGGCACTCTAGCCACCGTAAAATACCTCACACTGTTCCAGTGTGGTACTGGGGTATCACCCGCTGCTGTAATGTACTAACAGCGCATGCTCCCAACCAATACTAAAAGGAGTCTGTTTTTAAATATAAGGATGAATAGGTAAAATATGTTCAAAAATAATCATCTCGCAAGATTGGGATTTATCTGTCATATCTAAATTCAATGATTGTTACCCATGCAGAGTTTAAATAAGGATTACAATATAAAACATTTCTGTATAGTTCTTTTTTAGCATGGTTGTCTCTAAACTACACTACAAAATCATAAAAAATAAATGCCTTTCCATTTCACTTGGTAGTTTAAAACTTGCAAGTCATTGTGTAATCAGGGTACTAATATGTTTTTACTTTTTTAAACATTTTTCACTTTTGGACTTCTGCATATCTGGCAATGCTGAATCTGAGTGCATTTTCACTCTGAAATCTAGCTTTTCTTTCTAGAGCGACACAAGGGATCACAGTGCAATGCTGTTTACTCAATTATGGAAAGGCTGAACACTGCTTTATTGCCATTTTATTGCACACTTTAGCCAGTGATGTACAATTTTTGCTAAATAGCTTTGTGTTGTATGGCTTTTATTTTCTTTATTGTTAATGCATTTTGTTTCTTTGGGATGTGCTTTTTCAAAACCTGTAAGACAATTGTAAATAGATGCTTGTAATTATAAAAGACAAATGCATTTAATAATGGTGAAAAAATCCTAAAATACAAATATTGTTATCTACTTTCCTGCTAGGCAGTTTATGGTAAGGGTTATCATAAGCTAATGTGTCTCCTTCTAAATGTTTTTTGTTTGGTTTAGCAATAGCTAATATCACTTGTCTAATAAGCTAATACCCCTTTTTGTAACATGTCAGCAACTTGCAACACATTGTTACAACACAGTAATGGGGTTTTATAAACTTCAGTTCTAAAGGTTGAGTCAGTATGAGTTAGCACTTTGTGTGAGCGATATTATTTTATAGCTACTTGCTCTATATAGATTCTTCAATGAATTTAGTGGAGATAAGTTTGACGGTGTGGATTTTCATACCAGACAAACAAAAGCAGGGATACAAAGTGATGCTGTGGGTGAGAGCACTGACTACATTTTGGAACTAAACATACTTTGTGGTCTTTCCCAGTACAAATAAGCAATCTCTACAAAAACTGAAGGAGTTAGGTTCAACAGTGTGAATTTTGAATAATGAGCTCTGTTTATACCACAGTGGCTGCCTCAAATGTTAAAATACCAGGAAGTTGTCATACATATGTTTGGGATGATCCTCTCAAAAAAACGTCAGTTTCCCTGAAACTGATCCGGCATGAACCTATTAAATCTAAACTAAAAAAATGAAAAAGCTGACCATCATGTGGACAAAAGTGATAATGCCACTATAACACAAAGATAATAAATGCACCACTTGCCCCTGAGAAAACAAGCAATACACTACAAGGACAATTATTTTGAGAAATGAATTTGCAGTTGTCAGTGGATATGTCAAAACAGGTATTTAAAGAGCAAATTATGTTTCATACTTGTGAGAAAAGTTTGACAAAATTAACAGAGGCCACCCGAAAATTATGTTCTATTTTGGTTACAGATCAAAAACATTTATTTTACGTTTTCTTATTTGGCATCATTGATTACGAGGAAGCTTTTTTTTCATTTTACCTAAACATTACACACAGCTGAAAATATTATTTTAAAGTTACCTTGAAAACTGCTTATTTTGGAATTTTGCTAATGCACAAAAAAGCCTGTTTAACAAAATTTTATTTTTAATTTCTTCATTCTGCACATCTCTGTGCTGCAACAACAGTAGTCAATCAGTGTAGTTGAATGTGTCTGATGCTGATTTCTGTATATTGCCTACTGGCACTGATTGTGTGAGGTATTATGATCAGCCCTTCTTCTGCAGATGAAGGTCTGTGAACATGATTCGGACAGCTAACCATTCGGGTTAATCTAAGAATTACCAGGCATCATTCTTTTTTAAATTCTTTTTGCCTCTTGTCTATAAATTCACTCGATTTTATATTGGGATTTTGACAATTACTTGCATTTCTAATCTTTTTGTGCTTGTGATTTCTTCTGTTATTTTGTTTTAGCAATGAGTTGGATGATACTAATTAGGGATTATTTTAAGCCAGGGTTAGGGAAGTTATGTTAAAAAAAGGATTCCATTACAAAGTACTAATTAATTCTATCAATTTGTAATGGGATTAGTTTATGCAATGTTTCCTTTAGAAAGTAATCATTTCAATAAGTACTTTAAATTTATGTTAGTCTCAAAACCATTACAAATGCAGTATGTATAATACCAATTGAAAAATCCGAGAATAACACCCAAATGTCCTTTCAGTATTTTAATAAGCAGGAAATAACCAATAACAGTAAGCATTAAACAAAAACCAGCAACTAGTTAACAAAAATAATTTTTATTAAAAAAATACATTTTAATAGTTAAAAATAAAACTGACTTAACTACTCAAACACGTGCAAACACGGAGTCAGTAAAGGGTAAAATGAATGTTAGTGTAGCAGGAAGCAGATGAGAACACATAGTATTTGCTTAGAAATGTACATGTGGCGAAAGCAGCAAAATTCTAATTAAGTCAATAACTGTAATGTAATTACAAGAATTTAAACTTAAGGCATTATACTACTTCATTACTGGGAATTGTAATTAGATTAAATTAACACATTACTTTGTACCGTGTTAAGCCTAAGTCTGGTTAAAGCTGGCTGTGCAGTGTCAATTGAAAGAGCTACTCTTGCAGTCTCAACATAGGCTTTCATTATTTAATTTCTTTTTTTAGGCGACAGATAAGAACTTCTTACTTTCTTTTTCTACCATGCACTGCATTACTTGTATCTAACTCCCTCTTTTAAATTAATTAAAGCAACCCAGTAGCATATTTGTGCCATTTAATATAAATATATTGTCACACACATGCGAGTAGGAGGAAGCTAAAGGGCCTGAGTAAGTGTAATAAAACATCTGACCAGGGGGCGGCGGGGTGCGCTGACTGTCTTTCTCAGTTCCCTACAGACCTTTCCCAGGAAATCCTGCAAGTTTCCGGCGCATCAGAAGACGTCACTTCCGAAGCCGGCCCCTTTGCTGACATCACTTCCGAAGCCGGCCCCTTTGCTGACGTCACTTCTGGTTCCGGCCATTTTGATGACATCAGTTCCTCTCCAGGCCTTTAAAGCCTCCATCTTGGGCTACTATAGCCAGTTCTAGTTTGGACTCTGTGAGATGCACATTGCATTTCTGATATAACAAACCCTTTTGCAGCTGGGAAAAACAATATATGGGTGGCTGCTCCAAACCTTTGTGATGTCTTTGGTGTACTATTATCACAATATGTATATTTATTTTTTCACCCCTGCTAATAGTGACAGGAGCTCACTTAGCTATCAATCTATTTTTACTTTTCTCACTTAATTTTCATAAACAACTAATACTTGGTAAGCTGATAAGCATACTCCAGTGGATCTGAGAAAAACAGTGTGAAACTGTTATGTACAAAAGTGATCAGTGAAAGAATACTGAAATATCTGTCGGATAACATGTCCCATCCATTTTTACTCTATAGCAGGGATCTCAAACACAAATCCTGGAGGGCCGCAATGGCTGCAGGTTTTCATTGTAACCCTTTTCTTAATGATAGGTCTATTTTTGCTGTTAATTAACTTTTTTTTAATTCATTTTAATTGACTTGTTCTTGAAGACTCAGACCCAATAATTGTTTCTTTTTTCTTAATTAGCAACCAATCAATAATGAGATACAAAATAAACCAAAACTGTGACCATCATACAATAGCTGAAAGTAAAACGGGTGGAGGTCTTAGGAATGTAGATTTGCTCAGGCCCCCAAACAATTTTAACAGTGCTATTAGAAAAGCAAAGAAAAAATTAACAATTTTGAAAATGTATGCTACTGCACAAAGAGAGCAGCAACAAGCCATGGAAGTAAAGAACACGTTTAATTAACAACAAGAATCAGTGCCTAATTAAGCAAATGGCTGGAGTGAAATTGGTTGGAGTTTGAGGACCTAACTAGTATAGGTTATATGTTTGGTGGTGGACACTCACTTCACTCTGTTGGCTCACTCACTTCACATTTCATTTCTGTTTAAGGAAAGAAATGAAGCAATCCAGAGGAACAATGAAGAAATTCCGGGGAACAAATCTTAAAAAAACAAGTCAATTAAAATTAATTTAAATGAAGTTAATTAGCAGCAAAAACAGATCACTAATCAAGAAAAGGGTTAGAATGAAAACCTGCAGCCACTGCGGCCCTCCAGGACTGGAGTTTGAGATCCCTGCTCTATAGATTTCAAGTTCAGTTTTTTGGTAAGATTTCCCTTATTAAAGCCTGTTCCAGTAAGCAATAGCTCAAAAATGACATTTGCAGAAGAGTTGAATTACCAACTGGTATCCTTCATCTCTTCCCTTTAATTAAAAAGGTGGATTTTCTGAGTTTTAAGGAGTTACACTAGAACTGAGTAATGCAGCAGTATTGACAAAGAACAGTCAGTTAAATGCAATGCCTTCCGAATTTATGGCATACACAAAGACTTTGGAAGATCATAATATATTTGATTTTTAAAAAAATAACTAGTAAGCACTAAAGTTATACTGTGAAATAAAAGAAAGCTACGGATTTTATTGACATGTCAGAATTATGTCAGCTTTTAAAGTAAAGGATAAAGAAAACATCTTTCTTCCAAAATGTATTGAAGTGCCTTTTCACGAAACCTGAGTAACACAAAATGAAATACTATAGCTTTTTTAATACCTCTGACTTTCTAATGCACCTTGTGTTGGTTCAGTCTGTTAAAAGTATGTAGTAAAATTTGACTTTGTGTCCACCAAAACATGAACACGTCTTTGTTCATTCAAGTATTTATGCAAATTTGAAATCTAAATTGGTTGCTTGACCAACAGGGTTCTCCTTAGGCTTGACTGGCCAAAACAGTTGGTTTCTACTATTTGTGCAAGAGAAGCACCCAAGTTCATATGCCCGATGCTCAGTGCAATGCAATGGTAGCACCAGTTATATTAAGATAACCCAGTTATGCACACAATAGCCTAATTTAGTCAAGCCAAAGGAGAACCCTGTTGGTCACGCAACCAAATTTTGACTGTTTGTGACTGTCAGGGTCTCTTTAATTTTACAAGGATGCATGACCTTAATAACAAATGTAAGAGATAAGGCCATGACTGAATTAAACTCTCTCTTAATCAAATGCTACTTCACAGAAAACACTGGTAATGATCTGGTTCAGGTAGTTCAGAAGTACTAAAGATGATATGTTGTTGCCTCATGCTATATCATGAGCGAATGTGACCTTTTTATAGCTTAGGTACTATACAGTGCTTAATCAATATCATAAACAAAAATGTATTCTTCCCAAAAATTTAAATTTTGTTTTGAAGCATTCTTGTTTTTTAGAATATATGCAAACGCTTTACCACAAATTAAACTGAATTAAATATTCCTGGTGATTGCACAGTTAAGACTGCCCTTAACCAAGTTGTCATCCCCTGCAACTTGTAGAGCAGTCGGTACTTATTAACAATGCACATTAAACCTAAAAAGTTTAAGATTTACCCTACATACTGTATTACTGGTGCTGAAAACAACTTTTTTTCTGGGTAAAGTATCACAATGTTATTATTATTATTCTGCGACACCCAGCAATTATTTTTAACATTTATTAGACTTTTCAGATATGATAAAAAAAATTATGAAATTCCAAAAGAAGACATATATATTTTACCTGCCCAGGTTTTCCATTCTCACAGAGGAACGCTTCATATTCGGTTGCAAATTCAGGTGCATTGTCATTAATGTCAAGCACTTTAATGGCAACAGAAATTCTAGATATCTGACTATAATTTCCTAAAGAAAAAAAAAAAGGCAAATAAGTACCAAATAAATTATTTAAACAATGAATTGAGCAAAGGCAAAGTTAAATGCAATGTTTTCTGTTTCAAATGTTCATTATTATTTAGAGAGAATACTAATTAAGTTTAAATTGTTAATATGCTCCTTTGCTCTTACAATTGGACAAAAAGGTAGATGGATAATATTTGACATCTTATTATATTATCAACTTAAATAAATAAGTAGACCCACAAGTAAATCTAATGAATAAAAAGAATAAATTAATGCAAAATATTCATGTTTTAAACATTAACATTCTATTTTAAACATTAAAAAATTCTTATTTTATGCATTTTAATAAAATGCTGACAGCTGAAGTCTAAACGACAATAAAGAGCAATTTAATTAGATTTGGGTGTATTGGAATAATTCATTGTTCATAATGTTGTAGTCTTTGAAGAGAACAAAGTAAATGATTGCCTTTAATTTGGGCTGGTAATACAAACTTTAAAGTTTTTATCTATTAATGGGGGGAGGGTATTGATGAGGTCATATTTATTTTATAACTGTTTTCATTCAGAACACAACATATCCTTATCCTAGGTCATTATTAAAAAAAACAAGAAATATAAAGAGAAAATGAATTTCTTCAGTATAGACAAAAAATGTACTATGCATACAGTATCCATCATTCCAGAAGCCTTTAGCCTTTATCTTTAGACCTAAAGACTTGAAGGCTGGATTTCATCCATCCATTCATTCATCCATTTTTAAATATGCTATCCTGACAAGTCTGACCACAAAGCAGGAGCTAATCCAGGGCAGGATGTCAATGTACAATAAATAACTTATGATGAAGATCCATGGAATATGGAGGGAAACTCAATATTTAAATATCACTCCAACAAACACTATCAGTTAAATATCCACAATGAAAGTGACAACAATTGTGCTGCCTTCAATTAATAATATTTTGTATCCATTTTCTAAGCACTTCTCGAGTTTGGGTTTATAGGAAGGCTGTAATAAAATAATATTTTGTTATTATAATAAACTCAGTCAGACTGAGAAGAAGTGGAAGATCACAGTGAGGACATTTCAGTGATCTGAGATAAAACATGGAAATGTTGCATTTTTCCATTGCCAATTCTTGGGACAGTTACAGCATTACTTTAAAGTACTGTTGATATAAACATTTAATAACACAAAGAAAACTAAACAATTAGTAAAACTCTTGGTGGGAACAAAACTATCATAGACTAGTATATGAACCCTTGACACATATTTTTAGGAAGCTGCTGCACACTGGGGAGATTACAAAAAACTGGAAAATGCAAAAGGGGGAATAGGCAGATCCAAGCCACTATAGGCCAGTAAGCTTAATGGAAGGAATTATTAAGGATGAGATTGACCAGCACATGGCAAATAGATCAGTTTTCCTGAACAGTCAGCAGGGGTTCATAAGAGGGAGGTCATGTTTTACTAACATGCTAGAATTATATGAGGAAGCAACAAAAGGATATGATCAGGGTGGAGCTTAGGATATTACTTATCTGGACTTTCAGAAAGCATTTGATAAGGTGCCACATGAGAAGTTGGGCATGAAACTAAAAGAAGTGGGTATTCAGGGTGATGTTTGTAGATGGTTGCAGAATTGGTTCAGACACAGCAGAGGGTGATGGTGCGAGGAACCTTATCAGAACTGGCTGATGTTAAGAGTGGTGTTCCACAGGAGTCAGTGCTAAGGCTGTTGCTATTTTTAATATATATATTTTATATATATATATACATACACTAGGGAGCTGTGCCCCCTACTTGCTTCGCTCGCCCACTCCCGGGGGCGTGCTTCACGCTAGCCACTTTGCGTCTCTGCCGCTCGTGTCGTGGAGGGGGGAGGGTTGGCTGAACGCACGCTAAGGATGGATCAGCTGTTGGCTTGCTGCTAGCCGCTACCGAGCTGCGTAATCTGCATGTCGTGCTGCGCATCGATCTTTTAAAAGCCTGTACAGCAGCTGCTGCTGCCATGCTGCATGATTTGCATGTAGCGCTGCACGACGATCATTTAAAAGCCTGTACAGCAGTGATATTTTCATAACGAAAATGAGAACTACAACTAAAAATATTGTTTTTCATTTTACCAGAACAAGAACTTAAATTAAGGCAAACAGAGATACTAAAACTAAATAAAAATAAAAATTAGTGATATGTGAACGAACTCAAACAAGAACGAAAATTAAGTAAAAATGAAAAAAACAGAAATAGCATTTTCCTTCAATCCAGTTCAGTCACCCTGAGCATTCAGTTAAGTTGCACTGTTCACTATGCGGTGATCTTGTACCTTACTATAGTCATGTGTGGCAACTTCCATAAAGGACCATTGTTTGTTTGTTGAGCACATTTGGTTCGTCGGGTTGAAGCAGCAAGCTTGTTGGTTGCAGATGGCGAGTTTTGCACAGATGTTTGTGGGTAGAATGCAAAAAAGTAACATGTGGAAATACTTTAATTACAGCGCAAATGATTATGAAAGCAAATGTAGCGTGCGAGAAGAAGAAAAGAGTCTTGGAGTTTCAGTGGAGGACCAACTAGATCAATTTCTTAGTGGAAGTCTAGCACTTCACTGGCACCATGACTGCACTTCAGTACAGGGACGTGCAATCGGGGGAGGCATGAAAAGTAAAAAAAATTTATAATGATAACATAAAAAAAATTGTACACTGGTCTGTGCTATAAATTTGTTTTCTGTATGATTCCAATAATATTTATCTTTTTTACTGTAAAAATCACTGAATTTGCAGATTTCCTGATCAAATACAAGGGGGAAAAGCGAGGTGCAGTAGCGACGAGTGGAGCCTCAGCTCAGACTGCACAATCCCTCATACACTGGTTTGATGCATGCAATTGGCGCATGCCTGTTGCTGCCTCTTTGTGTGTCGCCAATATAGTGTTTGCAGACACGTTTATTATACACCCTGATTTTCCACAGTCTGGCTAATATCTTTAATGAATGTGTGTGACATATCTAGTCTTGCTGATTGGACATAAAACCGCAGTGAAAATGCACAAGGTAAGGCAGACAGTACCGTGCCGCACTGAATGTGCTTGTTGCTGCTGCTCTTATACACAGACGCGCCAATAAGATAGCGATATCAGAAAGTCAAGTGCACTGCAGCGATCCATTTATTTTTATTTTTTCTTCCAACTTCAAAATGGAAGATTAAGACTTTTAAAACTAAAGGAAAACAAGGAGGACTTTTACAAGAAAGTGTTGAATGGACTTAATTTACAAATAAAGGTAAGACCATAAATGATTTTCAATTATATAAAAAATAGGATCAGACTAAGAAAAAAAATCCAATATTTAAAGACTAAATTTTGACCTTAAATAAAATATTTTTTTTGCTTTTCTTGATATCCTTTTGTTGAACAGTCTGTATTAAAATTGATTAAAGCATAAAAATTAAAATCTTTTAAAGACAACTGAATATTTCAATGAAGGTCAAAATTGAAATCCGTTTTTTGTGCACCACTCTATACTTTCATTTGTATTGAATGAGTATAAATTTTGAAATTGCAACGGCAAATTTAGAACTTATGGAGGGTGCAGAGCAAATGTGCTCTCTCCGGTCCCTGTCGCCGCTATAAATGTAACGTTCTTTCTTAGCTAAATGTGTGTGTAAAGAATGCTGATGAGATATTAAAAATAACCAGTAGTCAATGTGCATGATGCCAATCGAATTGTGAATAAGATATGGGTTCATATCTTTGTAAATCTGATTCTGAAGGAGTCAGTGCCTCACAAACTTCACCGCACGTCACTGCTTCAGTACTGGCAGCAGAAATTGTTAACATACAGTCTTGCTGGTGCCTCTTATAGTGCTGAGCACCTGCATTACAGGCGGTCGTCAAGCGAATATTTTCACTCTATTGCTATCTGTGCAATGGATGTCATTGCAACATGAACAAATCTCTTGAAATGCATGCTTGTTTAAAGCTTAACAGCAACGTGCTTGCACAGACTGGTTATTTGGGTTAAAACATCTTGCTGACTATACTCATTATAGGCCACTTAATCTGTTTGCTCATTGATAGTCAAGCTGTGTTTAACGGCATTATGAACTGTGAGTGTATTTTGCTGACTGTAACATAACTTGCATTGAAATATTTGTAGGCCAGCATTTGTGGTCTTGCAACAGAAAAAAAAACTAAAATTGTACTAATATTATATAACAAGGCCAGAACTAAATAAAATAAAAACAAAAATGTTAAACACAGAAGTAAATAAAAATTTAAATTGTTGACTCCACTGAAAACTAGAATGAAATAAAAATAAAAATTAATTTTATAAAATAAAAACTAAAATTAATATCAGAACTGAAATATCACTGCTGTACAGCAGCTGTCCTTTTGTCTCACTTCCTTGTCTCGTGAGACGTTATAGTGTCTCCGAGAAATTATATACAGTATATATATATATATATATATATATATATATATATATATATATATATATATATATATATAAATAAATAAATAAATAAATAAATAAATAAATAAATAAATGATTTGGATAGGAATATAAGTAACAAGCTGGTTAAGTTTGCAGATGATACCAGGATAGGTGGATTGGCAGATAATTTAGAAACTGTTATATCATTATAGAAGGACTTGGACAGCATACAGGCTTGGGCAGACTTGTGGCATTACACATAGGAAGTAGACATGCAAGGTTTGAATGCACAATTGGAGGACTGAAAATCGAGAGTACACCTTATGAGAAGAATGTAGAAGTCATAGTGGACTGTATGCTATCAACTTCCTGACAGTGTTCATAAGGCATTAAGAAGGGAAATAGAATGTTAGGTTATATAGCGCAATGTGTACAGTACAAGTCCAAGGAGGTTATGCTCAAGCTTTATGATGTTCATCAAGAACACGGGGACACAGTTGGAAACTTGTTAAGGGTAAATTTCACACAAACATTGAGAAGTTTTTCTTTACACAGAGAATCATAGAAACTTGGAATAAGCTACCAAGTAGCGTGGTAGACTTTAGGGACTTTCAAAACTAGACTTGATGTTTTTTTTTAGAAGAATTAAGTGGCTAGGACTGGTGAGCTTTGTTGGGCTGAAAGGCTTATTCTTGTCCAGATTGTTCTAACGTTCTTTATTGGGCAGATATAAATTAGAAAAGTGAAGTTTAATGAAGAGCCATATAACATTACACCTGTTCATTTATAAATTTAGCTTAAGTTAGTATAGCTGTAAACTAGAAAATGTGTCACGAAATTCATATATCACCAATTGAATTTTAAGTTATTATAAATGCACTTTCAGATGCCTCAAATGCATTTCAAGATATCGTAAAATGACATCCTGGTCACTTTGAGATATCTGAATGCACACAGCTCCAAGAAGATAGCTCTTAGAAATCTAAGTCAACCTAGAGGCCGGTCATTATCATGGGAAAAGAAATCAGTATGATCTCTAAATATGTGCTCTCTTCTAATTCTTCCATTTGCAATGTCAAATAACAATGCCAAAGCAGCCATGGTAGTTGGAATAGTCTGGCCATTCTCAGTGGACGCTCAATGGAGCACTGACTCAGAATTCAGCTATGTGTATGATGTCGTGCCTACACGCTTGCTGAGCCTCGCTGAGACTGCCCAAGACTAAACATTTCAGAACAGACTGTCACTTTCTTTTGGTCTAACAAGTAAAAGACAGCCTGTTGCAGGATTCCTGAGATACTGCAAAAGTGTAGGTGCGGAATTAAATATTTTTGGCATTGCATTATTATCTTTGGTAGTCATTTTTGATCAAAAAAAACATTGTTTATACTAATATTTACATTACATTAAAATTAAATCCATTAAACATGATGTTTTATAAACACTGGTCGGGGTCAAAAAGAAGTATTCATTATACTGAAAATTACGTTACTTTGGTATTAGAATTAGCAGCTTTTATTGTCATTATACCATGTATAATGCAGTTAAAAAAATCATTTTTACAGTAACTATAAAGTACTACATATAAAACTGCTAAATAAAAAGAATATATAAAAATACTATCCATCCATACATCCATTATCCAACCCACTATATCCTAACTACAGGGTCACGGGGGTCTGCTGGAGCCAATCCCAGCCAACACAGGGCACAAGGTAGGTAACAAACCCTGGGCAGGGCGCCAGCCCACTGCAGTAAAAATACTATTTAATAGGTAATATTGTGGTATTGCTAAGCAAAAAATGTGTTATTACTAAACAAGAAATTATCACTGATCATTCATATATTGCACCCATGCTATTAATATTACACAAAGAATACTAACGTAAAATATTGCACATAGAAAAATTAGAGCAATATTGCACATTATTACACATTTTTGCACATTCAAAATAAAAATTGAACGGGGAGGTTGAAGAGAGGGAGAAGGAGAGAGAAAAGAGAGGCACAGAGAGAGATTATTCGCTATACTGTAGAGAGAGTATTCGCTATAACGGGATTTGAACTATATAAGGTAGCGCATTTGGCAAAAAGGAAATCATATGTATTTATTCTTGGCTATTGAAAACCATTTAGGTATTAGATATTCTTGTAGAGAAATTAATTTCAATAGTGTCCTCCACAATGAATATTAGTTAAGCAATAACTAAGCTGTATTATTCCATCCTCATACAAAACATACACAACACTCTACTACTGACTTGGTAACTGTATGTAATGCATGAGAACACAGCAAAAACAAAACTATACAAATATTAGAATTATATTTGAGATGTTGTTTCAAATCCTTCAAGATGTCTTAAGTGTTAGGTTTTCTCCTGTGCTGTGGCAGGCTGTTAAAGTGACTTTCACTCTTTGACAGCTGGGAATTCAATCTGATTAGTTAGGTGTCATCTAATGCAAACAGCGGAACATACAGCAATTTGATAGAATCATGCAAATCATGATAGAAGGGGACAAGCAATGAAAGTCCTTCTGTTTTTTACACAGAAAAGCTTGCAGATGTGACAGTGTTACCTATAGTTACAATCACTATGGTACCATCAATTTAATTAAAACAGTCTACCTTCACCATTCACCATTTTAAAACATTAAAAAAAATACAAAAAAAATAGTTACACATTCATCCCACAGCAAGCTGTATGGTGAAGAGGAAAATACATTATTTCTTTTCACTTTATATTAAAATGTATACTACATTTAAAAAGCATACATAATATATTGCTGTTATATTCAAAGCTGATTAATCATTAATGTTGAAGTACATTTCTATAAATGGGGTGAAAATAAATTTAAAAAGTACTGTTTTCTTAAAGTGTATTTGTAGTATATTTCAAATAGCTTATATTGACACATAGCAGACTTGTAGATTGTACAAAGAATATTAATGACATCTCTTCTAGTAAAAATAAAAACCTGTGTAACACCATCTCCAGTAAAACTTAACCAACTCTATTCAGAAAAATAACCTCTCCAAAATCTATTACACACTTAAGACTGGTATTTCTAATGACAATATGCTTTATAAAGCTAATTTTATGATTACATGTCTAATCAGGTTTAATGTTGAAAAAGCTAGAAGATATCTCAACTGATGATAGACACCGATTATATGGAGAACTTAAGTAAATCAGGGAATATACTCGCTTTGAAAACCCACATAAATCACTCCAAAACTTCCTTTTCCCAAGTGCCATATGTATTTTTAATAAGGAATATCAGAAATAATTTTTAAAAATCCAGAAGTATAGAGTTTTTCTTATCATGTACCTATTTTAGGTAAAATGTACTATCAAAATGCTATAAGTAATTTTAACAAAAAATCTGTTTTTCAAATGATGGAAAATTTTGGAATTTCTGTGTAATTTTTAATCTGTCTTGTATCTATTTGGTTTTTTTTTTTCTTTTTTTCTTTTTGTCTGTTTTGGATGCAACTGAGAAGGCAAATTTAATGTTTTCTTGAGTAAACTGACATGACTGTATAAAAACCTTGACCCTATGAAGGGATGGCAATAAAAAAATGTATTTTTTTAGCTCACTTTTATAGTTCATTTGCCTGAAAATGAATGCATGGTTTAGTTTTATCCGTGGTAATTTATTTTATTTGCTGTATTTGTGAGTGTACTATTTCATATTTTTCAGTTTACATAATAATAATAATAGTGCATATTTTTTCTATATAGCACCTTTCCCTGGTCTAAAGCACTTCACAGAAATTCAAAATGAACAACAGTTAAAAATCAGAAAATAGAAAAAATACACTACATTGAATATAAAATTATGTCAGCATAACACTACATAAAAAATAAATAGAGCAAACACAAATCCATCCATCCATCCATTATCCAACCCGCTATATCCTAATTACAGGGTCATGGGGGTCTGCTGGAGCCAATCCCAGCCAACACAGGGCGCAAGGCAGGAAACAAACTCTGGGCAGGGCGCCAGATCACCACAGGCAGACACAAATCTTTGACCATAATACTTAATACAAAGATACAAAACATTACAAGAAAACCCTGAACAAATTGTATAATCTGTGAGACAATTGCAAATCACTCTGAGAACCTGGACAGAGAGGGTCAACTAAGAGAAAGGGTCACAATGTCAGGGTAAGTTAAAAGTTAAAATCCTTCCTGAACAAATTACTTTTAAGTAGTTTTTAAAGGAATGAATTTAATTAGCTGATCTAATTAATTTAGGGAATTTGTTCCAAAGTCTGAGTGCAATAGTGATTGCCAGAATTGGAGGACTTTACTAAGCGAAAAGAAGAATAGTGATGGAGGAGGTTACTACTGTAGTCTGGTGCCTATTTAAAATTAGTACAGGCAAAATAAAAATATTCTACTCTATAAGACACAGGAGGCCAGTGAAGACAGAGCAGAATAGGTGTTAAATGCTTGCTGTTGCAGGTCTAACTAATTACTTAGTTGCAGTTTTGAACCAACTGGAACTGTGATAAAAGATTAGTACTGGCACCTGGCAGTAGGGACTTACATTGCTCGATGAGGGATATAATCAAAGCATGGGCAAGTTCCTCAGTATCAGAAAAGAAGGGGAATGAGCGAATGAAGGATATGTTGCCACAGTTGAAATAAAAAATTTTCTTTCTGTCATTTTTGTGAGTAGAATAAGAAAGAGGGGAATCAAAAATGACATCAAGATTCATTACAGAAGACGATATGGTTATACACTACCAAGAGTGATTGAAAAGAAGTTAATTTTCTAATGATAAGCTTTAGTGTCAATTAGCATTACTTTGGTTTTGTTCATTCCTGGTTTTAATTTCACTGAGACAAACTGTATGCTATGAAAACATTGACTTTTAACATTGAAATAGGTTTGAGTATTATTTGCATAAAAAACGATAACCTAGACCAAAGCAATAAATGACCAAGGGAAAGTATGCAGATATGGAAAAACAGACAGCCAAGGACAAAGACTTAAAGAACTCCTTGTGGGACTGGCACAGAGTTGGACCTGCTGTTGCAAAGACAAACTCTTGCCTATCAGTCAGATAGGACTTAAACCATTGTAGTGCAGCACCAGAAATCCCCAGGATGCTCCTTTCTGGACAGTCGAATATCATGCTTGACAGTATGAAATGGTGCACAAAGGTCCAACAGAATTAATATGTTGATTTGCCTAGAGCCTGCTGGCATAAGCAAATCTTTAGTTACCCAAGGTAGAGCAGTTTCACAGCTGTGCTGTACTCTGAAACCAGACTGAAAGGGTTAGATTAGCTTATTACGAGCTAAGAACCTAGTGAGTTTGAAGGTCACAACATGCTTAAGAAGATTAAATCAACTTTATGAAAATTCAATGGTAAGGACACTGAGATAACACATACTTTTGTAAAGTTATCATGTCAGCTGAGAGGTGTTAAAGTAAGAATTACCACATTTTTTCACTCCTAATATACTGTACTTGCATGTCAAGCAGTAATAAAATTAATTCTTACCTTTAGGTCTTCTGAAAGAATGGTAAGGGCAAACATATTTATTTCATACTTACTGATTTCAGTAGCTATCACTGTGATGTTATGCCAAACATCTGTCTCTCTGTCAAGTGCTTTTGCCAACGTTATCTTCCCATCTTCTGCATTTATATTAAACTGCCTTTCAAGGTCTGTGTGACGATCAATGGAATACCTAAAAAAATAGACATTGAACTAATCATCAGTATTAGGGTTATTCACTTTCCAGATAAAAATGTGAGGAAGGGTTGTATTGTTCTGTGAGACAAGTAGATATATTTTTTAAGCAACATCAGAAAACTGGACTTCTGGGTTTGGCTCTGGTCCGCTGGGGACCTGAACTGGACAAGCTGGTTGAAAAATGGATGGACTGTCTACTTAAGGTTGTAAGGGAAGATAAATTTGACTGGTCTTTGTCCATGAGATTTTGATTTTAGAAAGTCTATGATCAATACCTTAGATGTTCCTGACTATAATACCACATTTTTACATGCCTAGCAAAAAAAAGAATGAAATACATAAAATATGTATGTCTTCAGATCATAATTGGCAATTGTGAGGGTAAGAACCTCAATTACCATTACCAACAAACATTACAAGAAAAAACACATTACCTGTTGAAGTTCACTTTAAGAAGATAAATCTTATAGATGGTGACAATAGATTTGATACGTTATATACAAATAACAGTAAAATACATCAGATCTGTCTTATGGACTACAACAATAGCTCATTTCAGTCAGCACCTGAGTGCAATTATGGATGGCAATGCATCTGTAAAAATCTGACAAAAGAAAAGAGAGAACTCTCACAAGACTGTGCAAAAAGGGCATTCTAAATCTGGCACTTTTTAAATAATCTCTTTGAAGGATAGCACAATGTCTTATGTATGACCAAAGCCTTAACTATGCTTCATTTTCTAATTCTTCGTGTTGTGTTTGTTAATCAGAAAAGCTACACTACTAGATACCACACACCGTCTTTTCATTAACAGCCCACATGGGTAAAGTCAGTGTGACTTAAAAAAAGGTTCACAGTACAAAGACCTTTACACTGGCTAAAGGCTTGCCAGGTTTGACTACTCTTGAACATTTTGTCCCAGTGGTGGTGTGTTAACCTTAGCGGAGCAGCAATATGGCATCTAAAGAAAGATAACCCAAGAGGTCTGACTTGCCCTAAACTTTGAGAATTTCAAATATTTGAACTGCTAGACTGATTTTCTGTTTAAATTTCAAAATGTTCTACAATTGTACCTTCACTACATATTTAACTTGCAAAATCCTTGACATTTCTGGGTAAACAATGAATCTGATCATATTCCTTTTAGTACTTATTCATTTTAGCACATTTTCTTTTACAAAAAGGCTCAAATCAGCTTGTGAAAGAATGCATCTTTGAAACAAAAGAAACAATTTCCATTATTCCTTCTTCAATTAATACAGTAAAATGTATGTGATTTGCACTCATATATGAATTATTCTTAAAAGAACTGAATAGCTCTTCATGAACTAGAGTTGCTACTTACTGCACTACAATGCTATAACTATTTAAAAAAAAAGACCAGTAAATTCAAGGCAGGGTAATTTATTTTATAACTGCTGTATCCACTGCATAAACTCAGCCATGTGCCTTATTGGTAAAGTCCAGTAATGGTTGAACTACAAGTCTATCTATGAACAGAAATGCACATTAAGGCACATCCATGCATCTTCTTATTAGGACTGATTGGTTGCTTGTTTTTTCTTGTTATGCACAGACACAAGTAAAAGTTATAAATTGTGTATCATTTCTGCTAAGTGACAAAACTAACTGGTGTGTTCAAAGCTGTCAGTGTTCCACATACCATTTTTCTACTGATATGCTAAAATGAAAAATGTGATTAAGACTTTGTAGTGAAATAGTTCTTTGGTTCACCTAATCCATTATTTTCATATCTGTTTAATTTTTGGGTACTTTGTGCCTATGAGGCCATTTGTATTTTAATAGAGGCCTTGCCGAGACGGAATCAAAGTGACATGCGAACATGCCCATGTCACCCATGATTGGTTAGAGGGTGATGTATAACTTCAGTATTGGTCTGCAAAATGGCTTTGAGCATAAAAGGCACTTCCTGCCTGAAGGGGTCATTTACAGAAATTGCAAATAAGTCAGATTGTCAGTGAGTACAGTGTCTTACACAATCCAAAAACAAATGGGAACTGGAAGAAACTCTGACAGGAAAAGATCTGGCAGACCCAAAGTCACAACCCAATCAGAAGACAAGTTTCTGAGGGTCACCTGCTTGCGTGATAGGCGCTTCACAGCACAACAACTTCAAGCACAGCTTAACAGTGGCCAAAAAAAGCAAGTCATACTGTCTACTGTGAAGAGGAGACTTTGTGCTTCAGGTTTCACAGGGTGAGTGACAGTAAGAATGACATTCCTATTCACCATTTTTGATCATTCATCGCATTTCAACTGATTACATTTGAAGGAAAAACTTGATAAACTGAGGTCTTCTAAAACTTTTGACCAATAGTGCTTATCTATACATACTGTATACAGTAATCTTCTTGATTGGCAAACATTATTAATTGCTTTAGTCTTATATCTCAATGAAATGCTTATCGTTTATTAAAGCATTCTATTTGTCCTTTTCCTTACCTTAAATTTTTCTGTGCACTTGGTTGTAAAAGACATGAAGCAGAAATCAGCCATAGCTGTGAGTCTTTTGCTGGGCACATTTAAAAACTTACTCATGGCAAGCCATCCATCCATCAACCAACCCGCTATATCTTAACTACAGGGTCACGGGGGTCTGCTGGAGCCAATCCCAGCCAACACAGGACACAAGGCAGGAAACAAACCCCGGACAGGGTGCCAGCCCACCGAAGGGCGCACACACACACACCAAGCACACACTAGGGACAATTTAGAATTGCCAATGCACCTAACCTACATGTCTTTGGACTGTGGGAGGAAACTGGAGCACCCGGAGGAAACCCATGCAGGCACGGGGAGTACATGCAAACTCCACACAGGGAGGACCCGGGGAGCGAACCCGGGTCTCCTATCTGCGAGGCAGCAACGCTACCCATTGCACCACTGTTACCTTAGAATAAAAAAAATCAACCAAACTAAAACATATTTGGAGAGGTTCAAATTTCACATCCCTGATACTGGGTACTGAATGGGTACTGAGTGTTGGTCTATTCTTGAAGTCACTGAACAGTAAATAACATTTGCCCTCTTAAATCATAATGGGTAGCATTTACCATTCATGGCAAGTTTAGTGTTCAGTTTTATTAATTGACACTGATACATTTAAATGCACTGGTATTATTACTGGTTTTATTGTCTTCTGAAGTTAAAAATCGATGGCCACATCAAAAGGATTAAATATACACACACTTGTACTACATATAATAAACAGTATTAAAATAGCACACACACATTTTGAAGTACCACTATGTGTGTTAAAATGCAGATGCATTATAAAAACATCATTGGCTTTTTAGCAGAGGTGCAAATTTGATTAGATAGAACATGCTTTTATAGATCCCTGAAATGTTGAAAATTTCAGCCAGAGGCTTTGATAACAACAATACCTTGGGGAACATTAAATTAAAAAGAATACTAGGTCAGTCTTATTACTAGTGGTTTTTATCACCTTCTGCAACTAATGGACCCATTGTTTCCTGCATTGCATCTGCCTTTGATGTGTTTCCCAGATGTGTTCTCTAAGCCTTGACCTACTCATTCTGATGAGAGTACATCAGGACCCTGTTGCACTAACATCAAAGATGCTTCATATCCAAAGCTGCTGCTAGTGTACATTTCACATACCATTTTTTATTGCGTTTATTTCCTTGGAGATACATGCTGAGCCTTGTTTTACATGAACAATTCAAAACTAAGCCATCCTTTACTTGTTCTGCATTTATTCACCCATAAAAACTAGGTTAGCTTTCTACCAGATAACAGTAAGAACTCCTACTGGGAATGTATCTGTATGGTTACAACTATGCATTTTACAAATTAAAATAAAACACCTCATTGTCCAATCACATACTGTACATTGCTATACTTTATTCAGTGCAACTGCGGTCACATTAATTTGTTTTCCATCCTGGAATGAGTGACATTTTTAGTTATTTATGACTAGTTTCCAGCTCATCCTATTTTTCAAAAATCTTTTCTAATTAACTCTCATTTTTGATACACTTCTCAGCGTTTGCAGTTTTTATTTTCAATATTTGTTTCATTTAAAAAAAATGTTTTTATAAAAGAAGCATTTGTTTCACTGTGAAACAGGAAACAATACGTATCATAGTTGTTAAAAATTAAACAACTGTTACAGTAGATTGGAGGCTCCCTGCCTTTTTCCACACCAGGTCGTGGGTTTGTCCTTAGCAATTTACACTTCACTATGAATTCCTTTAAAGCTGAATTTGAAAAACAAAGTCTCTTTCTAAAATACACATTACACTCATCTACAACACCTAGACAACATATGTGTAAAATCAGTTTACGTAGGAGCTGCAAGAACAGTGTTATTCTTCCAGTATTTATGGCATGCTCATTAGAGTATAAGCTGTCTGTGTAACAATTCATAAATAACTTCCTGAAGACTGAATATAATGCAGTTTCAGTTAACATCTGTGCTAAAGGTAAATAAAATAATTTAATGGTTGAAAGAAATAATTTTCTAAGGTGTTCAGTTACATTCAGAAAGCAGCCATTGCTTTACATAAATATGGCTATGTAAACTTGTAGCTACACTGCCTTTTGAGGCTGAAGTTTCCCTTCCCACTGGTAAAAGCTACTTTCATCTCACATAAGAAAGACAAGTCTACCATTACCCTAGGTCTTTCACCCTGTGACAAATGTCTATCCAAATAGCAAATTTTGTACTCATCATATGCTTCATAGAATAGTACAGCAAAGATGTCTTCCTAGGAAACCTCTACAGTCCTGCTGTTTACCATCTCAGCTGTGTTTTGAATGAGAATGGTTTGTGCACAATAAATTAACACACATATTAAATGTAGTGAAAAGTCAAGCAAAATGACACCTTTTATTGGCTAACTAAAAAGATGACAATATGCAAGCTTTCAAGGCAACTCAGGCCCCTTCTTCAAGCAAGATGTAACACCCTAGTACTACACACATATTAAATAAATAATAACAATTACAAAATACTGAATGTGGACAGTTTGTTTTAGAAAATACAAAATGGAGTTTGCAGCATCTGAATGTAAAATCTTTCATTTCCCTTTCAAACATTGATCATATTACATGAAAAAGTATTTAAAGTTTTAAATTGGCATTTCAAAGACTAATACTTAAATGCATTTGCGTTTTTTAGACAGAGAACCATAGACACTTGGAATAAGTTACCCAGTAGCGTGGCAGACAATAGGTACTTTCAAAACTAGACTTGATGTTTTTTTAGAAGAATTAAGTCTATAGAACTGGCAAGCTTTGCTGGGCTGAATGGCCTGTTCTCGTCTAGATTGTTCTAACGTTTTAAAAAAGAAATTTTACTTTATTCAAAGTCAAAGAGCTTACTACTGTATTTGTATCTGTAAATCTAACATCCGTCCACAAACCACCTAAATTCCAGCTGAGATTGTAAGGGGTCAGTGACATCCCTTAGAACGCTGGGCACAAGACAGAAACCTTGCCTGGAAAGACAGCAAGTCCATATCAGGATTCCTTATGTATACTGTACCTCCAGTCTTACATTAATATACAAAATGTGCCTTACAAATATTTCATTTCCACAGAATACACAAAAGGTAACTGCTCTAGAAAAATCTCTGCTAACAATGCAAAAGAGAATCCAGTTCAATAACAAACTGGTTTATTTTTATACTATTTAAATCACTTTGACTCCAGATAAACTGTTTATATTTAACACACTACTGTTTTCCCTTCCCTATATGTGCCACTTTAAATCTATTAATTCCATTTTTCTTTGAGACAAGCACCGTCAGCAAGCTGTGTGTTCAGGTGCTTTGACCAAACTTGAAAATCTTTAACTGACTGAGTATTTAAGTAAGCTGTATTCAATAGACTGCAGCTGAGTATTGGTCTTTCACTCTGATCAAGTTCACAGCTTTTATTTTTTCTTGTGCTTGCTGTGTTGATGACCTTGTCCTTGTTATACAATGATGATTTAAATTTGTCCTTGTGAGTTATTTCATGCTTTTCTGTGCATTGACTTTTATGCATTATGACTGTATCTCAGTTTTTTTCAGAGGTGTCTGCTATGCTAGACCCATATAAAATTTCCACTTTTATTGTTCATCCTATCTGACTATGATCTGGTGCTCTATATATTTTCTGGTTGTGGCAGATTCCCATGTATCCATGTAACCCAAGGTGTTCCACGGGGCTTAGTATTTGGCCAGCTCTTATTTATTTTTTAACTTCTCTCTCTCTTCTGGCCAAGATCATTGTACAGGAAGGTGAGATTACATTACTGTGCTGATAATACTCTGATCTGTGTTAACACAGATCCTAAGTCTCACTTTCCATTAGCATCACTAGATGACTATCTCACCTACATGATTGTCTGGTAAGCCAAAACTATCTGAAACTCAGCAAGACTGATTTGTCTCTTATACACACAAAGGCACTGCTCAACTCTTTAGGTACTTTCAACCAAAGTATCAGTGATTTCAAACATGTCATTTAAAGCCCATTTCAAGAATGGTACTCGATCCTCCTTCTTTTATCTCAAGAATACTTCTTGACTCAGACCTTCTTTCACTTCCCAGATCAGTATATTTAAAATTTAGAAGCCTGAGGGTCCAACGCACATTAAACGTCAAGAGCACAGTACCACCTCACTCATTTCTTTCTATCACTTACTGATTAAACAGACGTCTTACAAAACTGTTTGATACAAATACAAAAACTGCTTATAGAGTCATTATTGTCATATGTATAGTGAAATTGCGCATTGCATATGCTAATTAGCATGTAAAATGTTGCCACTGCCTACCACCATGAATAGTGAGAATAACTACCTAACCTGAAAGCACCTCTCATCCTCACCTAAAAGATCTAGACCAATGATATTATTACTTGTTACTGTATCAATCTATGTTTATGGCATACTACAACACAGTACTCTATACTGCATTCTTAGTCCACCTCATAAAATACTAGTCCATGAGTTATCAAGTATTTCATAGTGCTGCTCACAGGCTCTCAAAAATCCTCTCCCTATTCATCACACCTTCAGTGTTGCAATTTTGAAACATTTGTTTAACACTTGTTTTAAGCAGCCAAGTTTTTGACTTATGTTTTTTTTTCCATGTGTCTTTTGTGTCTTTAGCGTTCTTGATTACTAATAAATAAATAAATATATACAATGCATTATTATCATTAGCATCATTGGTAACACCTTAATTAATAATCTATTAACAAACACTGCTGGACAGCATTTAGTTAGACAACTTGAATTAGAACAGTTGGTGCAGATGAATAAATAAATGACCTTACTCATTACACTTATTTAATTAGCTGATGGCTTCTTCCAAAGTGAACTACATATCTCCGTTGCTCAATTATGTATATATCTATAATAAAGGAGCATTGTTAAATCAAATGAATTATTTTCTGTCACACATTAAGTCACCGGTTAAGACTAAGCCAGAAACCTTGTGCCATACACTTTAATGGGCAGACACTGCCTGGCAAAACAAGTTTCCAAAAATATCATTTATGTAACATAAATATAAGTAGGTTAAGTGCTTGGGGATGCAAAGTGATTCAACAGTGTCATTTCAATATAGGAACATGTAGATTTAAGATCAAAAGGTTTTACTTATGATCTTTGCCTCATAAAACCATAAGGTTATTAAAAGCATCTTTCATGAGGAATTACAAGTGTGGGTTCTAAATAACACAAATTATATAGTCATTGGTGTGAAGAATCTTCCAATACTGCTATAACGAGTATATGAAAGAATTTGGCATCATAAATGGAAGTGAATTGTGTTACAGAACCTCTTTAACAAAAAGAGTAATTAAAATAATCCCGACCAGTCCCTGAATTGTACTGCCTGAATACACAGAAAGTATCTAATAACCTGGATCCTCTGAACCCAATGTTCCAACTAATTGATACTGAAAGCAAGCATTAAGACTAATCCTGATTTTGCCTGTTCTTACTTCCTTTAGTGTTTACCATCAAAGTTTAGACTAAAAAAGGCAGTGAAAACTGCTGAATTTATTTTCATATTAGAGATTTCTTCCCTACTCATAAACATTCTTTAAACTTCAAGACAATTAAGGCTTTGTGATATATCAAACATTTTTTATATTTTGATATTGATAATCATAAATGTGGATAATCTATCAGTTAATAGTCTAATACACTTTTTCTGGTGAGGTCCGTGGAGAGCCGATGGATATATAGAAAAAAAAAACAGGATTAGGTGTCAGTTCATTGCTTGGCATGGACAATCAAGGCAGAGCTGTAGTTCTATAATATTCAATATTACTCTTAACTGTTTTAAAACAATTCAGAGATCATGATGGTACAGTGGTCCTTGCTACTGTTTTTAAGGCCCAGGTGACCTTTGTTCAAATTATGGGTTGGTGCACAATTTTAAATTGGGCTAGCATAAATGAGTAGTAGCAGTAGTGCTATTAGTAGCAGTAGTGTACTGAGTTTTGGAATGTGCTTGATTGTCCTTAGGTTTATTACTTGCTTTGTGCAGAATGCTGCTCATTTATACTCTGACCTCTTGGAATACTGAATGAATGGACATCGTTATGACCTGACATCTTGTATCTGGGACGATACATCATCCCTAGAGAAAACTTGCTGATGTGGAACATGGAAGCTGCATATTCATTGCACCTTAGCCTAAAATGAAATCTGGGTCTAAGAGTTCTGATGAACAATTCTGAATCCACTGTTATAAAATGTTTAAATGACCATAGTGTAGCCTGCAACATTAATATGTAACATAGTACGTATCTTTAAACTGTGACATACTGGTACTTCCTCCTTCAGACATTGGCATCTCAGAAATATGATTAAAATGGACTTGAAAATTTATGGACTGATGAAAAGATGTCTTAAAAGAAAGATAATTCTGGCAATCTGAATTTAACATATTGGAATTAGTAATGAATATTTTAATCACTGTTGTAAATGAAGTGCCTCAAAAATGTACAAATTTTACATAAATGTACTTTATTATGCAAATTAAAAACAGTGCTCTCCTGAAAGTTTTATAGTTCTAAATTTGTAGTTTAACAGTGCTCTAAGCACTGTCGGTTCATCTTTAATGATAAATACCAAGATAAATATTTTTATATCTGGGCTATTAGTATAGGTACAAAATTACACCTTTCAAAACATAGTACCGATAACATATTTAGCCTTTATTGTTGGACATGATCATTTAAGTTGGCAGATGTAGCAGCAATGTGACATTAATGTCTTTGCTATGGTGGATCTGTTTTGAGTTCGTTTTCTTTATTTTTCCCTTGGTTAAAATGTCATTCTCCGAGGACAATAAATATGCAGCATGGACCTTTTCCAGGCACACTCTATGATGGAAAGCCCTAGACAGATGTATTGACACTACTAGAGGAATGTGCAGAATACCTAAAGAGTCCTGGCAAAGAAAGTTCTTTTGAGTAATCAGATGGATGAATAAATACACTGGGAAATCATTATGTTGCAATAAAAACAAAATCATTCAATTTAAAAAAAGCACTTTAAAAAAATTACAAAAAGTAAGGCTGTTTCTTAGTTATTCTTTAATGTCAAGCTTACATCTGAAATAATACGTAATTTAATGGAAACAACAACCATATTGAGGTGCTTCTTGTTATAAAGAAAAATTATGATTCTGACATTTGCTGGAATGATGACATCAGTTTAGTTGATCAAACATTGTATTGATTTATTTGTCATAAATGCACAGATATAGGATAGTATTATACTATTCACAGTCAAGTTTGAAATTTTTCTTCCAACAATTGATAATAGAGGAAGGATAATTCCTGATTTATGATTCAGTTTTACGTGGTATTACTAACTGGTACAATAAACGTAATCAGATTAATTTATATACTGAAGAAAACGTACATAATGACAGTAACTCACTGTAAGCTTTATGCATTTATTCACAGTAATAAATCAATTACATTATCCTCTTTAATGTGATATTCCATTTTTTCACAGTTGCATTTGCAGAGGTTGGTTACAACCATGTCTCATATTTTTATGCTACTAATTTTACTTTCAGATAATATAATAAGAAAGGTCAGCAGAAGTCATCGCAAGCTCTTCCTAACTAGTATTTCCATAAAACTTTTGCATGAAGAATTGAGTGTTGCTGTTGTGTTTATTTTTTATACAACATAATGTATATTGTACAGTGATGTAGAGCTTAGTCTATAGTTTCTTTTTATTTTAGCCACTACCATTTAATTCTAATGGAGACTCATTGGACATAAAGGACTATTTCCTGTAAACATTTGGCCAGAATTAAGTTAACATGGATTTGAAACTACTTCTATTTGATAATAAAGTCAGAATTAGATGTGTCAGTTTTTACTGGAGTACATTTTGCTATGGGCTTGGTATGTATGCCATATACAGTATACTGACAGGTTTCAGAATAAATATCTTTATTAAAACAGCAGATTGCAATGTTTATGCCATAGTTTATAAAGTCATTACACCAGTCATTTCCTTTTTCTGTCAACATGTTTTTGGACCACAGTACATCAATATTTGTCTTACTTTTTTTTAAATTTATTAGAAATAGATATTGCATGATGGTCACACAGGCATAAATGAGACTGATCTAGCTCATCATCTTTTGGTTCTCTTTGCATTTAATGTCTCTAAATTGTATTCAAGTCATTAAAATCAATGCAAGACAGAATGAGATTCTATAAGCAGAAGTAACTGGTTACTAATTAAGAAATGGCTAAAATAAAAACCTGCAGCCATTATGGCCCTTCAGGATATAAGTTTGAAACCTGTGCATTACAGTGCTAATGGCAATTTAAGAAAGGGCCTGTTTAAGAAACATATTTCAATGAAAAATAATTTGCCACCAAATATATTTTTGGATTAAGGTGCTGGACTTTTCTTGTAATGTTTAAAAAACGTCTCTTCCTTTATGTGCTAAAAAGCCTATTATGTTACTTGGCTACTAAAAAAATGCTTCTCAATGATTTTGTTTGCTTACCTGATTATATTTATAATTAGTTTAAGTAGAAAGTGTAACAGCTCTTTACATTGTAAGTCCAGCATATTAGGAATTCTGTTCAGGGACGTTTTTTAGCTATGCATACAGTATTTTTGATTAGAGGTAAGAACCAGTTAAAATCAAACATATAATGCAGAACTGTTACTATAATTCATATATGATTTCATAAGCTGTTTCAAATTTATACAATCATGCTTTACTGTTGCCTCCCATTTATGATGTCAAAAGATTAAGCTAAAGCAGCTTATTTTAGAAACAGAAATTGAATTTTATGAACTGCGGAAGTGGCTGATTTGGAAAAGTACAGCTATATAAGAACAGACAAATTAGCTGATGAGGGAGAGAAAGAATAACAGGAGTGGGGAAGTCAAACCGAATATGCTTTGAGTCACTGCCAAGACTTCAAGCAGAGCAAAAACAGAGCCCCCTAGAAGAATGAGAACAGCATTGGCAGGTTGTATGTTGTGTATTGCGACCCTCTATTTGCTTTCATTTATGGCAATAGCTATATGAATAATACTTAAAAAAATACATTTATTAGGCTTACTTTCCAGCTTGCATGTTGCTCTCTTCAACCGCTGGAAGTCAAGTTTCTTTCTCAGCTAGATGAATCAGAAGTGAGGATAGGCAGGCTACAGTGACAGTTATACCTGGGTGAAGTCTGAAAGAACTACTGATAGAAAGTAATGGAATGTGGTCTTGAGTGCAAGTGCATTGTAATAGGAACTATATCTTCCCAAAAGTTGGTAAGTTTATCAATAAACAAACTAAAGCAATTTTGATTTTTTTTTTTTTATTGGATATACTTTTGTTAATCCCTGAGGGGAAATTATCTTTTTGCATTACCTTTGGAGGTGACAGCGAAGCCATTGTACAGTGCCCTGGAGCAATTTTTACGTTAAGGGCCTTGCTCAAGTACCCAACAGAGTAGGATTCCTTCTGTCATTAATGGGATTTCGACCAGCTGTCTTCCAGATACCAGTGCAGATCCTTAGCCACAGATCCACCACTCCACCCAGTGAAATGTGCACTGCAACTGTGGGTGTACATTAAAAAGAATCTGCACATTTGATAAAAGTGGTTTATGTTTTGAGGTGTGGTCTGCAAAAGCCTTTACACAATAAAAAAGCTACCTCACCTCAAAATTTCAGTTTCCCCACTTTTTTCTCATTCCAGTATCATCAGCATTTTAACACCTTTCGTCTTACTTTAAAGGGAGATTCTGATGAAGCATAAGGGTAAAAGTTTTTAATTATCATATCTTTATTTCATTGCTACTCCAAATTGCAAAATTCATTTATGCTGTAATCATTCACACATTAATCCACTTTCAACAGACCTCCTTTTTTGACTCCAGAGTCATGAGGAGTCAGAAGCAATCCAGGTATCCACATATTTAATTTGCTTGTTACATCTGTCTGCTTATGACTATGCTTGGCAATGCTGTTTTTCTTATTTTAGAGCCATGTCAGTATAAAAATGAAAATTAAGGGATTTTCATTAAGATTAAGAAAAAAATGTTTGAAATTGACGTCAAGGGAATAGCTTAATTTGGCTTTTTCATAGCTGTATTTTAGTTGTATTCATAATAGACTATATAAGCATAGAATTATCATACTGATTTCTACTTTTCTCTGTTTTCTCTTCCAGTTCTTCTGTGGTGGCATTTTGTGCCACCACCATCTGATGAAGGCACCATGCGGCCAACTGTGCATATCGGAATGAAGGCGGGTGCCCCAGCTACACAGAAGATTGATTTAATCAAATCCTCTCAGACAAAGTCTGAAAACAATGGGAAATGACTTAAGAACATTCATGTTAGGTAGAATGCTCAATGGAAGCTGGGTGGTCTTTTGGCCTTGGAACCCCTGCAGATTTTGTTTTTTTTTTCCTCCATCTTAACTACAGTTTTTTTTTTTTCTTTTTTGATTTTGCTGTCCTCCCAGACATCTGACCTTATCACCGGACTCATCTTTAGAGACTTACTTATGATATTGTATATAAGGACGCTACCCTTCTATTACTGATGTATCTATCTGTTATAAGATTGTGTAGATTTATTCATTTTTTCTTTGTTACTTACAGTATTTATTAATATTCTTACTTAATCTTATTTGTTTTTTTTCTTGTATCTTTCTTTTCAACATCTTATAAAACACTTTGAGCTACGTTGCTTGTATTAAAATGTGCTATGTAAATAAATGTTGTTGTTGTTGTTACATTATTTGCATACAATGAAAGCAATGCCCCCACCAAAAAAGCAAAACTACAGAAAGCGGAAGAGCATTGTTCTCATAATGCTCAAACTGTGCTATGCCACTAATGGTGTGCCTGAAAGATACCCAAAAAAGCTGATATATAATAGTAACAATTATGTGTTAAATAAATGTGGCTCTCATGAAGTGCCGAAACAATGATACTGTCCACATCTAATTAACCAAAGTATTGTGAATAAACAAACAACAAATTTACCTTATATTACATTTTGTTTTTGCCTGTCATTTCTTGACCATTATTTTGCCAGTTCAATCCAAAAATGTTCAACCTTTCATTCTTATTCTGCACATACTCTGTTACAAGGCAGTATCCAATCCTGCATGGAGCACAGGTTTATCACAGAGTACAATTACACATACATAAGCAATTTATATATTTTGATTGTGTTCTTGTGAGTTTTTGTTCGACAAGAGATTTTAACTACTGCACACCTTAAGCGTGAAGATGAGTGCCAGTGTGTCACAAAGTCATGTGAAAAGCCCTTGTGTCCCAGTAATGTTACAGTAGAAAACTGCATTTGTCAGCAAGATAAGCCCTGATAAGTAATGAAAACAGACGACTTTCTGGATGTTTATTTATATGTTTTATAATTTGATAGTTCATTTCATACTATTTTTGATTATATCATTTGATGTGAACGAATATATCAATGGGACCAATGTTTTATTAAAGTAATAATGTACTGAGTTAACAATCAATCCTTCTGACTAAAACTGGAATTAAGATATCATTGAGCTACACATTACAAAGAGAGAGGCAAATAGCTGTCAGAGCCAAGTTAAACAATCTTACATGTTATGAACAAATTACCCCAAGTGATTTGGATTTAATCATGCAGGGTCAAAAGTTCCATTATATTCTATTTATTACATCAACCCAAGCCATATCCATATATATTGGGGTCAGAACGCTTTAAATGTGGGCCATTCTGAAATGCAGTAGCATGAAAAACTAATTACAATGTAAGTGTTAACAAGATATACAGTATATGCTGCACATATATGAAAGACAAACAGACAATAGAACAGACTGTCCAGCATCCCTCAAAGTGTTTTACTCCTTTAATAATAAGAAGTAGCCAGGGAGGAAAAATAATCTGGAGCTAACAGGGGAGCTTCTAGTGTACAGCCTACAGCATGGTACATATGGCACCCTAAGTATGAAATTCATAATGACCTCTAGTGTTTATACTAGGTGAACTTGGAGATGGGAGAACACTAGGGACAATCTCATCTTGTGAGCAAAACCAGGATAATGGAAGGCCAGACCACTGGAGTAAGGATCGAGGTAAAAAAGAGTGAAAAATCTGTGTTTAGTTATGCTCAGAGGATGCATAAAGTGTTTGTCTTCAGTCCCTTTATCCTCTGTGCTAACTCCATTCTGTCATTTCCTTCTTATATTACCTTTCATAATAAACTCCCTTTATTGAACTCTTAAAAGTGTTTGAGTATTATTCCCCTACAAAGGTGCTCTTGAGATGACTAAAAACACGTATATGGAGGCCAAAGTGAATAAAAAAGGATTTTATTACAAGACATGATATCAAAACTAAAGAGACCAGAACAAAGAAGACAGAATTACAAACAAAATAGGGAAATTTACCAATATATAGCACATTGCACCTAACTAAGCACAGGTCCTTTGCTTATATATGAGTACACTATTCTACCAAATTTTCAATTTAACCTCTTTTCCCTTTCTCTTTACTTTCTGACCTCTCTTCCACCCTGTAGTTGACTCCTTGTCCACAACAAGTCTCATTAATCATCATTCAATGATCTAGAGGTGCTTTAGCCAAAACCAGGAACTACTTCTCTGAGGAACCAAACTATAATTTCCAAGATCAGGAATGACCTGGTAACATCTTGGATACTTCCTGGGTGGACTACTTCTAGACTCATTTACAGTATGCTGCAGAAGTCTTTACATTCATTATATTGGAATATAATGCACCCCAGTGATGCTAAACTTGTGTCAATGGCAGCATTCCCACCAAGACATCTTATGGCTCAACTCCTGTCTTGCACTATAAGAAATCCCTTGCAACTGTGGACCTTACTGAGCCCTTCATCACTATATAAATGACCTTTCAAATTGTTAGTCCATCTATTATTTGTAAACTGTATGGGAATTGACCAACACTGCTGAAGTAAAAACAAATAATAGATGATACTGAAATGTCAGGTTCCCTCAATTACCTCATTAAGACCCCAAAATTCAGCAATCCTCTCCTAAAGTGATACTATATTCACAAAAACTACAAGGCACTGTAACATCAGTATCTATTCATGTGTATGAAGCTACCAAAGTTAGCATCGCCAGATGGCTACATGTTGAAATGCAAACTGACAATTTCATTCCCTTTTACATTATTAAACAATCTTTTAAGTGAGTGCCTGTGTATCTTTTTTGCCATGCACTTTTTCCTCTATTAAAAGATGCTTTCCAGTTTGGTCTCATGTTTCATTATTATACAGATTATTATCTCATTCTCTTTTAACTGTAAAAAAAACATGCAAGTGATATTTTATATAGATTTTTTAGAAAATACATTAACTCTAATTAAAGAGTAAATAACATTAAAGTTGATTGGAATCAATAATTGCAAAGATACATAAACTGGATAATTCAATAATTCAACACCAACACATCAGTACATGAAAATGACAGATACAGGCCAACATTGCAACCACTGGCAATATACCGGTATATATATATGCACTGGAGGAATACTTGCTTTTGCTTTCTGCAAATGAAGTCTTAGTTGCAAGTAAAACACACTTTCTTACAAACACAAGTCATAAAAATGCGGTATCAGCTCCATGTCAATAGCTTTAAGTCTCATGTCTCACTTGCTTGTTTTTCTAATGCAAACAGCCTTTCCCTGGCAGAAATGCTTGTGTCTTTCAGTTCTGTTTCAAATGCAGTGTCCCTACACTACCCAAGAGGAAGAGCTCTGAAGAAGATGTTTTATTTAATCAAATAAGACAGAAATGGAGGTGCGTTTTTTGAAGACTAGCTGCATTATCTGGCTTCACCCTGTCCTCGGTTATAGTGCCGTTGCTAAATTGGATGTATCATAAGTACTATGTAATGAACAGTATACTTTTCTTTTCATGCTTTTTTTAAGCTAAAAATATTAAAATTTGAATTCTTACTTTTCCTAATAAGTGACCTTGTGGTCTGTTGTTAGTCACTGCAAAACATAACTTTACAAGAAAATTGTATTGTTTTGAATTGAAAGAGGTAAATAGTAGGAATAAAGGGAATTTTTGGTATAAGTATAATTCCTTTTGCAGGACAACTTGTTAAAATGGCATTGGCATTGCACCTAATAATCTTAGGATTTGTGTAACTGCTCAGGCATGCAACCTTATTTCATAAAGCTCTTGATGCACAGTACTTGTTATGATGTTGCTTCTAAAAGCAATGTGGAAGTTGCTTTCTTAATCTATTTTGTGGATAATAAAGTCATTGTCATGTGGTGGTTCTACACGAACCAAGAATGCTAGCAGGACATATTCCTATTGTCAGACACACAGCTATATTTGGCAAATTTAGACTTCACAGGTAGCCTTACATACGTGTCTCTGGGGTATGAAGGACTTGCAGACCAGAAGGATACGAACGACATGCAAACTCCACATATACTGTATATACCACAACCTGGCCAAGAATCTAACCCTTGTCCCTAAAGCTGTGAAACACAAGCAGTAAAATCTGTAGCTCACAATATGTCTTTATTAATAACTTGTAAATATCCATAAATAATAATTTTCATATTTATTTTTCTGATATTTTTACTTAATACTTAATAAGTACAATATTAGTAAAGTACTATTTAACATGGTCAAATTCATTAGAAGTCTTGTTGTTACAATTGGGAGACAAAATGAGCACTCTGATTGCATCAAGAGAAGGCACAGCAACATGGGAATGACAGTACACATATGCATAACCATAAGAAAGAAATGCCAAGCATAGTTTGATTAATATCAGCAGCACCAGAAGGTTTTCACAGAGGTAGCTGCGAGGGGCAAAAATAATTCCAAGAGGATTGAGATAAAAATGACTAAAGACACTTAGTCATGCACTTCAGGGAAAATTTTCATTTTAAACTTATTCCCTACATTTAAACACAATATAACAAAATTTCCTTTGCAATGTGTGAAAAACTACATTTAACTATGCCTGTGGTAGCCTAATAATATTACATGTAGTGACTTTTTTGTGATGCTGGTGAGATCTACACAGTAGCTTTGGCATTTCTAGAGATGGCTAAAGCTGCCACAAGAACCCCCATGGCACTGCCCCTTATGTCCCATTTAGGATTGTCATAATGTGACATACCAGTTATAGCTATAATATATTCTATATATTCTTTTATTGTATCTTATGTCTTCAGTTTTGATGATTTACTTAATAATGAATGTAAACATTCTGATTTTTTTCAAAAGGTATTATTATTCTGTACAGGTTTTTTAACATTTGTCAGACACTTGTTTCACAAGATGCAATCCATACATAAACTAAAATATGAATGAAAAGCTGCATAATACATAAACTGTATACAGAGTTCTACAAAAGTATTTTTAGTATTCCAAAGGTTTCATAATGCTCAGTTTCCACTGCAGTAGTGCTGCATGCAATCTATTTTATTCCTGCTTCTCTGGCAACTGAGTGTGCTTTTCTCTTTGATAGAAGAAATTACATATCTTTCTCAAAAATGCTTACTTCTGTTCAGAATCATGAAGAACCTGAACTTATCTCAGCAGAACTGGGTATAAAACAGAAACCAGTCCTAGACAAGGTGCCAAACAATCACAGAACCCACCCATGCACACACCAAAATTTTCACTAAAATGGTACAAAGTAAGAGTTGCCATTTACCTTTACTTGCACATCTCTGGGGATATAGGAGGGAAACTGGCACACACAGGAAGTAAACTCCACATGGTCAGAAATCCAGGATGCTGGAGCAATGAAGCAGCAGTGACAGAAACCCATACTTATTTACTAAGATGGAAGCAGCTGTCAATGGCCTATCTGTTTTAACTTAACAATTTTCTCCTCGGCATCAAAAGAGCATACTTCCTTTGTTTTGGAACTCAATTTCTGGTCATTTTGCAAGTAGCTAATCTTGCCATACCAACAAACAACCTCCAGCTATCCCAACATTCCCTGCATTTAATTGATTGCAGCATCCTCTTCTGATTGGTTCATTTGCATTAACAGGAGCATGTCTGTATCTTCATTGGAATGTTCTAGATTCTTGATCAGACAATTTTATGAATTCTTCATACAGAATCTGTAAGTTTCTAGGAACTATATTAGGTGTTTATTTCAGAACTTGCACAACGTTTCACCCGCTAAACATTAATTTGACTATTCACTGAAGAAGGCACAAAGCTGAAACACTGTAAACTTTTTTTTCCCTTTATGGATTTGTTTTCCTCTTATAGATGCCACGTGGGCTGGACAGGCACCCCGGCCAGAAGAAAACACGGAAGGAAGGAGCAGAAAGTGTGGAGGGATAGCCCATTAAAACGAGAAGATATCACTGGGGGCTTTTTAATTCCCCCAGTATGCTAGATGGCAGAAGCCCGGTTGTCGGTGCCCCATGGGTAGTCAGCAGGGCATGCCGGGAAATGTAGTCTGGCAGGGCAGTCCTGCTGGTGTCACGGGGTGCCACAAGAGGGCGCTGCAGGGAAACAGGATCTGTACTGAGATGAGGGACTTCAGTGTGACCCGGAAGTACTTCAATTGGGCAGCTGCCCTGGCACCAGAAGTACTCCCGGGTTGATAATAAAAGGGACCGCACTCCCTTATCCAGGCGAGTCAGAGCTGGGAGGTAGAGAGGCAACACTTGACTGGAGGAGGGTAGTGTGATGGTGAGAAACAGAGAGTTGTTGGGAAGAGAGGAAACCTGTGGTTTGTGTTTTTGTACCATGTTGGAGGTATTTGTTGTTAATAAACAACCTTTATTTGAGCCCAGGACTGATCTTATATCATAGGGTAAATATTTTGGTTTATGTTTTAAATTCATTCATCCTTCCACTATTTTCTAAACTATTTATCAAGTTCATGGTCTTGGGAAGCCTATCCCAGCAGCATAGGGAGCTAGGTAGGAGTAAATACTGGATAGGGTGCCTGTCTAGTACAGTAAATATACTGTATGAAGAATATGTTTAGAAATGTCAGTATAGTTTGTTGCATTTTGTCACGATTTGTGCAGTTTAATATTTTTATGCGATTGTCTAAACTAAAAAAAATTCTCAATTTTGAAACTGCATTCTGTTGTCTTGTGGCATAAGTTTCATATTCTGGCATTTATTTGTATTCTGGACACAGTGTTCAGTTAATAAGAACTATTTTGTGACATTTCTCCTGGGGCATAGCTATTTTGTGCTGTTGTTGTGAAGATGTGGTTGCAGACTTAATGTCACAGGAATGCTGCTATAAAGATCAATGGATAAGTAATTAAAAATTCTTTGTGCATGTGTTATGGAAGTGCTATTTAGATTTCCCAGTTGCTGACATTTGCCTTCTGCTTCTTAGTTTGATTCCTGACTTACGGTGTTTGATCAGAAAAGATAGGCTTGACTTTTGGTTTCGACTTCTGGCTTGCCTAACGTTTCTTCTCCTGGTCTGATTGTCTTTCCTAGTGCGGGGCATAACACATTTAATACCTTCTCTTACTTTCATGTGTACAATGTTTATGAAATCTCCAGTTTGTGTGAGAAGTGGTATGTTATTATGTCTTCTAATAATTACTCAATCCACTTATAGCAACTCTTTAAATAATACCATTTCATTCATTCATTAATCAGCACAATTTCGTGGGATTAAAATGAATTACACTGACGTATCAAGTGCATTCATGGCAATCCTTTTTTAATTGTTGATTTAGGAGGAACTGGCATTTAAATGCTATAAATTTTAATTCCCTTAGTAAAGACAGATTAGCCTGTTCACATTTTGAATGTAGCCATCTCCACTAGAAGAGACCCGTGAAAGAAATGTAAAAATCATTTCACACTCCAGCCCAAAACTGAATATGATGTCTAAGTACAGTGAGGCGTCACTAATCTATCATTAACAATGGATAATATCTTTAGTAACTTTAGAATATTATATAATAAATATTTATTTCCAGTTAAAAAAGTATGAAATATACTGTTGAAAGTAAATATCTTTGATTTTACATATTGCAAGGGGTCACCAGAGGCAGAAATTGTTCTGCTTTGATGGAAATGGCAGGCTAGAAAGTGTCAAAAAAGGTACTGGGAAAGGAAATGAAAGAAAAGAAAAAGCAGGGAGAAAAAGCTAGGAACGACAAAGAAACCCCATTGTTATATCTCAATACCAATGCCAAATATCTAAGTCAAAAAGAACATGATAAAGTTCCACCTTTTTAAATCATTTTGAGAAAAACTAACATGAAAGGTTTTTATTTAAAAAAAAAATCCAGAAACTTGGACAAGCAGGAGAAAACACCACCATGTTTTATACTGTTGGTATGGTGACATCACACATCACAATAACAGCATCCAGAAAATCTACATGCTTGGAATTTGGGAATGTTAACTCTGGGTTTAACTGTAAATTATTTTGGAGGGGGTGGGGCACCTTCGCCATTACAGTGACCCACAAATATTACGCTACACCAGTGAGTGTAGATTGAGAATTTTCATCATAAAGAGATTTAAAGATCCCTGTATGTCAGTGGTTGTTTGAGTCTTAAGTTTCTTCAAAAGCTTAATGGCAGAGAGAAAGGAAGGTGAAAGAGAAAAAGTAAGGTGAGAAAGAGAGTGTTATGCTTTTTATATATATTTTAGGTGGTAGAAAAATGAAGAATCAAAGACAGAGATGGCAATGTACTTACAGTATATAGCCAGAAAGAAAAGATTTTATTATGTTGCTAATTTTTGCTTGGTTTTCCTTGGGTGTATTCCTTCCTTGTATTCTAGGTAGTTATTTTGTTAATATTTTTATAATACTTTCCCTACTGATGCAGTTATAATATCAATGATTTTCATTGCATTTTCTCCAGGATATACATATGTGTTTGACAAAGACTGATTTTAGGCTTTAATTGTGATGATTGTGATTTTTTTTTTCAAATCTTAGCACAGTTTGAGTATGGTTTACCAACTCTAAATACCAAACACTCAGTACAGCACAATACTTTGTTCTGATATTTGGCGTGATTATCATTTTGCAAAAATATGACAAAAGTCTGAGCATTTTTGTAGCCTGTACGCAAAACACATTAAATCCTTAGAAGCATTTCTGTGTATTGCACATATAAAATAAATAATGAAGGAGAAAATAGTAGACCTGTATAAAAAACATATTTTACCCAACAAAAATAATGCTTTGTGTATTTTAACCTTTTAACTGTTGTGTGAAGGTTACAGGAAGTCAGGAAAAAAACTGGAAAATGAAAGTTAAATAGTCATAATCTTTCATTGACATGCTCCTTGTAATCAGTATTGAAAGACTGATGTATACCATTCTAAGAAACCAGTAAACATACAATTAAAAACACTAACTGGCAGGTAGAAAATGGCTTAAGTTATCTCCAAAGGGCAGGTAAAAAGAATCTCTCTTGCACATACAAAAAATCTTTAAAAAATATAAAATGAATCACTGAAGCAGTTTATGGCTTTATTTTACCATTTTGTTTGATAGCACTGCATTCCATTATTACCTATTATTTCAATTTGAGGATATTAAAGCAACCCATAAAGTCTAGAAATCAGTTTAGTAAATATGTTACATATACCCAAGTCAGCATTAAATTGGAAAAATGCAAGAACTATTCATTGAAATGAGCTTTCTTTACAGCTGGTCAGCTGAAGTTTAAAACCATATAACAGAGACAAACATTGCATAAATATATCAATTTCAATTTAGTGTAGGTTTTACAACATGTTATGGAGCTTATAGGCAGAATGACAGTTATTTCTATAATTGTATAAAAAATAGCTGATAGTAAATATAACACTGAAGGAAGGAGAAGTGCATTGAAAAAACGCTTTAGATCATACCTGATAGGACTGGCTGTTACATCTGGGTCACTGGCAGATACCTGGCCAATCACTGAGTTAATAGCAGTGTTTTCATGCACTTCCAATAGATAGCTGGGTGCTGAAAACAAAGGGGGTTCATCGGAGTCCTCTATGGCAATCTTCACTGTTGTGGTATCTTTGAAGGGCTCCCTGCCAAAGCGGGCATCATAATTTACATTGGCTGCTTCCACCTTCAGAGTATAGGATTTTTTGGTTTCAAAGTCCAGAGGCTGTAGAGAGTGACAGAGATAAATGCATTTCACTAATGACCATAGCAGCAAGAACAAATGAATTTAATGCTGATGGATGAAAGGTGGACAGGTTTTTCAGCATCTGCAGACTTTTAAAGAGGCAAAGTCTTGCAAATATAGTCAATGATAAGGAAAATAAGACATTACAATTTCACTTTTAAAAAGGTATATTCTAACTATCCACACAATGAAAACAACAGCTAAATTACATCAGATCATTTTACACAGTATGAATTTTTTTCAAAGCTAAAATAAAACATATATATCATTTGCTTTCTTGAACAGTAATGGATTAATTTTATTTTTTTCTGATTTCATATTGTTGCATCTCTTTCTTCTCAGTGGAAATATAATATTTGTTAAACATCCGAATGGAAAATGATGCATGACTCTTTCAAATTTTTTTTTTTGTGCACATCCAACTACATAAAGTGCTTTTTTTATAGTAGAATATATAAACGTGTCTGTTATAATAGTGGAAGTCAGGATTGACAGGAGCTGCTGACTGTAAAAAAAAAGGTTACACTCCAAGCCATAGCCTTAGCTCATACTGGAAAGCTGCCGAGAGAAGATGCATCTGTGGTTGAAGGCAGCTGGGAATTACCGCAAATGTGGAGCTTTGAAGGGCGCAATGGGGCAGACAAAAGCACACGCTGAAGCAAAGGCCGAGCGAGCAAAGGAAGGACATTTGTATGTATTCCATTTTGGTAACCTCTTGCCATTTACTGCTATAGTATATTGCTGCAAGCAGTACAAAAGCAGAAGAAGCAGGAATTGTACTGTAAGTTATAATAAATGCTTGTAAATGCCTTGTACAAAATATTCACCTCTCATTTATTTGACAGACAAGCTTGTGAAATTTTGTTCCATTTCAAAATTCAGATATTAACCATCATTTTCCAGATGCATTATTTATACACCCTGTGGATGCATGAAGCTGTGTTTTGTAGTGTGTTACAAGCAAGTAGCAGATCATTTGGTTTTATCCCCTCATTATCTGTCTTATTCCGGCAGAAGGGTTCATTCAGTTCCATGCCATTCCTATGATGCAGACTCCACTTGTAGTCTGACGTTTGGCTTATATACTATGCATTTTTCTGGGAAATGCAAGTTAGTAGCTGTATGTAAACACAGAGCATATTTAGGAACATCAAAGAGCAGCATTGACTGGAATGGGAGATGCACATCCCACTCAGCAGCGAGAGACTGTCTGAGAGTTTGAAGATAAAAAGCTTACACCCTTAAAACAACAAAGCATCTTCCCATTCTACTCCTAGGCTGTTTCATATAAATCAATATTTTTGACCTTGAGTAAAACAAAACAGAAAAGAAAATGTGCTCCCTGCATTTAACTACCTCATGTACAAATACAGTTATCTTGTGGTCTGGTCATTTTATTTCCAACCTGTTGAATAATTTTAAATTTTAAAATGGACAATGACTATTCTGCTCTTGGTGAGTACCGTCTTGCTAGATTTATACATTCAGTGCTGAATCAATCCAAGTACATTTACACTAAGAACACCATTTGAAATGCTGCTTTCCATATTTTTATTAAAGATTATTGCAAAAAGCTCTTTCTTTCAATATTTATTATAACCCAGGCAATCAGCCCTTTCACTTTATAGGAAGCCCAAGCACCATCTTTTACAGTAAAGGCTCTGCGCAGAATGCAAATATCACAATGTAACTTACTAAAATATAAATCATAAATGAAAAATGTTTATTGAAAACAATGCACTGTTGCCTTTTATGACATCGCCATTTTTTATTTTACTTGTTTTAATTAAATAACATTGATAATTCTGCAAGCAAAAGGAGCATGCACAGTACTTTCAATCCCCTCTTTATTTATGCTATGTTCTTATGGTAAGATGACACTAATACAAATGTAGCAAAAGAGTTAATTATTTTATAGCAACCCTACTAATACTACTAATAAATGCAATACAGGTAAAATTAAGATTTATTGATGATCTGAAAAAGTAATGCAAATACAGACAGATCAAACACAGAAAATGAAGTATCCAGACACTGAGTGTTAGGCTGAAGAATATGGAAGCACTAAAATCCTTACTGGAATACTGAACAAGAGGTTATTTTAAACATGCATAAGAATACATTATGTTGGAACAATGTAATTGTGTCAGATTTTTTTGTACCCTAGCCCCTCCTACATGACTATTCCATAATTAGTGTTGACAGTCAGGGAAACACAGCACAAAAATGGATAGGCTAGTGGATGTGCTCAGGAGCCATCCTGACAAAGTTCTATAGTTATCAATTAATCAAAAATGGAAAGAGCGAGGAGATCATTGTGTGCTTTACTACACTGGACACAGCAGCACAGTTTTGTTAGAAAAGGAACAGAGAGACTAATCATAACCAAATCAGCAAGTGGTGGGTCATAACTAGGAAGTCAAAAAAACAAATAACCAATGGTCAATACATGTGACAAAAAAATGACAGTCAAATAGGCTGGGAATTTCAAACCCAATAAACACACACATAACCAAGGAAAAATGTTAATCATAATTCCTAGTGAAAATTCAGAACTGGAACTCATTAACCAGAAATAATTCAAAACAACAAAGAAATTAAAGTTTTTTTGTTTGGGTTGAATCCAAGCAAGAACAACAATAAAGTGCACAGCACAACCTTTATACTCTGGACCCAGATATGCAATGCACCACACACTTCCAGTTGACCTTACCTAGCAACGACAGAGCAAACATCCACAAAAAATCAGGAAAAATGCAAGGAAAACTGCACGGTGTTTCTTATTTTCAGCAATTAAATATATACTCAGCACTAAAATAGGTGTAACATTTAGATTACCTGACTTCTAACACAAAACCTAAATAATTTTAGAGATCAAGGAGAACATATAAAAAAATCGGACACAAAAGATGGACTGTGACACAGTGTACCCTACAGAAAAGAGTGTGGTGAAGGGGATAAACCCGCCCAAACCCCTGGACCTAAGATGCACCAGTGATAGCCAACATGCAAGTGTGCCTACACCATTTTATTACACTTTTTCAATTTAATAAGCTTTCTGCTGAAGAAGTTCACTTTTAAAAATGTCATTTTTGCATTAATCAAATCCATATTTGCATTGAAGCTGGTATAGGCTAAAAAGGTCTTTTGTTTAATAAAAAAAAAATGGTCTTGAAACTTAAGATACTATACCAGGAATAAAAGCCAACCTGACCCAATAGCAAAAGCTCGGCCTAAGAACTGAGTTGATTAAGAAAGGATGAGAGATTCTTAAGATAATAAAAACCTAAATTTCATGTGCATCACTAACTATTATCTTGAGTAACTTTAATTAAGCAAAAAAAAATCAAGCAAGAAAATCTGAAGTGAATATTAAGACACAAAGATGCAATGGTAGCTTCCTTTCTTCTGAGTTTGAATTTTTTTGCAGTAAGATATTATAACATTTATTAACATTTATTTGAAATAATCAATTATTAATACACATACTCAAACACACTATATATATGGGATGCTAGCTGGATGGAAGGACAGGGGGAGAGAGCATTTCCGAGGTACTACCTCACTTGGGATACTAGAGAGCAGCCCTCCTGGGTGGCTGTGGCACCATGAATTCCCGCAGGGCATGCTGGGACTTGCAGTTTGGCACAGCCAAAGGGATCCATGGGGGCTGCAAGGGACAGCTTTAAAGCCCTACAATCGACTTCCACCACACCTGGGAGTGATTCCAGGTAATATTGATGAGCCACCTGGAGTACTCCCAGGAGTAGAAAAAAAGGAGCCACCCCACTACTTTCGAGGAGCCAGAGTTAGGAGGAAGTGGACGAAGCTTGCTGGGTGAGGAGAGGAGAGGAGAGGAGGTGGAGAGAAGAGAGAAGGAAAAGACTGTGCTTAGTCTTGTGGACACTGTGCTCTTGTGGGGAGTGAACAAAGCGCTTTCCCACCTATAAATAAAGGTGTGTCTGTGGTAGGGTTAGGGTGGCTGTACATGCCTGTATATTGTAAAAGTCGGGGATGGACTAGACCCTCCCCTGGGATGCAAAGTCTTACCTTACAAGGGCCAGGAGTTCACCATTATGGGTGGAGAGCTGGAAGGATTTGCATCCCAGTCAGAATGGGTGCTGCTTCCTGCCTCAGATGCATGGTAGACATAATGGACAGATATACGGAGACTACCTCTCAAAAGCAGATATTCCCCCAGTAACCTATGTGGCATTGCTCCTCTGGCAATTGTATTGTCTGAAGACAGTTCAGTGAACGTAATTGTTAAAATAAATACAAATTTTTACCCAGATGATCAGTTGTGTCTGGGGTTTGGGATCCTGAGATACCCCCCTACCAACTTTACACACATAGTGAACTTGAAACTGTATTAAAGAAGCATAATTAGAAAGTGTTAATTATATAAGGAAACATTTTTCTGTGTTATATAATATTACAAAAAATGAAAAGGGAATTACTGTATCTACCCATAATGAAATGTCCTTTTAAGGATAAAATAAGTTAGCAAGTAAATTAGTGGTAGCATTTGTACCAAAAGTACACAACTAGATGTGTCTGAATACACATCAAACATCATAAGGACAAAACAGATTTCACTGAGTATCATCATCCATTCTGAAGATAAAAATGAAGGGCAGCATTTGTGTCAGAACTGATGAATAATTATAAGTCTTAAATTTGAAATGTATTATTGAGGCTATTAGTTAAAGCAGACAGAAATCTAAAGTATTGTATCTTGTATTATTTTGATATAACTTTCATTATTGTTTTTTGCATTGTGCTTTTAAAAATAACATAAAACATGTTAGTATTAATTTGGTCTTAAAGGTTCAGGTGTTGGGGGAGTGTTAATCTAGGGACCTAACCCCTTAGCCAGGGAAAGAGAAATGGAGCACCTTGTTGTCCCTTCAGGCTTGGCTTCAGACAACCAGCGTAGCATTAGAAGGCAGCAGTGTCATGAAAAGTCATGCGTATTGCAAGTAGACCATTTTTCGTAGCACAGTATAGTTTTGCTTTATAAAGTAATGTTAAACTACAAATAAGGACCACACTCATAAGTCTTAGATGTCACCTTAATTCTACCATTTTTATTGCTATTCTGCGCATGCTGGTGTGACAGATAGAAGACTTTTAAAACTTAATTTATATGGACTTTTCTATTCACTGTATTAGTGAGTGAGGCAACATAAAAATGTAATAAGTGTATCCATATTGATAGTTCTGCTAGAACAAAAAAGGGTCTGACTCAGCAATTTTCTAAAATATAGTAACATCATTGGGGTCATCTTGACATTTTTATTGATGATAATATGATGGCTTGCTGCATTTCATTTTGCAGCAATGCCCTTTGCACATATTGTAGTGATATTGTCTCTGTGGAGCTGTTTATCAACTATTTTCTTTAGAAGTTTATCATGCATTTGATATTTCTTCTGTTGCCCTATGTACTGCCTTCTGATACACATGTTTTGTGGACAATCCATCCATGTGTTTTATTCTCAGGGTTGCAATAAAGTCAGCACAACATGGGAAGCAAAGCTGGATGCAACATTGGCACAATGAACTAAATTAGAGTTGCTAATGAACCTAACATGGTTATTTTTAGGATGTGGGAGGAAAAACAAAATACCTGGAGAAAAACCCCAAAAATAAGTTTTTTCAGATTTGCAATTATATGGTGGCATAACTGAATAGACAATTAAAATCAATTATGGATACTTACTAAGAATATGATGCTAACCAAACCATAGATCAATAAGAAAGATTGTGGTTTTGGCTTTCTTTATGAGTAATATGAACTTAAAGCTTTTGACTTGCTTTCAAAGTTTATAAAGGTAATATAATATATATCATATATTCCAGTTCAATGCTGCAGAGTTAAAGCCATTCCTAATAGCATTTGATGGAAGCGCCGTGGATAGGGGCACCAATGTAAAAAATTCCATTAAACCAAAATGTAAATCTGTAGGGATGCAGGATGAAACTAAAGTATGCTGAGAAAAAACAGGCAGGAACATGAAAAATGTAAAGACTCCATAAGACAATGGCTGGGTATTGGTTTTGAACCCTGGACACCAGATCCATAATAAAGCAGTCTGTTTTGCAACATCTCACGTCAACACGCAAAAGCAACATGGCCCCGTTACAAAGAAACTATGAAATGCATAATGCATCAGGAAGGAGATCTCAGAGATGTGAATTTCTGAGTATGACTGAAACTCATAAATGTATTCAGTAAAGCCAAATGTTGACCAACTCAGTAAAACAAAAACATGCAACATAACACAAACTCTGGGAATTTTCAATCCGCTGTTCACTGAGTTCCATAGAATTGTGAAAACTTACATAAAATGTATTTACAGTGTATGCGATGTATCTGTCGGTTAAAGAAAAAAAAAACAGGAATCACAGCTATGCATGAGAATTCTTACAACTCCTGATCTTTAGCTTTAGAAAAGCAAAACTGTTCCAAAAGGAACACAGTGCACATCTTCTCATTAAACAGTCTCAGTTCATTAAGCATTACCATGCTAAGAGTTTGGTAAAGAGGAACACAGTGAGAGAAATCTGATACACCTCATTATCTACCTTTTTAATTTACAGTGTGTGCTTAAGTACATTTAATGTATTGACATTGCTTTTTAGAGTCGAGCCAATATGACTAATTATCTTTTAAACCATAATAAAGGAATGGATACTGAACCAAAAGGAAAGGAAATGAGCAGGGATATTATGTAGCTGTTTTTGATACACTGCTGTGGCAACATAGATTACAATATACACTATGTAGCAGAGGTACATACACTGCGTTCTGTATATAACTTAAACACATATTAACCTCTATTGCAATGGCCTTGAGAAGTACATAATCTACAGTTAACTCCCTTATATGAAATAACCAACTATTAAACCATTTAGCGTTGCAGAAAGCTGAAGCCTATTCCAACAGGTTTGGGGACAAGGCAGGAGCCAAAATCAGGAAATCTGTTATAGTGACACAGATGAGTTTGTGCAAGTCATTAAAGTAAACAGGAACCTTTTTCCTATTTTTCCGTCAAAGTGTTTTGGATGCTGAAGTTTAAAAATATAACCTTCTGAATAGGAGCAAGATTTATTTTCTTGCACAATATGGAGTAAAACAGGGCAGTGCAAGTGCAGGGAAATGCTTTAATTAACAAATTCATCCATTTTAAGTTAGAAGTTGCCATAAATATTTTACACAGTGCTTCAAACAGCAAAGTTCACGTGATAGACATGGTGTGTCATTTTTTCATGTTCTGAGCTGTGATACACCATGACAAACTGTTTAGTAAACACATTTTAGGCATACAGTATAATGAAACTGCCATTCATTACCTGCAAGTGCACCGGCTTTTTAACAAGAACATTTTTCATGTCTCCACCTGCCTCATGTGGACCTTGGCTGCTGCTGAAGTCAGAAGATTATATTCTTCTCAAAATAAATGTGTCAGAAACAGGAAAACATTCTGCTTTTTCACTTAAAGTCATCAAAAAGTAGACAATATAGGTGTTGGTAAAATTAGTGGGGTTTTTTTCACAAAATTCTGTTCATTATTAAATCCCTGCTATTTAAAGGCTTGGTAGATTTTTTTTTTGTAATTTTTTTAAATTTGTCATGTGCTGTATGCATTAAGCCTATCTGCAGTTACCTGTGAGCTCCTTATCAGAAGTTGTACTCTGCACTGCACTAATGAGAGTAAACTGTTGTTTTGCAAATGATTTCTGACATAGGCCTCCAAATTTCACAGTTTCATACTGCCAATATTTAATATTTGTGAAATGCTCAGATTTTTCACGCATCATTTACAGTATCTAGACTATGTAGGAGACTTTTTAGGACTTCATGTGATAAAAGTTCAATTCAATGTTCCTCAGTAAACCTGACATAATCATGCAATCATCAAATCAACCATACAAATATACCTTCTTAAAACAACCAACAATATTTAGGCACTTAGTGACCAACAACACATTCTTAAAGTAAATTCAATACAACATAGAAGCACTGATCTGGTATTTTTTCCCCACTGGGTACCCTGCCTTTCCTTCCACATCCCAAACACCTGCACATTAGGTGAATTTGCGACTATAAATTGGATTAGTGTGAGTGATTATAAATATGTATGTAACTTTTATAAGTTTTTATAAAAATTTGACCTGTTCAGATCTGATTCTTACCTTGTACCTTTTGCTGTTGGGATTACTTCTGATCATCAGGACCCTGAATTAATTCATCTTCAAATTTAGTGTAATCTATAAACCACATTAAATATCATAAATCCCAAATAACTCTGGAGAAGTGGGTGCTTCCTCTTAGCAACAGTAGTGGTAGTGCAAGCTGCTTTGGAAAATAGAGTTGTAAAACCAAAGCAGTTTTATCTTTCTAAAAATTTTCAATCGTTTTATTCCTATTGCCTTGCATTAACCTTCACAAATAACAAAATGTTTATGATGATAGAATGGGAAAGTTCATACATGCTGTATGCTGTACCTTTGGGATTTTGCAAATAAACAGTTTAATCGGATAACAACTTCTCCAGTCGTTAAGAGTGAATTTTACAGACATATGTAATAACAGAATATTAGTAAATATGATAATTTAACATTGTTAAAAATATTGTGAGATTAAGAAATGCCATATTAATTTGTCATAGAGTATTAGCATTGGCCACCCATATACTGTGCCGTTTCATTTATTTATAAGTAATCTAAAGTATTAACATACAGACTTTCTCAAAAAATCTTTCAAACATCTGATTTTTAATAATGTTAAAGACGGAAGTTTCCAGTAAAAATCAAATAACAAGAATATTTTAAAGAAAAACAGCAGGAGTTTACTGTACCTGTACTAGGAATCAAACCAGTGGCAATCAGCTCAGCACAGTGTATAAATTATTCACAGCTCTGCCTTCAAGATCAAACAGGGCTGGAGTACTGAAGAATGACAACCAGTTATGTTAATCTGATCTAAACACATCTCTTTTAGCTCTGTCCCTAATGGGTGGAGTTTCCACCAGTTTCTAAAAGAATCTAAGACACTTTTTAATGGGTCATTAATAGGTTAGAATATGTAGCCATCATAAAGTCTAACTAAGTAACACTAAAAAACAAAAACAAAACAGATTTCTAAACATACAACTATAATGCAATTTGTATTGTGGAAAGAAGGATGTCAAGTTTTGCATATGCAATATCAACTATCAAATGCAACTGAACACACAAATTAGTAAATGTAACCAGCAGCCAAGCAGTTTGTGATAGCACCAATAGCTCATTGTAAATAGAGAATGATTCTTAAGATTATAAAATGAAGAATCAAAATAATGTACTGTAGTTATTCTGAGATGCAGCAATTTATAATCTCTCAGTATATGTAACTGATTAATTTAAAAGTTTATAGCTCCATATGATTCTGATTATTTTTAATTTTGCCTGGTAATATCTGTTCTTTGAGATAGATTTTCTGTTTGCATATGTAAAAGAGTTTTTTTGTTTGTCACTCTGTTTTCAAAAAGCACCAAGGCTAACTTAAATTACAGTGACTATTGCATCAGTCACTGATGACAGAATTGTTCATTGAAGGTTTTTTAAGAGCACATGAATTTACTGCTTTCCAAAACCCCATAGATAAGTGTATCTGTGACAGACCTGCATCTGTGCAAGGTGGATTCACTCCTTACAACTGATGTTGCTGGAGTAGGTTCTGGGCCCCAGGACTCTTGGGATAGGCAAAGAACAGATGAACTGCTGAATTAATGGCAGCTTGCCTAGGTAATCTCTCACCATAATGTCATTGACATTTTGCTACAGCTTCAGACTTTACTTCTTGTTGATTTCTTTACATAAATTCTCTTCAGTGTTCAGGTAGCTTTTATCATGCAGCTCTGCTAAAGTCCAATAGACAATAACATCTTTACTGAACTTTCTTATTCTAGTAATTTCAATACCTACTTTTTAGATCTTGTTTTAGAAAAATTAAATAACCAATAAGACCTCAGACATTACCATTATGCATGACTTTGGAATTTTATAATGTACCTCAGTTCATGTACCACTCTGAAGTGTTGATATGCTGGGTTGGGATTAGATATTTTTTATATATGCCTTTCTATACAAATCCATAACATTTCTTGATCAGTTTTATTGTTGCCATTGTGGAAGTCATACACAAGTTTAAGTGACACAGTTTCAAGCTTTTAAAATACTTACTCTATTGCAGATGTAAAAATAAATATATTTCTACATCTAGACGACTAATTTAACATCTGCATCAATGTGAAGAGGACCAGAAATTTCTTTTTAAATCCTTTGGCAATGTCTCAAAAACGCTGCATGAACTTGCCATTTATTAATTAGGAAACCTGAAGAATATTGTTAATCCTTATGACCTTTATGAGTCTTAGTTCAGAAAAAAATCTAATGGCTAAATAGTGAGCAATGATGGCCATGTACTATAAAGCACAAGAAGTTATTGCTTTAGCATTTACAGATAACACAGTCAGAAAGAGTCCTTATATCTGCAGAGACATTTACATTGCATTTGGAATAAGGTTTTTGGAAGCTAAAGTACACCTTTTGATGTCACTGTGTTAAATTTACACTGCGAGCAGTTTTGAAGAAGGTCAGTTTGATTAAACCATCAGCTGTTTTATTTAAAAAAAGGATTTGTATAAGGAGATGCTCGTAGACCTTGCACTGCTAAGCACGTCGGAACATAACATGTTCAAACATAGCTGTTAAGTCAGACTGTCATTTTTAGAATATAGCACTGCCTTCAACATTTTAAATCCATCAATACAGATCACCAGTCTCGTTGATCTGGGCCTCAGTGGCTCTCTGTGAAAATGGATCTTGGACTTTCTTACTGGGAGACTCAGCATATACGGATCCTCTATGCTGATTAATAACATGGCACCCCCAGGATCATGTTCACCCATGACTGTATAGCAAGATATAACTCCAATACCTTTATAAAGTTTGCAGATGATTCCACCATCATAGGCTTTATCACAGATAATGATGAGACAACATGCCAATAGGAGATTAGGCACCAGTCAAAATGGTGTCAGGACAATAACCTCTCTCTGAATGTTAGCAATTCTAAGGAGATGATCATTGATTTCAGGAACCAGTAGCTACATCACACTCCCATTTACACTCGGGGTAAGGCTGTGCAAGGAATCGACAGTTTTAAATCCCTGGTGGTTATCATCGCCAAGAATCTTAGGTGGACAGAACACACTACAACAGTTACCAAAAAAGCTGATCCGTCAGGGACTTTTCTTTCTCACATCTGAGGAAGACACAAATATCTCCAACAGCCCTCATCAACTTTTATAAATGTACTTTAGAGTCCATCCAGACAGGCTGCATGGTTTGCTGGTATAGCAGCAGTTCAGCTAGGGACTGCAAGGCATTGCAAAGAGTAGAGAAAACAACGCAAATTATCACTGGCACACAAATACCATCTCTGCAAGACGCTTGCCAAGAGCTGTCCAGGAAAGGCAAAATGAATCATAAAGGACCCATTTCACCCTGCATGGACATTTTTCTTTCTCCTTCTATCAGGCAGGCCCTATAGAACTATTAACAGCAGAACTGAGAGATTTAAGAAGAGTTTCTTCATGAAGGTAAAAAAGGCTGCTCAACTGTGATATGTGATAAATTGTCTGTGATTCTTGTGTATGTAATATTATGCTTAGTGTTATTGACTGTGAGTATTATTAATATTAGATTTATGTTCAAGCTTTTTCTTTTCCTGATGTTTAATGCTCATCATTGTGTCTACAGTGAAAAATGCACAAGTAAGAGTTTCACTCTAAATTGTACATGTGACAATAAAAAACCTCGAGCTTGACCTCGTCTTTTGTATCTTAAGTGTTACACATACACTGTAAACCTATGCTGATGAATATAGAAACTACATCACTTACAGAGAGGTACCTTCAAATTTGTTTTTACCTCAGGTTTATAAGCCTTAATTGGTCTCATTAACAAAACTTTTAATTTACAAGGAAGAGATCTAAAGCTACATTTTATAACTTAAATATGTGTAAAAAACCTTGCATTTATATGTATTGGGTTTCTTTTAATACTTTGGAAAAATATTACTCCATCTGATGCATTTCCAGAAATACCATACATACTGTATAAACATATAAAGAAATTTTAATACCTATTTTAATATATAGAATTATACCACAGGTACCTCTGTACATATATACCTTTTTCAGACGGAGAATTCCTTCTTGAGTCTGGGAATCTGATATTATCTCGAATACGTCTGTTCCATCTCCATCATTAATTGTATAGTTTGACTTGGCATTTTCTCCTATATCGTGATCATTTGCTTTCACCTTTCCTGCTGTAGCACCAACAGCAAGGTCTTCTGGTACCGAGAAGTGATATACACCTTAAAAGAAAGGGCAAAGACAAAATGGCATTGCATTTTTATTCCCATTTTTCACATAGATCACTTTTACCCTTTCTGAAAATACATTTGACAGCAAACACGTTTCCATATACTTTTGAAATCATGGATATGTATTTTTGTTTCTGTTTTAAATTTTAACTCTTTTTGGGTACAATTCCATTTACTGCTAATTCTTGTGAAATAGCTTTTCCAAATATTTTCAGCATGCAGTAATGTTGAGCAAGTTGTAGTAATAAAGTAGAACATATTCTATGAATTCTTAAATATACTCTGCAGTGTACGTTTACACACAAAAATAAATGAAAATAAAAGAAACATAATGAATTCATGCTAGTAATAAATAACAAAACCAAAATATACCATTATAAGAAAAAAAAAAAAAAATGGAACATATCATGGACAAATACCCCTGTCCCAGAGATTAATTTATTTTAAATTCAGATTTCTTCAATTAGAGAGAAAAAGGACAAATCAATGACATTTATTTTTTCCTGCTAACTCATGCATAACAAACTACTGTAAATGCTGTCATATCAAGCACCTAATAAACCATCAAGGTCTAACACCCAGAATTTTATGAGATGGCATGTTACACAGTGATACTTTGACGCTTGCTTGTCTCAAAGTATGACTTTCTCAATGAGCTCCTTTTTCTTGCTGGCAGCATGACTGACTAGTAGACTTATTAGCCAGTCTCACACTCTCTCTCTGTCTTCCTAGTCATTGTGGAATCTCATTTGTTCTTCACTGTATACATACAGAAATACTACCTAAATATTCTAATCCAAGATTTTGTTTTTACACTAACTTACATTTTTCTTGACTATGCTTTCACTACTTCCTGAATCACACACATTTCATTTACAGTTCTTCACAAACCTTTTGATTTTTGCATATTTACCCTATTAATTTTTGATAATGCTGCAAAGGCATTACATAATATTTTGGGATCTTACTCTTGACTGAGAATGATGAGGTTGTCAGAGTGAAAATTATGAGCATGCTACTGCAGTTATTGTTTATATAGGTGCTCGGGTCTGTAGACACCTTGACAGTTTTTAAGATGGTATCAGCATGAGAAATTGGAACAGCTTAGCTTTCATCTAACTAAAACAGCTAGAATTACTGCTGTCATCTCATCTATTAAAATCTTATGTTATTCTGTACCTATCAATTAGCGATTTATTAGTATTTAAAACATCTGACCCACACGTTGCCTACAAAACTTTAGGTTTTATTCCTAGGTTTTGCTTGACCATTAATGAACTTTGCCTATTGACTTTGCTTTTTTTGCTTTTCAGTTTCTGTGTATAAAACAAAAACAATAAAAAAAAAAAATGATGTTTTGAGAATATTGATGAAACACAGTCATCAGTTCAGGTAGAACAAGCAGTGATATCTCAGTCTCAGGTGTAATATTTTGTAATTCAGCAGATATCAATATCAGACACCTTCCTTCTCAAAAAATTACTGGAAAATACATTTTTACTGAATTTATAAACACATGACAGAGTAAAAGCAAAATATATATAAGTCTGTAAGAAAGCAAAAAGTGTGAGGACTAATACAGTAAAATGACAAGCTCATTTTAAGGAGATAATGTTATCTTTGTAATATAGTGCCTAACACACTATGCTGTTCATGTTTTGGGATGCTTCACTCCATCATAATACAGCTTATACATCACATTTTAAATAATATTGTAATGTATGTAATGTCTGTATACTAACTTTGGGAAAACTTTGGTGGATTGTCGTTAACATCTGTTAAAGTGATTGTCACTGTGGTAGTTCCAGATAGTCCTCCCATATGACCTCCCATGTCTTTGGCCTGAATGACCACAAGATACTGTTCCTTAGCTTCACGATCCATATCTGAAAGGGCAGTTCGGATGATAGCTGAAAAAGAAAGCACTTTTTAACACATCTATAACACATTTTATACAATATATATTTTCCAAATTATGTGCACAAGATTTTTATTCTAATAACTGAGATGTGAGAAATCTTCTAACTGAGAAATCTTAAACATGCTGTAATTACACAAACCTGAAAGATTCAGATACTAGTTTACAGATTACTTAACAAGTGTCCTAATGTTAATAGGAGATGCTTCCAAATGCAATATTAGTGAGACTACAAAACCTCCCAATGAGTTCCACCTTGATAAGTTAACAGCACTGAAACACCAGTTTTTACTTTCCATGTAGACAAAAATAAAACATGTAGCAGTAGTTACATTTATTCTCTATTTTAGAATTCCAAGTGCATCAATTTTCATGCTCAAAATTTGAAACCATCAATTACTTTACTAAAATAAATTTTCTGCTATATAATGAAAATGAAAATATGTCTCCATATCCTTAATAAAATGATAAAGTCCATCAATGTACACTAAATCTGAAATCTGAGTAGTTTATCAAAATTTAATCTTACTGAAAAAACACTTCTGTATCCTCATCTCAGGTTTAAAAAAAATAAAAAAGTAATAACTAAGCATTAGTCATATTTTTTAAACCTAAAAAAAAATTAGTATCTTGCATATAATTTTGTAAGCTCATCACGTGAGTTCATTAAAAATGAGAACAGAAAGTAAATAACAAAAGACATGTTCTCATAAAGATCTTTAATTTTTTGGTAAGTTGATCACACAGGTCACATACCTTTTGAAAAAAGTGAATCGTATTATAATATAGCATAAGATTCTTAGGTCTGTGTAATAAAATTCAGGGTCACAGGGGACTGAATTTCATACAGGAACATTTAATTATGAGGGTCCAAACTTCCTTTGTCACATAATCCATCCATCCATCCCTCCATCTCACTTTTTCCTTATTAAGGCTGCTGGGAAAATAGAACCTATCCTGGCACAAACCAATACTCAGACGTAGACTTGACATCAGTCCATGGCAGAGCCCACATTAATTTATTCCCATGTATGCTGCAGCAATTTGACTTCAATATCAGTTGTGAGAAAAAATCAAAACTGCAGATGACATTTATGAAAACAGCATTGCAGAACGCTTGCCATTGTAGAATCCAACAGAGGCCGACTTACAGGTGAAAATAGTGAAGGATATTGAGTGCAGTGTCTGCACCATAGAATTTGGTTATTTTTCCATTCAGGGAACACTGTGTCTTTATGACAGGCGTATATAGTAAATTGACTCTACTATTTGAATTACCTTTCAGTCACTTTCAGTATCTGAAGAGAGAGGGCTGAAAGGAGATTTATCCAAGAGGTAGTTAGAGTTGCGCTAAAACATTTTTATTGTAGTTAAATCTTTGCAAAATTTCACCATACAATATCATCATGCACAAACTATCTCATGTGATTTAATACATTGCCCTGAAATATGGCTTAGCTTAAAGTACAAATATTTTTGTAATTTCTTGACTGTGTGAAAGCGCATAATTGTTTAATAGCATTTGATGATACACAGATGTTTGAACGGATAAAGCAAAAGAAATCACAGGAGAGGGTTATAAATGGCATTGAGAAACTCACACATCTGTATTCGTTCCTCATATTTCTGAAGCTGCTGACCTGAAAGAAGACAAACCTACCTCTCTGCCAATCTCACTCTCCAATAACCTTTAAAATAATAGCCTGAAGATCTCATAAAACTGTTAACCATAATTAGCAACACATTCATTAGTTATACTTGATATTAACAATGATGTTACCCTTAACACATCAGGATCACATCAGCATTCAATGGGGTTTGCCCAATTTGGAATACCAATCCTTTCTCTGTTTTCGAGGCTTCTTTTTACAGTTACCATAATCAAAACAGTAAAAGACATGAGGGCATGGAAATATGAAACAAACATGGCACTAGCTTCCAAAAAAACTAAAGAGAGTGGACTCTGCCTAGAAATGATGTGGTTTCAAGGTGTTTTGAGAACTCCGTGATTGGAAGGTGTGTAGCTCCAAGATGATAGGAAGTTAATCGTACTGAATCTGCCTCTCGTCTCTGCTCCCAGTCAGTAAGCTTCCTATACCCAGAAATTTGTGCATAACTTTTACTTTGTGATTGTGGACCATAGTGGTTTTGCCATTGTGATTTGTGGCATATGTACTAAAACAATGTACCCAATGCTGTTGACATGGCAAAGTAAGAGATTGCTATATCTGATCTTATCCCATGATATTCTATTGATATGTCTAACAGCCCTCTGCCAAACAACATACTTCTGACAGTAACATAATGCCAGTGGCTAAATGTTCATTGTTCTATTTCCTTTAAATGATATAATCAGCAGTAGACACTGTTTACCTCTTTTTGAAAATACAGAGGCAGTACAGGCACAGTGCAGGCAGGCTACAGACAATTTGGAAATTCTTCCTTTATTGTGCATGTTTGCATCATTAGAAATAATAAGCTTTGCAAGCATTGATGACAGCATCAGAAAATCTCAGCACACTTTCATATAATGCATGGAAGGTGGTCACATACAAAATGTACATATTGCTGTTGGTATAAAGAAGCCCCAGTAGACACACTTCTGCTGAATAATTTATTGGCTGAACGCCCTCAGTGTTAGAGTGTCAGAGAGAGGATGTGCAGCATTGTTCATAATGGCACTCAGTTTTATTTTCATTTTCTCCTTCACCACTACCTCCAGGGGGTCCACATTTTACTCTAATTAAAGGTTGTATTTTTCTGATTCTTTTCAGTGTGAAATTAAGGCAATTCATCAAAAGGTAATCAATAGTAGGCTTTATGTTACCTCTGTGTGAATGACACAAATATACAGAATTTAAAACAAAAAACAAACAGTTAGGCAGCTTGTAACATTTATATGTATTTGATATTATCTACAATGTATATATAATGTGGAACTACAGAAAGAATAATATAATTTTAATCACAATCATCAGCATGCCTCAGAAGTGAAGTATACAGAAAATGGAATATAACAGCACATGATGGCAATGATTTTTTTTTTCTTTCACTGTGAATAAAGCTTTCTGCTCTCCTTGTTAACATGCGAGTGATGTATTTAGTGCTGATGGCAGGTAGAAATGACAAAGCAGGAGACTGAGACATTCTTGTCTATCCAAAGGGCAAGTGAAGCACACTGATGAACCATCCACAGCACAGCTTTGCAAAAGCAGTTTCCTTGCTATGAAAGCAGAACGAGGATTTGGACTGAATTATCTTAGTAGTAAGTCATGCGTTACCATGCCTTGGGAAATCTAATCCACCAGATTTAAGACCATGACGCTCCAAGGCTTTTTAATATGCACAGTAGTGAATTCCCCTTTCCAAGAGATTTTTATTTGTTGTACTATGCAGGGGAGGATGGGCTGATGTTCAATTTAAAAAGAGAATATTTTAAACATATTTTAGAATACATTCACTCTCTATTATCGGAATGACAAATAAAAGTGCAATGTTGACATTTTGTCAGATGGCATAAAAAGATGTGTGGCTGCGGATGCAAAATGCACATTTCTGTGCTTAGAATATTCATGCATTCTGTTTAGCTTTGTCTTTTCAATTTTGACCATTCACGAAAAGCATTTTGGATGTGTCTTTGCATTTATTGAGAAGGATATACTTATTTTAATTTTTCCCACAGTTTATTTTTTGCTATCATAATTATGAATCATCAATAAAGTGTTTGATTTTCTTAATAAGAGCAGTTTTATGCAAGTGAAGTGCTTAGTGTATAAAATTAAGTTGTCATGTTTCAGGGATATGCTTGTTAGGTAAATCAGTGGGAAATAGCAACAATGAATGTAAAACGTATTGCTGTAAGAAAATCAATATTGCTAATTAGAAATGAATTCAACAAAGTTGACACATTAACTTTATTAATGATTGAAAACAACAGAGTTTCACAAAAATGCAGGCCAACATTTATTTGAATTGTTGTAGTTGGTTTCTTCTGACATGTTAAGCTTCTACATGCTACTTTAATTATTCAATTTAAATAACAGCCGTATTAATATAATTGTGCACAGTGATGGACACACATCTCATTCAAAGCTGATTCTTACTTTGAACCTAAAGCGGCTTTTATAGGTTTCCTAAAATTTTGTAATAAAATAAGCAAGCTTGAATTGAATAGTAGTGATAAAGTGGATCCTGCAGGAAGGGTGAATTACACAGAACAGGTCTCAAAATAAATATAAATAAAAAAACAACAACAACTTAGTGATTTACAAGCATATTGCCTGCGCCACCACCACCTACTCAAAGCATCATGATACTCCAACATTGATGGACTGAAAGCCAGAAGTCTACGTGACCATCATCATCAAGTCCTCCGTGAGAACCCTAAATACAAAGAGGACTGTTTCATTTATGTTAGGTAGATTGCCCAGAGGGGACTGGGCGGTCTCATGGTCTGGAATCCCTGCAGATTTTATTTTTTTTCTCCAGCTGTCTGTTTTTTTGTTTTTTTTATTGTTTTTTCTGTCCACCCTGGCCATCGGACCTTACTCTTATTCTATGTTAATTAATGTTGACTTATTTTATTTTCTTACTGTGTCTTTTATTTTTCTATTCTTCATTTTGTAAAGCACTTTGAGCTACATTTTTTTGTATGAACATGTGCTATATAAATAAATGTTGTTGTTGCTGTTGTTGTTGTTGTCTTAGGGAAATAATCAAAATGTAATTATGCAAAAAAAAGCTAATTTTATTATTCTTCATAAAGTGCTATGGCTCTTTCACTCCAAATGATGGCACATCACAGATATGTTTAGGTATAAAATGCATTATATTTGTCACTAGCTGTCCCCTGTGGCTCCGCACGAGTAGTAGTAAAACAGGACAAACTTTAAAAATCAATGAACAAAAAGGTATTGCTAGCTAAGCGGAGGCAAGGAATACTCCAAAACGCAGAGGTAGACCGACTCCCCACTCCTGTCGTCACACTTACCTCTCCCCTCGGCCTGCAGCGTCTGTCCCGGATTAGTGCAACTATATCACTCCTGCAAGCGAACTATGATTCTTAACGCAATAAGACAAGTCGCAAAATCAACAGGAGTGTTAAAGCAAATTCTAGAAAAAAAACCTGATCTAAATCAGTTAAGTAGTTCTCTCATTCGATAGCTAAGCAGATGTAAGGTACGCCCCGACGCTGGCGCGTAAGTGAGGAAGGCCCCACCCCCACCTGGCTGCATCTCTCTTAAATTCATGCAAATAAATCAGTACCGCAAGCGAACCATGATACTTAGCGTGATGAGAGAGGTCGCAAAATCAACCGGAATGTTTAAGTAAATTATAGAAAAAAACCCAATCTAAATCTGTTAAGTAGTTCTTTCGTGAAAAGCTGACAGACAGACAGACAGATAGACATTTTATTTTATATATTTAGAGATTCCATATAAAATGGCATGCAACAGAGACACTGCAGACATTAACGCTGTGGTCTACACTGATTACTTAGATTTCACAGAGTAGCACAGCTAGTCTCTCTGTACTCAGTTACCTCAGCAGAGTCCCTTGAGTTTGTGAGAACAGATAAGACTCCAAAGAGATGTAAATACAGGAAGGGCACTCAGTCAGAACAGAAAAGATTTAAATTAATCAACCATTTTTTTTTACAATCCATTTATTCTTTAGTAGATAAAGATAATGCCTTCACCACCACCACCAAAAAATGTGCGCTATTTTTATATAAAAATTTTCAAAGTTATGAAAATCACAAGGATTGACAGCAGAAAACATAAATGGTGTTACTCAATATTGTTCAATGACCAGCTAATGAAAACATCCATCCATCCATTATCTAACCCGCTATATCCTAACTACGGGGTCACGGGGGTCTGCTGCAGCCAATCCCAGCCAACACAGAGCACAAGGCAGGAAACAAACCATGGGCAGGGCGCCAGCCCACCGCAGTGAAAACATCCACTTAATTATACAACTATTACTTCCTGTGGCAGCAAGTCATTAAAAGATCTTTAGTTACAATATGCGCATTATTTAAAAGCATGATTTATTTGTATTTCTTATATATAAACATACAGCAAGTAGTATATATTGAGCTTGATGGTGAACTGATTAGTGCTGCTGCTTGACAGTCCTAAAGCCTGCTCTGTCTAGAGTTAACATATTCTCCCTAGATTTCCTTGAGTTTTTCTCTTGTTACTCTCATTTGCTTCATAGCTAACTGGCTATGGCTATGTATAGCTAACTATACATTTCCCTAGTAAAGGTGTATTCATGAGAGTGCATTATGATGGACTCTTATAAACAGATACAAAAAATCACGTACCATCTCCTACAAGTAGTGAAAAGCAAATACAGTAATTTCTGTCAAATTCCCAAAATTGGTTCTTTTATTAGAGTTTTGGGCTTTTCATAAGTTTATTGATCAACTGTATAATACTCACACTAGAAATGAGTCAGTATTCCTGCCGGCAAAGACTGAGGAAAATTAATTACTTTAGTGTGTGTGATATCTTTTTCCTTTGCATAGTCTTGCACATTTTAATAGCTGCAGGAAATCACTTAGTGAGGTTTCATGTCTTTGCTAGTCACATACTGTATGTGAGAGCCATTTGTTAGTTACTTAGGTTATGCTAAAATTGATAGAATTATTTCCTTAGTTATGTTAGAATTTATTCCTATTTATTAGAAGATAGTCAATGGGAGGTTCTATTATAACACCTAAAACTAAATGATAAATGGAATATTCTAATTATTGCTTGTTCCTCTGACTACATACTAGTTTCAGTTTATGATCTGCAGTTTGGTAAGGCATGGAGGGCAAACAGTATCAAATCATACATATGTACAGAATGCACTGAATGTACTAAGTGAAACACATGTTTAAGTTTGCCATTGATAAATAACACATCCTTTAAGTACAAAAAGTGACTGAAGTTTAAAATCTGAAAGCTAAGATTGTAGAAGAAACCTTTGTTCCTTTTTGCATTCTATTCTGTGTGTATAATAATTTTTTTCTGAATTATTGTGATTTTTTCCTTTTTAAATTTTCACTAAACTTTTAAAACAAATTTTATTGGACTGAGAAATAACTTTTGTTACATGTTTGACTCATACTGGATCCTACCTTGCCAACTCAGTAGCTGCTTGAATTTGGGTACCTGGAAAATACGTAGCTACACTGTATTTCTAAAGAAGCTCTTAGGGCATTTGTTGCCATTGTCATGTGTCGATCAGTGAGATTGATTTGACTTTGAAACCTATTTGCACGTCAAGTAAGGAAGGCTTCTAGCTGTCAATTAAAGTAATATACAATTGCTGTACAAATTATGGAATGAGATCATTGATCACTGCATATCATGCAGTGGAATCCGAATGCCAGGTATACATTAGGGTACTTTTAAAATGTATTCAGTTCATAGTTTGAGCTAGCCAAAACGATTGTATGATGGTGCCTTGTCATTTGTGGTCTACACAACTGGTCAGATCATTCTTATTGATTTAAATAACTGCTTGCTTTGCTTGAAAACCCTGGGAAATGCGCTACGCACTAGCCACTTCGTGGAGCTGCCACTCACATATGGGGAAGTGGATGTAAAATTTAAACAGATTGTTATTTTCATGGGAATTGTTACATATGCATAAGAGAACTAACTATTTTACATTACAACGAGCAATTAACCATAGTAAAAAATAGTAAAATGTAATAAATTGAAATAAAATTATGTTTCATGTTGTGGTAGAGGTATTCATTGCATTATACGTTTTTGTTCTATTTGGCTTTAAAATTAACATGCAAATACTTTTTAAACTTACACTTTTACTTCACTTTTACATCGTGACAACGCAACATATAACTGCCCATGAGTGAATATCGTTTCTTTCTCTCTAATAAATAAACCGACGTTTTTGAATATTTGCTATTTTAACGGGAAACTCTAAATGTTTTAATACGAATGGCATATCAAGATCTCCTTTGGTGTCTAATGTTATCCGCAGAAGATGTACTACATTACCTTTCTTGTCGCCTGTTCAAATTTTATGTCAGAATTGTTCGAACAATTTTGAATACAACTAATCTTGTCCTATTGCGCAGCCCATCACTCAGACATAAATTACGCAATAACATTATGATACATCCTTCTTTCAACAGTAATTTGGCCGGTGGAAGACCGGATGGTGTTAATGGTTGTAGATATTCTACGGGATATTGTAAGTTGATGTTTTCATCTTCTGCAACATCACCACCAACTGTTTCAGCATAGTCTATTGATACGCATTTAACCAATTTGCCAAGTAACTGATCGACAATTTTTGCATTAATTCATTTGACTTCATTATTTCTTGGTGCTAGGATTGCCCATGTACTCATTTCTTCCGTTGATAACACTTCGGGATGAAATTCTTCAATAAGATTTGGACATAATAAGTCTTCTTTTATTGGGAACTTAAAGTGTGGAAAACATAAAAATGTATAAGAGCTGAGAGTGCAGGAACTGTGTCTGAAAAAAGCATTCACACAAATGAGAGGTGAGAGGACTGTGGGCGTGGTTGAAAATGGTTGAGAGGGGGGGCGGAACTTGAAAAAATCTCTTGGCAATAGTCTTATCTCACAGGACATGAAAAAACCTCTTGGCAATAGTCTCGTCCCTAGATTTTCTTTTATAATAGAAATATGGTACACTCTGCTCATTTATTTAGCTTCTGCTTTAACCATAAATCAAACAAAAAAGAATTGGTATAGAGTATTCCAGACAGTACTTCCATGTAAGCTACATTTTAGTGATACCATAGGAAATCATGCAGCATAAGATTTTACAATATAATACTAGTAATTGTTCTGTGCAATAGTACAAAATCAAGTATATTAACTTATATAATATTTATTGTTGACACAAATAAATGTAGATAAAATGAACAGGAAATTGCATCCAATGAATAACTTAAATAATATTTAATATGAAACTAAACACATTGGATCAAATGAAACAAATAGGATACATAGGTAAATAGATTGGTACAGAGGTTGCCTAATGCCTCTGTCCACATCAAATTTTACAGATCTAGGTGTGTGTTCATTTTCCACTCTTCATCATCAAGCAAACAAGCGTGTGTATGTGTGCTTGCCTCTGTGTGTGCGTACATGTATAAAAAAAAAAATAAAAAAAAAACTACTCATGCAAACATTTTGGAAATTGATAGGCCTGGTCACCTGACTAAACACAGCAGATTGCAAAAATCTCAGTTAAATTAAACAATCTCTATGGCAATTATGATTGGACAGAGGTCAAACAGTTTTTGAAGGATATTGGGATTAGTTCTGGACATAACTGGATCAAAAACAATAGGTCTGGAGCCTGTAACCAGGCAAACATGTTGCATCTGTTTGAAGAAGAAAGGTCAGTTTTTTTGGAAGTTACCATTGTAAATAGTTCTTGGTGTTGAGGGCGGTTATCCTAGAAACTGCTTGTTCTAAAATGTTCTATCTTTGTTGGGATGTAGTCATCCAGGAACTCTACACAGTGTAAAAAGATATATCATTTGCAATGAAAATTGTAATATTAAAACTTGAAAATCAATTTTGATTTTACACACACAGATACAGATGGAAACTCCATGCTAAAATCAACTTTTGTTGACATTTTGAACATTGTAGAATCAGAATGTGAACTCAACTTGATAGTGAATTTCTGTCCCCATCACCAAACATTAATTTATTTGGAAATAAAAAAGAGACGGAAACTGGGGAAAAAGGGGTGTCTATATTTTACTTTTGTGCACCTTTTTTGTACTCAAGCACCACATCCATTACAAATGGCATACAGACTTTTCACACGTCATTAATTATGATTTTCAGATAACATTTATTTTACCATTTTATGTAATTTCTTTCAAATGTGAAACATTGAGCTCATCTAGTCTGAAACTTAAGTTGTTGGGTTTTCAAGGAGAAATTCAAATAATAAAAGCTTAAACATTTTGCACTATTGAAAAAAAATTACAAAAGCATAATGTATCATTTATGAAATACCTAATGGATACAGAGGTATTGAGAAAAAGTATTTCATTGAGAGCAAAGGGGGTTTTTAATTCAGAAGGCTATCTGAACAAATAATGCAGACCCATTTTGCTCCATTGAGCTTTTGAATTTTGGAACTGTACAGGGCTAGCTGAATTGCACTGCACATCAAAACAAATGTTTTCAGGGGCATACACCTATGAGAACACATAAAAGCATTATAACAGTATCTTATTCTTAAGTAAATTAACCAAAATAATAGGCAGAGATGATAACAATAAATTCTATTTCAACACTTTATATAAATATTATTTATAGAGATTGAATAGTCTTAGAACTTGTTGGTCTAAACTGGAAGCAGTTCTTGAGGAAAGAGGACTTGAAAGTGGCAGAAATACCTGGGAATATCAAAATATAATTTTTTTTCATTAGTCTGGAAGCTGGAGAAAGAGTAAATGTCAGTGCATTTTCAGCACAGTTTTTAATACATTTTTTATTAATTTTCTATCATAATAATAACATAATGTTTCAAGTACAATAATAACATTTGTTTTTAGTACTTATAATACTCTTAATGACAGGGTAACTTTCTCATGAACTACCCTGTATACAGTGGTAAAGAAAAAATATGTGAACACTTTGGAAAAAATGGCATTTATGTATGCATTTGTCTTAAAATATTGTCTAAAATTCATCTAAGTTATAATAATGAACAAATACAGTCTAGCTTAACTAATAATGCACAAATTATTGTGTTGTTCTTGTACATGTTGTAAGGAGGATAAAGCATGTGAACCCCTAGGATAATGACTTCAACAAAAGTTAACTGTAGTAAAAGTTAGCAAACCAGAAGTGCAATTGGTGAAAGGAGATTGAGGTGTGTCTGAGAGCTACTTTGACCTATAAAGAAAGACTCTGATATTAGGAGTCTGTTATTCATGAAAATCAGCTGATGTGAAGCAAGCCTTGCAAAAAAGAGATCTTAGAAGATCTACAATCAAGAATTGTTAATTTGCATAAAACTGGAAAGGGTTACAAAGTAATTTCAAAGAGTTTAGATATTAATTAGTCCACAGCTAGATAAACTGCATATAAATAGAGATGATTTAATACTGTGGCTACTCTCCCTAGAAGTGGGCACCCAGCCAAGAGGACTCAAAAGGCACAATGTGAAATGTTCATTGAACTAAAAAAGAATCCTAGAGTAACAGGTAAAGGTTCGAAGGAATCATCTCTTTTCATGAATCTACTGTACATAAAACTTTGAACTGGCATGGTGTCCACAGCAGGACACCAAAGAGGAAGCTGCTGGCCTCAAAAAAAAAAAAAATCTTTTCCAAAGCCAACTTGGCACTCCACAACACTCTTAGGAAAATGTTTTGTGAAGTGATCAAACTAAAATTAAATTGTTCGGGAAAAATAGACAGCAGTACATATTTCATAAAAAGGGCATTGCATATTAACATAATAACATCATCCTAACGGTGAACTACAGAGGAAGGAGCATTATAATTTGGTGCTGCTTTGCTGCCTCAGGGACCAAACAGCTTTCCATCATTGAAGCGCAAGTGAATTCTGAAATTTATCAAGGTATCCTATAGGATAATGTTAGCATGGCTGTCTACCAGCTGAAGCTCAGTAGAAATTGGGGTGAGGCAGGAGCGCAATAACCCTAAGCATTCAAGTAAATGCCATTAAAAAAAAAAAGAAAATCCATCTTTCGGGATGGCCCCGTCAGAGCCCAGACATTAACCCCATACAGATGCAGCATAATGGCCTCAAGAGAGCTGTTTATTCCACATACATAAGAATTTGGTAGAGCTGAAACAGTTCTGTAAGGAAGAAACTTCCAAAATTCCTCCTGAATGTTGTGAAAGTCTGATCCACAGTTACTGGAAGCTCTTGAGTGAGGTTATTTCTGTCAAAGGAGGTTCAACCAGTTTTTAAATCCAATGGTCTACTTACATTTTTCATAGCACACAGTGAATGCTTGGTGGGTGCATTCAATAAAGATATGCAAGATTATAATTCTCCATGTGTTATTAGCTTAAGCATATTGTGTCTGTCTACGTTTATGACTTAGATAAAGATCAGATCACATTTTATGAACAGTTATTGCAGAAAAGCTAGTAATTCCAAAGGGTTGACATACGTTTTCTTTTCACTTTAAATGTATATGTACTGTACACACATAGACAATGTATTTCAAAGCAGAGAGGTCTAAAGAAAAAAAACCAGAAAGAGAACTGAATCTGAAAGGAAAATACCCAAAATACAATCAATAGGTATTATGAATAAAACACCTAGTGTATTATTACTGCATTGAAATTTAAGGGATAGTGTGTCTTAAGAAGAGGGAAAGCCTCAAGGCATTGTGGAAAAATCCTACAAACAGGGGACTGATTATTTCCCAGATCCTTCTTAGTCAGGCACCAAGTTTAAGAAGCATAGCATATAATTAGCCTAGATTTAATTTAGGATGTTATATTGAATTTTGAAAAACAATGCTGAAATGTTCTTGTGACTAAGGACTATTCCTTTACGTGCCAAATAAAAACACAGGGGTTCAGCCAAGTTAGCAAGGAGTGAAGAATAAAAGCCCAGTTATACAACTGCAAATCTGGAAAGGACAGAGTGCATCTCTGAAATGAAAATGAAAGAGATGTTTCAGCCAAGGTTTTCTTTACTTCTAAATTAATTTACGAAATAGAGGGTCTGACATTATTGCTATATTACGAAGTAAGGGAAACAGTATATTTTATATTTTATATTAATTATTGTTAGTTACACTATACTCAGGATTTTCAAATGATCAAAGGTTGAATTAGAAATAGTTTTGGCTAAATGCCTACATTCAACTTTTGAACCAACCCGGTGTCTTTATACTGTATAATGGCTTTATAATTGATATATATTTAGGTATGAAAGTACCAGGGTCCAAAGTTGTGTTTGCTAGAATTTTTTGTACAAATTTTCTCTTTTCATTACTTTGAAGAATGTGAAGAAAATTTGCATACATTTGTAGAGAAGGATTAAATATGATGCTAATCCAATTTGGCAACCCAAAGTTTTTAGGTATGGATTGCAAGCCATGTTAGATTCAAATTTGAATATAATCAAATATTAAATATTATTAAAAGTAATTGTTTTACAGTATGCAGTTTGGAACATGAGGATTTTTTTTTTTTGAAAAAGAAACATCTGAGGGTGCCCGGGTATATTTACCTGCGTTTTGATTTTGACTCATATATGAAATCCTATTACAGGGTAAATCTTTTGACATGCATTTTTTAATCAAACTGATTGCTGAAATGTCTTTGTATCTGAATACTAATACATTTTGTGTCAAATACTCTGTTTATCAGGTTCAAAAAGAAATATAGCCACCTCTTTTCAATTAACAAGCTACATTGATAATTTGTGTGCTTATTATCACAAATTAGAATTTTAATATTGTATACTTCTATGCACTGTGGCGTTGCCTGCAATATGGAGGTCACAGGTTAAATGCAGTACGTGCAGTGGGGTTCATGTATGTTTCTATTCCATGCTTAGCTGTTGCCCTCACTTTCTAATTTTGTGATTGGGCCATGGCAATGTTCATTATACCCACAAGGGGGAATAATTGGTCTCAGTGAAACATAAGATTTCCATGAACAAAATCTGCTAAGAGGTAGGAAAATCATAACACTCTCACATGCTGGTGAAGAAGATCTGTAAAATGCACTTGGAAGGTAAAAAGCATGTTACAGGCTTTGCTGTTGGAATCTGAAACTGTGATCTCAAATGTTCTGAAGTAGTTTAGTGGTCAGTTACAAAAATGTAAGACATTTTTCAGCTGTTTACTCACACATATCCATCCATCCATCCATTATCCAACCCGCTGAATCTGAACTCAGGGTCACGGGGGTCTGCTGGAGCCAATCCCAGCCAACACAGGGCACAAGGCAGGAACCAATCCTGGGCACGGTGCCAACTCACACATATTCTATTTTATATTTGACTGTATTTTATGAACTTCTCTGTGTATTTTTTTATTCAAATAGAAGCTCAGAAAGACATAAGCAGTGATTGTAAACTGAATCATGAGGAACAGAAAGTGGAGCAAGGTAAAAATAAATAAATAGATTCAAGGGGATTCTTTGTAAAAATTATCTTTTCACATTCCATAGAATTATTAGATTAAATGGCGAATCTCAGTGGGTCTGCTGTGAGTGAGTGTGGTTTGGCGAGTTAGTGTGTCATGCATAGAATAACTGCAGCAACCAATGATAATTCTTGCCTTGACTTCAATATGGACAGATGATCTGGCTTACCAGTGACCCTATAATGGATAAAGCAGGTTCAACATTCGATAAATGGATGATAATTACAATCTGAGAATATGGTTTTGGTAACAGACATTTTTTTTATTTTTTAGATTTTACAAGTTGGCACATCACGGGGCACATACATATATACAGGCCCTAGGCAAATACAGTCGCTATGCTAAACACAGCATGCATGGTTTGAAAGAGGAGAAAAATAAAAAAAAAAGAGAAGAATAACTAACAAAATAAATAAATAAGAATGATAATAGCAAAGATAATGTAATTTATTATAGAGTTACAGCTTACTATTTATGTTATTGAAATCACAATTAAATTTGTAATGCATAGTGGTGGGTTTACTCTCCAATAATTATTTGAATTACAAAACTGCAATGTAAAAAACTATTACTACCAGAAGGAAGTATTGTTCACTGGCATCTATAACAGAGCAGTCAAACTCAAATCCTGGAGGGTTGTAGTGGCTACAGGTTTTTGTTCCAGACACTTCCTTAATTAGTCACCAGTTCCATCCATCCATTATCCAACCCACTATATCCTAACACAGGGTCATGGGGGTCTGCTGGACCCAATCCCAGCCAACACAGAGGACAAGCAGGAACAAACCCCGGGCAGGGCACCAGCCTACCGCAGGAAACACACACACACACACCAAGCCCACACTAGGGACAATTTAGGATCGCCAATGCACCTGACCTGCATGTCTTTGGACTGTGGGAGGTAACCGGAGCACCGAGAGGAAACCCACACAGACACGGGGAGAACATGCAAAGTCCACACAGGGAGGACACAGGAAGCGAACCCCGGTCTCCTCATTGCGAAGCAGCAGCGTTACCACTGCGTCACCGTGCCACCTAGTCACCAGTTACTGATTCTCATTTAACATCCTTATTTTGCCTTAATTATAACTGATTTATTTATTTTTTTATTTCTTAAAGTGCCAGCTGAAACAAAAAAGAGACGCAATGCCAGCCAACAGGGGTTTCAAACACTCCTGGAATGCCACCATTTTCACTTCAAACCATCTCCTGTTTAGCTTATGGAGTAACATGCTATTTCATTCTATGGCTTGTTAGTACTCTCATTCTGGCACACCAGTATTTTCCATTAGTTTTTTTTGTGAGACCACCACCCAAAAGCTATATGGACCACAAAATATTGAGATTTCTCAGACCTTCACTTTTTTTTATGTATATTTTATTGAGACAGATATTGTATGAAAGACACAGATGCAGATAGAATATCAGTTAGCCTTGTCATCTGTTGGCTAGCTTTGCATCTCATTATTGTTTTGCTGCTGATTAAAGAAAATTTTAAACAATTAAAATGCAGTTCAATTAAAATCAAGGCAGCAAAGTATGTTCCATTTGCATTAGTAATTGGTTACTAATGAAGAAAATGACTGGAACAAAACCAGCAACTGCAGACTCCAAGAGGAGAGTTTGACGCCCCAAACTAAACCAGCAGTCACAATTATGTGTAAATTAGAATGGATATATACAATTACATTTAATTAATAACAATAATGTGACTCAATGTTACTGGTGGACAAGTTAGGTGAATAGGATTGGCAAGCTTTTTAGGCTGAATGGACTGTTGTCATCAAAATTAATTTCATGTTCTAATGCCTTTTATTGACATATATTGCAATCCTAACATAAATGTCTGGTGTACAAGCAGTCTTTACTTGGTATAGTATTTTTTGTAAGGAGTTTAATTAACTTGCTAAGGATCACATAGTCACTGGAATCTGAACCAGCTGAATCCAATTGAGGGTTAGAGGGAGTAAAGCCTTTCACAGGACATGGGCACTCATTCAAGAGCCAACCTAAAACTTGAACACCGACAGAAAAACTCACACAAACACAAAGGAGAGTGTGCCAGATCCACATGGAAACTGACTGAACACAGGGTTGAAACCCAAGAAATATACAGTATGGTGCCAAAGTCTTAGACCACTCAATAAAACTTTTTTAAAGCTAATTGTGCAGTGTTTATTTGCTTATAAAATACTATATAACATTATAACAATTAAAAATAAACACAATTATTAACAAAATAATTTTTTGTGTTTTCTTGAAATGTATTGCTATATTGAGAGATGGTGGAACAACTGAGGTTTGCCTTGAGGGCCCTTGTTATTCTCTGTATAAGTTAAATTCCACTAACTGCACACCTGAATTAAATTAACAAGCTAGTATCACAGACTACTGGGGTTCTGACCCGGCAGGAACGCCTAAAAGGACCAGAAGGTCGCAAGAATAGCTTCTGGGCCACGAGGGGGCAACTGCCCTGGAGCAGGAGAGCACCACGGGAGAAGAACAAAGAGCTTCTGGCCTGTTGGGACCTGTGGCCACTGCCAGGGAGCGCCTCAAGCCTCATAGGACTCGGAAATAGTTACTTCCGCCACACTCAGCAAGATGGTGGAGGAACCTGCCAGGGACGCCCGGAGTGCTTCCGGGGCAAAGGGCAGCACTTCCACCACACCAGGAAGTGCTGCCGGAAGGACGTCATTAGACAACTGGAGCACATCCAGGCAGGAATAAAAGGCGCCGCCTTCCATCAATCTGAGAGCCAGAGTTATGAGAGGGAGTTGGACAAAGCTCCCAAGAGGAAGAGTAAAGGTGGCTAAGGACTGAGAAAAGACTGAATTGGGGTGATTATGGCTGTGTGCATTGTGTGGTGTTTGGGACTGTGTTTATTTATGAATAATAAACATGTGAACTTTATATAGATGTGGTTTCCGACTGGTGGTGTCCGGGCAAGTCTCACACTAGTGAATAGCCAAACCAGTTGTGCTAGTGTTGTAATTTAATAAATAGATGGGTTTAATGGCTCATAACCAGAAATACAGTACTTGAGTACCTTAATCAGTGGTTTGTAAATGGCTACGTTAACGTAATTTGACATACATAAAATCATATTTTTGTGTGAACAAGGCTATACTCAACAAGAAAGAGAACACCCAGCCGGATTTTCGGGATGTGGTGTTATAAGGAAATTTGAAGAAACTGTGGAAGACAAAAAACGTGGTTGAAGACCCATAACAGTCTGTATCTGATGAGCTGTACTTAAAGGTTACTTAATTAAAGGACATAAAAAAAATCCATTGAAGTAATTGTTCGACCTGTGACAGTGTCTTGTAACACCAAAGTAAATATTTTGACCATGCAAGGAAATTCTAAAAGAAATGAGCTTGCAGGATATGCTGCAGCTAAAAAAGCATTCTTGAAAAAAATGCAACAAGCAGAAAAGATTGAATTGAATTAAAAATCATAAACCATGGAGCAATAGTCAGCGACAGAAAGTCCATTGGAATTAAATGACCAAATCTGAAATTTGTGGTATACAAGGACATCAATATGTTGGAAGAGAAGCTGACCAGTAATACCTGCTCAGTTATGCTCTGGGGTGCATTTAAACCTAGAGTGTGGGGCACCTAGTCACAATCAATGGAATGCTGACAACCGAGAAATACAAACTTTGATTTGTCATGGTATACTTTTGAGAAAAAGAATTATGGGCAAAAACTTTATTTCCAGCACAGTGATGACCCCAAATACAGGCAGTCCCCGGGTTACGTATGAGATAGGGACTGTAGGTTTGTACTTAAGTTGAATTTGTATGTACAGTAAGTCGGAACAGGTTCATTATTTTAATAAATGCTATTGTGGACCGACTGTAACTAAGTGCTCTACCAATGAATGATGGAGTTTCATCTCTCTCTGACCTTTTTATTATTTCTACTTTATTTTAAATGATGATGATTTTTCTCTTCTTTACTGTATCACCAGCACTTGTATCAGATTTGTGTTTCAGAGACATTCTTGAAGGATGAAGACAAAAAGTTAAGATGAGCTCTTCTGCACAGCACTGTACACGCTATCACAGCAGGAAGGCACCAGTCGTCAACACATCTGATGTACTGACAAAAGACAACTTCCTGCTATGTGTGTAACAGTACAAGCAGGCTTGCTATTGAGAATGAACGGGGGCAGTGAGGGGCGGTTCACTAACAGCCCACCACACAGTCACCTCCACTCTAATATGCTCCCTGCAGCGTCTGCCCACCGAGAACAAACAAGGTGTGGCCAAAGGGGGGTTGTAAATCGCCCACCACCACCCTCATTCAACAGGCAGCCAAACTACAATGCTACCCCCCGCCGCCCCGTTCACACTAAATGGCCTCCGTTCTGCCACAATCGGGTCACTGCTTGCAGCATTACCAGCGAGAATGAACGGGGCAGCCGTTTGTGGTAGGCGGGCAGTGAAACGACCCCCTCCATTCCATCCAGCCTGCATCCAGTCAGGAGCAGTAGCTGTGGTGGTGTAGTAAGCGGGCAGCGAACCGCCCCATCAAGCCTCCATCCTGCACACGAGTGATAGCTGTTGCCCCAGAGACTATGGATTACGCGTCACCGCTTGCCGCTGGGAGCCGCCTGAGGGACACTACACTGCGCGAGCAGCGAAATCGCCCCCTTCCAGCCTACGTCCAGCCACCGCTTGCAGTGTCCCCAGGCCAAAGATGATGGAGCAGCAGTTACTGAGGCGCATGTGTCACAGCTGCGGCCCCGTTCATAAGTCGTAGGTCGGATGTCCGTAACCTGGGGACTACTTGTTGTGGTGTATGGCCGGCCATTTATCCCGGCCAATACCCCCAAGCCACCAGGTGGAGCCCTCCCTGCAGTATGGAGGTTCCCCAAAGACCAGCAGGGCATCATGGACATTGCAGTTTTTATACACAGCTCTGCTGGATGCCATGGGAGCCACTAGGAGACGCTGCAGGGAGGAACGATGGTTATTTGTCTTATGCCCCAGAAGTACATCCGAGTCACATGGAAAGGGGAATGACGTGCTTCGGGGGTGAAGAAAACTGACTTTTTATCTGACCCGGAAGTGATAGGAGATCACATGGACTGGGGATTAGAACACTTCCGGGTCAGGGACAATAAAAGGATTGTGGGAGCTCCCAGACGGCGAGCTGAGCTGGGTGGTAGGAGGGCAACGCGTCTGGGAGTGGTGGATTGGTTTATTGTGATTGTTTTGAGTATATTAATGAGTATTGTGGAAGAAAGGGTGCTTTGTGCACTGTGCTGTGTTAATAAAGTCAACATTTGGACTTTTATCTGGTGTCTGGTGTATTGGACAGGGGTTCAAGGGAGTGATACTGCCCCCTATCTGTCACACTGTATATTGGAAATACAACTCAGACCTACTTGGATGAAAAATATTCCAGTGCAATACTAATAGACTGGCTGTCTAAAACTCCTAACCTCAACATAATTGAAGGTGTATGGGATCTCTTGAATAAGGAAAAGAAATAAAAGCAGCCAAAGTCAAAAGACACAAAACATTCTTGTTATTATTTATTATATCAGTGTTTATTTTTGTTTATTCTAGTGCTTTGATTAACAAATAAACACTCCCTAGATAATTAATTTTAAAAATATACATTACAGTATATACTGAATTAATGTGTACTGTATATGGCAACGGGATTAACAGTTTTCTTGAAGATGGGTGTTCTGTGCCTTAATAAAGATAAAGAAAAAGACCAGTGTCTTTTTCCTTATTGAGACTAATGAGTGTACATGAATGCATTTGAATACAATTATGAATAAGTAACTTTACATTAAATCCAAAATGCAATCCACTAGTCTTCTTTGAAGGTAAAAACTGTGAATAAAATAAATCTAACTCTCTTCATTTCCTTCTTGTCCTTTTTGCTGTTTCACTTGTTTGATGTGTGTTTTTGTTTTGGGGGAACTAAAATTCTAATGTAGAAGGATTCTAACAGCCATCTCTGGAATGAGGTCATGCTGTAGACTATGGCTAGCACTGACTACTGTTGTTGTCAAGGAAAGGGTGGCGCTAATAAAACAAAGCTTAGAATAACAGAAAAAAAATTATAATAATAAATGGCAACAGCAAAACTAATAAACGTAAAAAAACATTCAATCAGAATGTTACAAATCTAAATATGTGAAATTAAAAACTGGCCATAACTGCAATACTAATGCAAGAAAAAAAATTAAAACACAACCCAGCAAATATGAGTGGGATTGTAACGGCGTGAAACTCAAATATTGATTAAGTGGAATTCAATGAAAGGTTAACTTAGAGAAGAAAAAAAGATGGAACTTAAGAGCATATTGTAACATTCACAGACTGACCTGACAGAGACTCTGCTAAGGTGTTCTCGGAGTGTAGAAGAGGCACACAAGAGCTCGTACAGTGTGTGTAAAAGAAGTGGGAAAGTGCCTACCAATCTGTAAGCTCTCACGAGGCACTTCACTGGTAAAATACATTGGCTTTGGGTAAGATTCATTAAGAGTTTCAAGAAGGATCCTGGCTTGGATCAGCTCTCACATTTGGGATGTGAGATGGATGATATTTTAAACCCCAAGTAAGTAAAGTTAAACTGTAAGGACAGTGGACAAAACACGGTAGAGATACGAGATCAAAGTCTTACAAGAAGTGTAGCATGACATAGGGAAGTAGTAGAGAAAGACAGATTGATAGATGATTTATTAATCCCAAGGGGAAATTCACATAAGTGTTGAAGTGCAGACAAGTGTGGAGACAATGATTCTTTGAAGGACCATCTACTTCCAATGTTTTCTGAGTGCTAATCCATTCCTTCATCTGCCACCCTTTTGGGTCGATATACTGGTATCAGGAGTGAGAGAAGTATTATTTTATGTTACAGCCAGGGCTTGTTCCCTAGTTTATTTTTATTTATTTATTTTTTGCATCATTTTGTTTCTTATTTGTTTATCTTAAATAATTATATGTAATATGTTTATTGTAGATATGCATTTCTTGTTAATATTATTCTCTTTATTATTTAGTATCTATGTATTTTACTTCTATGTTCTCTTGTGTTCCTTGTGTTTTGTGGGTGTAATCATAAGAAGGGGGACCACCATGATGTCACCACTGAAGGACCACCCTCAGCCTTTATATTCTGAAGCTGAATTCAGGTCCTTTGGTGGTTCATTGGTGTTTTGAGTGTGCTTTATTTACTGTGGGTATTGATTTTTCTGGTTTCTTGAATGTATGCTTTTTCTCTTGGATATTGCTATTGTTTTACAAATTCGGACTTGGTCACCTAGGATTGTTTTTTGTTCTTTGTTTTATTTCAATAAATTGTTAATGTATAAAGGTTCATTGTGGACTTGATTCTCATTACAAAGATTTTTTACAATTTTCCTTTCCCCGAAAGCTATTTTTGATAAATTTGAGACATTTAAACTTTAAAAGCCTGTTCCCCATTTTTATGACCTGGACAGATCTGAAGTCTGCATGTGGAGTTGAAAGGTCTAGTTGCCTAAGGTGAAGTCTATTCTAGGCAGGGTAGGTAAGTCCCTGGCCTAGTTTTATGGGCCTTTTAGAGGCTTCACACCATTTTTATGTTGTGTGTTGGTCTAATAACATTAACAACATGAGATGGAGGACTGGTTTAATACTAATGTTGGTAGTTATTGAAAGGAGCCATAACCCCTTAAACAGGCTCATAGGGCTTCACTTCACACTGGGCTGGCAAGAAACAGGAATCTTCAACTTTCAACCTTTGAATGGCACAGTAGAAGAACTCTGTGTTACTCTTGGGGACTGAGGTCTGAAATGGAGCACAGCGTAATGTCTGTGAAACAGTTTAAGAGAGAGACCCTGACGTATCTGGAAAATGTAATCAGATGGAGACTCCAAATCAGTGTGGGCTTTGTACATGGCATTAGAGTGTGCGGCTAAGTTGGAGACTTTAGAATGATCTCCAGGGAGAATACAACATGAGATGGAGTGGTGGCATAGAACTGTGAGTGAAGATGAAGACTCTGGTTTGGTTTCTGTTTAATCAATAATCCTTTTAAGTGCCATCTAATATCAAGTCCATCTGAGTGCCAGTCCATTCCACTGTCTACCAATGAAGTCATTAAAATATAATGCAAATAAGCAGAGGATGAATGCTCTGCTCTGGAAAGCCAACAATGGATGTACATTAAGCTTTTTATTGCAATTAATGACTTCATCAGGTTATAAGTCATGCCTGTTTTTAACTGATGCTTAAATAAACATTTTTAAAAACTATTTCTAAATTTATTACTATTTGGACATCTGTCTTATTACTTTAAAAAGTAATATAAAAAACTGTATGTAAATGAGTGTAGTTTTTGGCATTTTACAAACAGTATATTATACCAAGAATTAATGCCATTCAGATATATGTGTCAAAAAAGTTATCTGTGTTTGAACAGGATGAATTTGTAAGTAACAGTGTACTTTTCTCTGTATTGACAAACACAACAGTCATTCTAATACATGGTGCTTTACTACAAATTGAATAAATTGAACATTTTAAAAAGAATGAAGTAAGTGATGAATCTGAAATACTAAAAATCTATAACAATGGAAAACTATACAAATGCTGATAGATATAATAAAACAGAAATATTAATTTACATTATTAGTTACTTACACATGCTCAAACCAGATGTTGCCTAGTTAAGCTAGAGGATCATTTTTAGGCATAACCTTTTATAAAGCTGCAATAAAAACCTGAGGGTAATTTCCATGTATTTGTTAATTTAACTATTTAGTATTATGTAAAATTATTACCAAGGGTTCTCACTGACCAGTATGAGGATCAATTGAGAAGTAAGGTTGTCCTTCTAGAATACTGTAGACTAGTTTAGCACTGTTTCCATAGACGGGGTCATCTGCATCTGTGGCTGTTACCTTCGTGACTGATGTGCCTGTGGATAAGAGCATATATATCAACATTGTAAAAAAAATAAAATCATTACTGTCTGAATTAATCATCCTCCAATCTTACTGTTTCAATTAAATTAAAACACAATATCCATAACAAAATTCAATTAAGATTTAAACAAAATCAAGATTTCTATTTGGTTATCTTTGCTGTTTTACACAGGCATAATATTATTGCTAGCAAGGTCTGTCCCTGCATAATCCTGAGCATTCACTATAGTCAAAGTATTAGAAGCTGTGTTCCTAGAACTGAGGTATAATTAATCTTGCCTGTTAGCCATGACTGTTTTAAATGTAGCATCCAATGCATGGAAGATTACAAGCAGAATGAGCACTGAATGACTAAATCTGAATGCATGGGATAGCAGTTCTTAACTGTAATTGAAGCACAGCTCAGTAATAATGAATGTAATGCCTATATTCTGCTTTTATAATACTGTAAATACATGCAATAACACTGTTTAATAGCTGCATGACTTCTTTGGATTTCAGGTACTGATTTTACTGATACAAGTTCAAATACTAGGTTACCAGTATTTTGGCCTTTGAAATGGCATTGTTTATTAAAAATCCACTTAACATGGAAATGTACAGCAAAAATCTATGTGTATAAAATGCTAAGATCTGTCTGTTCATCTGTCACGCCATTACCCACAAACTGCTGAGACCAGAACCTTAATCTTTTGTTTTAAACAAAAGCTGATATAATCTGGAAATTCAAAATAATTAAGGTAGCAACAACCTTAGCAAAGTGACCGGTGGTTTTGTGTTTCTTATGGCAAAGTGATCAAGAAAATGACATGGCAGAAAGAAAAAGATAAGCAACAACATTTGCTCTGCATCAAGCAAATCACAGAAGACAATTAGGTGATGAAAACTGAGAAAGAATAAGCAGATGAGATGCTGACACAAAAGGAAGAAGTAATCCTGAATATAGCCTGATATGTTCTGGAAAGTAAATAAATTTTAAGTTGTGGCAACATGGTGGGCAGTAAATTTTATTGTGATGGAAGCATGACAATCTATTGATAATCTTTCAGGCAATGGTACATTTATATTGAGAATTCATAGTCAAATGTAGCTACTATGTTTATTGATCATTGAACATAACAAAGAACTCTGTAATAGGAAGAAAGAAAAAGAAGAGCAGCAACATCTGCTAAAGATCAAGCACATCACAAAAGGGACTTAAGATAGTGCAATCTTCTTAATGAGAAGTCAATTATTGCTGAAGAACTTATTGCTCAAGTGACATTTTCCTGCTTCATTTTGCATGTTAAGGTTCCCTACCCTTAATTACTTATTTGAGTCTTAAACAGCTCCAGTCACTGTTTTTAATGGCTCCTTACTAGCAATAAGATGCAAATGACAAAGGAGCCAGCAGTTCTCCATCTAACTTGTTTCCATTTACACCTGTGTGTTTTCATCATGCACTATTTGGTTTAATAAAACATTTAAGATAAAAATTTGACAGACCCAAAATTAACCATTTTAGGCTTCAAATTATTTACATGATATCCTTGGAAAGGAAAAAATCTAAAATATGAGAACCTAACATTGAAGACTAACAAGCCATAAAATTAAATAAGGTCTGACACTGACAAGGTTTGGTTTCTAATTAAGCAATTGGGTTGGAACGAAAACCTGCAGCCACTGTGGAACTCCATGAATGACATTGCCCACTCCTGTTCTATATAATTACCTTTATTGTAGGACT
>JANRMT010062806.1:73399900-73423366 GCA_026402145.1 Polypterus bichir lapradei
GTTTGCTTTTTTAAAGTTACTGTACACTATAAAAACTTTTGTTTACTACTGTTAAAGAAGATCACAGCAGCTGAATAGTACTGGGTTGGTTTAGTCCTGTCAATCACCAAGCAAACACTAGCATATGAACAAATATATTAAAGATCTTGAGGGATTCATTTTGGCAGTAATTTATTATATTCCTTGTACAGTAAATAGACAAATCTTCAGGAAAAATGTATTGGATATTTAGTAAAGAGAGAGAGAAAAAATAACTTAGAAATATCAAAAATCAAGCAGCAAATAGTGTGAAAAACTGTAATATATATAAACAATGCTATATTTCAAAACTAAAAATTAATGAATTCTCATTATGCCTTGATTTCTTTTAAAAGTATGTTCCTCCATAACATGAAGAACAAAAATGAGTGTGTCAGTATTTTAAAAAAATATTACAATTGGAATAAGTGCTAAAAAAGAAAGTTTCCAAAGTGAGACAACACACACTAGGAAAACACTGTGCCTCTGTTGTATCCCCAGTATAGTACATTAGAATTATAATCAATATACAATCAATAATTCAAATATCATTCTGATTTGCACTTGCAATGGTTAGAGAGTATTGCATATGCACATAATATACATAGAGACTTACATTTATGTATACTTATAGAAGTATTTTGGCTTTTATAAGGAAAATGTATACACTAGATGAAAATCATTTTTGGGTCTGTAAGACAAAAAGCTTCTCAAGTGCAGATAAAACAAAAGGTTGAGCTGAAAGTCAGGAACAAAATTATTTTTACATAGCAATGGCATTGCTACAATATATCCAATTACAGAAAAAAATGGGTGAAGAACAGGGCATTTGAGGAAAAGTGTTGTTTATTACATTAACTGTTGTAAACAATATTTGAATAAGATGATAAAAATAAGCAGCCACCAAAGCCAACTACTATCTGCCTCTCTATATGAATAAACATCAGATTGCTATTTAGAAATTTTTTTAGATGCCTTTAGACATATTTTCTCCAGCTGAAGAGGCACTAACTCAGATGAAGACATGAAATTCACCAAGAAATTGTTTTCACTATTGGGCCCGAGATGATATTCTTCTCTTCTCTACAGTTACTTATATGTCCTAAGTCAAACTGGCTTTAAAAGTCACGTTAACTGCTATGCTCATATATTTTATCATTTGCTGTCTGTTTTGAGAGGACCATTTTTAGTATCAGTGTGCATCTGTGAGACAACAACTGGCCAGGACTGGAAGAATGTATTTCTTCCAGTGTACCTCCTACGAAATACACCCAGACATCGTCACCTTTTTCTCTGCATACCTCAAGAATTAGGCATCTTTTTCTAAGTTTCAAATTGTAACACTATTCTTCCTTGTTGGTGCAGCGTTTTCTTCAGGGTTTCCTCTCAAGGGGCATCTATTCCTGTTTTTACACTTAGATGTCACTTCTTGGCAATTACTGGAGTCTTTTTTTAACAGCGTCTGCAGCCTATAAGGAAAACAGATTGCAGGTGTTCCTGGAGAAGGGCAGACGTATTCCTCTGTTTCAAACTTTTTTAAATATGAGGGTTCTATCTAGTGGTACTCGCACAAGATTGTTTTTTATTAAGCCACTATACAGTACAAAAACCTTTATTTACTAATGTTGAAAAGGAGTACAGCAGCTGAATTGTGGTTTAGTCCTGTCAATCACCCAGCAAAACACTAGCATATGAACAAATATATTGAAGATCTCTAGGGATTCATTTTGGCATTTTGTGAATCTTTCATATTTGATTGCAATATGTGGTTGGAGGTTTAATTGCTGTATTGCTCCGGAAAAACTCAATGCCCTTTTAATTGAGCTGTCTAAATTCAGTTTTGAGTGCCAACTTGAAGCAGCAAAGGTGTTAGTAGAATTTCTGGCACTGTTGTTACTGTTCATGGTAATGACTCCACTGGTAACCCAGCAGTAATGCAGATGTCAATCAACCTGTAACTAATGATGCTTTGGCTTGTCACTTGGGCTTCACTCAATGCTACAACAGCTGTATACAGACTATAAAAAAGTAACAGGATCACTTATCACAAACATACATACACACTATAAATGGCTAAAAGTGTTTGCCCATGAAATGAAATACTGTGTAAACTCTTACTAATAAAAGACAGGGGCCATACCACATGTGGACTATACATGAAACCAGCTGATGTCAGTTTCAATTACATAAACAATGCAGTCAGTAATAAAACTTCACACAGTACCTTATATTCATTACTAAAGAAGGTACCCATCAGTCAGGAATAAGTGTTATTTATCTAAATATTTTATGCAAAGCTTGTCTTTTTCCCCATGTTCATACTTGATATAAACAGAATGTAACACAATAGTGTAAAATGAATTATTAACAACATTCCCTTTGGGTTTAAATAGGGTACAGAACAAAAAGTGTGATATCAAAATAATTCAGCAATCACCTCAGCATTTGATGTGAGCTCTGCGTAGGAACTTCAGATATGCACAGTCATTAAAACTCAACTCAAAATGTTTCATTTTCTCTCATCTAAGTAGTGTGGTATATGGCTGGCCAGTCATCCCGGCCAATACCCCCAGGCCGCCAGATGGAGCCCTCCCTGCAGCATGGAGGTGCCCCGAATGCCAGCAGAGAATCATGGACAATGGAGTGTTTATCCACAGCCCTGCTGGATACCACGGGGGCCGCTAGAAGGTGCTGCAGGGAGGAACAAGGATTATTTTCCCTACAACCCGGAAGTACGTCCTAGTCACATGGACAGACGTGCTTCCGGGTTGAAGAAAAGGAGTTTTTATCTGACCCGGAAGTGTTACCAGTCACATGGACAGAGAGAGAGAAACACTTCCGGGTCAAGGACTTTAAAAAGGACTGTGGGAAATCCCAGGGTGGAGTTGAGTCGGGTGGCAGAGGGACAATGCATCTTGGAGAGGAGGATTGTTTATTGTATTGATTATTAAGTATTGTATCAGTATTGTGGAGTGTAGGGTGTTTTGTGCATTTATTAATTATAATAAAGTCAACTTTTGGACTTTTATCTGGTGTCTGGCATCTGGTGCGAGGGTTCAAGGGGACGACAGCGCCCCCTATCTGTCACAGTAGCATACAAAAGCCTTAACAGGAATATAAGAGGTGGCTCCTTTATATCTCTTTTTGAGATCTGGCTTTAAAGAGATATAGTAGTTTAAGTGTTTTGGTGTAGCATGGCAAGCTGCACAAAAAATCAAAACAGTTTGCAAAAATGTAGTGATTTGTCACAAAAAGAGATGGTGGAAATTGCTTTCATAGTAACTCTTGTGCTGTGCTGCACTGTCTATGTAACATGCTCACTAGGAGACAGAGCAGACAGGTATCATCGCATGAAATATACAGCATTTTTAAACTTTGATGCATGAAGTTCAAAGGTATCAGTTTTCAGATGATATCTTGCTGTAATCTTAATAAAGTAAATGGATTATGGTTTACAAAGTCTTAAACAATCTCACTCCATCCTATATTTCGGAATGCCTCTCACTTTACACTCCAGATTGTACCCTTAGATCTTCAAATGAGGGTTTGCTTATAATTCCAAGAGCTAAAATTAAAAGAAGTGGTGAGGCAGCCTTCTGCTGTTATACACCTAAAATCTGGAATAGCTTACCGATAGAAATTCGCCAGGCTAATACAGTGGAGCATTTCAAAGAAATGCTAAAAACACATTACTTTAACATGGCTTTATCATAGCTTCATTTTAGTGTAACCCATATTCTTTATATGCATTTAATTACCATTTAATTATCATTTTTATCATGTCCGCAATCCATACTAACCCCTACTTTCTCTGCTGTTCTTTTTCCGGTTTTCTGTTTGGCGATTTGTGCAACCACCACCTGATCAAAGCACCTGATGGATTAAAGCCTAGAGGTCCACATGACCATCATCATCAAGTTCTTCCATGTGAAATCTGAATACAATGAGGACTGATTGAGATCATTTATGTTAGCTAGAATGCCTAGAGGGGACTGGGTGGTCTCGTGGCCTGGATCCCCTGCAGATTTCGTTTTTTTATCCAGCCTTTTTTGGAGTTTTTTATTTGCTTTTTCTGTTCTCCCTGGTCATCAGACCTTACTTTATTCTTTGTGAATTAGTATTGCCTAATCTTATTTTTATATTTTTCTTTTTTCTTTCTTCATCTTATAATGCACTTGGAGCTACACAATTTGTATGAAAATGTGCTATATAAATAAATGTTGTTGTTGTTGCTGACTTTTTTAACTTTCATAATTTTTTTCAACAGTCATTTTTTTTATTATTGAATTGTAAAACATAGAAAATGCTTATTTTTGAAAATTTGCAAGTACCAGAAATATCAACATAGTCTGTTTACCCAACTTTACCCACTGCTTCAAGACTGCTTATTATGTTAAATTTCTTTGCAGTTTTTATTCCATAAAGTTTATGATTACCTGTGATCTATAATATTTTATAATGTGTTAAGTTACAACAAATTTCAGTTTTGATTTTAAAATTGTATTTTTACTTAAAGTGTTATAAAGTGCATATTAAAGTCTAATTTATAAAATGTTTTAAATAAATGGAAGAGGAATGCAATCAACTGAATTTAATTTGCACATTTTAATGTCTATAGTTAATCTAATTACATCTGCCTAGAATACTTTCCTATTAAAGACAGAATTTCCATTCACATTTACTGTAGATATCACATGTAATCTTTCAAGCAAAAGGATACATTTGATCCCACTTCAACTGCAGGCTAGCAGGGAGCTGGGCAGCATGGTGGTGCAGTGATTAGCACATTGAACTGTAAGGAGTATGTAAGTTCTCCTCATGTTGTGGTTTTATCAGGAACTCCAGTTTTCCATCTGTATCTCAAAGACGTGCAAGTTGGATTAATTGCTGAATCTAAGAGGACACAGTATGGTTGAGTGTGGGTTAGTATGTGAGTTTGCTGTACAATCAGCTGCTTCCTGATTTGCTCTCAATGTTGTGGGGATTTGCTCCTGCTCTCTGTGTGTTCAGTAAATGAATGAGTGAATGGATGAGTTATATGGAGCTGTAGTGCATCTTGGAAGCATCAGGCACAATGCAGGCATCAACCTTGTACTGCAGGCTGATCCACTGTAAAAAAATACATACATCTTTTTATTTACAGTATATAATAATCCCCGACTTAGTATATATTAGGTTTTTCTTTTTGATATGCTCATAAAGATATTTACCTCGTATGAAGTCTGCTTGACACCTAAGAATTATTTAAACAGGTAGGCAGCTTACTATGAATCAAAGAATTCAAGTTAAGGTTTTACTAAGCTTTTATAAGTATACACAGAAAATAAAGAAATGTAGTATTAATTAGAAATATGTTAATAAGTGTAGACTAAATAAGTACAACTGGTACAACTGTGTAAATTATGTTTATGCTAGTTGGCGATAGAATGGCATTATAGACATACGAGTCCTTTAACTGGTGCCTTAATACAGAGATGGTCACTATCTCTTGGCATCAAGAGATCTGGAACTACTGTGCGTTTTGCTTTAAACCGCATCGAGACATTATTCTTCTGCTTTATTCACCATTCAAAAGTTGTCTCATTGAGTAAGCAGTAAGGTCATAGGCTAATAATAAAAGGTCTTAATTATGTGGTGTTCCCTATTGGTGTATTTATACTACATCTCAAAAAGCTGTTTATTTCTGAGGTTACAAGTTATTATTTCTTGAATGGCATCTATCCCAAAAAGCTTATTTTTATTGAACTGACTGCAGATAGAAGGCACACATACAAGTATGCATGTGTATGTATTTGTGGGGGAGTGAAAATGTTAATTCTTATAAAAAACTCTGCCAAGTCTGCTTGTATTTTTCTTTATGTGGGAAGCAGGGAAAAGCAATTGACCGTTTCCAAATCTGCAGAAGATGCATGTCACTCAGGATCAAAAGATCTTTTCAAGTATGTGGTCTTTCATTAATTATTATTGAAATTTTCAAAAAGATTAAAAATCCTTTTTCTTTCTACTCTCTCGTATAACTTCATACAGAAATTCCACAGAAAACCAACTTTAATAATATTTAACAAAGGGATGAGTGCAGCTGCACAATGTTTAATTGTAGGTCTGGCTCTCTACTTGTAAGATGATTGCACTTTCTCCTTGTGTCTGGATAAATTTTGTCCCAGTTCAGCAGTTTCCATCACATCCTAAAAATATGCATGTTAGGCTGTTTAAGGACTCTAAACTGGACTGATCGGACTCTAAACTGGACTGATCTGGTAACAGTGAAGGTGTGTATATGTGCCTTGTGACAGAGACTCTTCCTATGCAAGGCTGATCTATTTTCTTGTGCCAAAGTGAATAAAATAAATACCAATGTCTTACAACCCTACTGTATGTCTGAAAATAAACAGACAAATTAATTTATTTAAAAAAGTTATGGACTGAACATTATGAAGATAATTATAAGAAATATTACTCTGCCTTTTCAAGACTAATTCTAGCCAATTGTTTAATGCATGTTCTAGGGAGCTGTGAAGTAGTTATGTCAGCCATGTGCCTAGAAACAGAAATAAAATAGAATTTACTTAAAGAATTACCCACGTTTGACAATTTATGAAATGAAAACCTTCACACACAATAATCCTTCAGACAATATATGTTTATAATAGTGCTACCTTGTTATAATAACATTAACTTGGAGACTAAGATTTCTTTGAATTCATTTTCAGTTCTTGAACGGGTCCCTGTGCACAAAAGCAACAATCATCTATTCATATTTTTTCAACACATTATTCTTGTAACAAAAAGCTGCAAGGAAAAACTCTGATCTCCATCAAAGTGCAGGCTCATACACATTTTTTTATTAACTTCTTTATTTGCAGATGATATCTTTCAATTACTCTAAAAGAATTGTATTGAACTGTGGGTGGAAGTCATATAAATACATTAGGCACCACAGATTGACTTGACGGTTAAGATGTTCAGAAAATAGTGTTAAATGCAGTACCGCCATGTAAACCCAAGATAACAATCATATTATGACATAAAAAATTTATTATTTTGTTCTTTGGATATTGCCTTCTGATGGTACTCTCCATAAAATACACTATATAATATCTTCATTTTTTGTTAAAGTTAACATTTATGAAGCGAGGATTCCCTTCATTGGGTACACATAACTACTGTACTGTATATCTAGTAATTATTTATTTATTTAGTATAGTCAACAGGTGCCAAAAGTGTGGTATGTGCATGCAGGCTTCTGTCAGTTCCATGGTACTTAGTATTGGTAACAAATTAGTATTCCACAGATAACTCATTACATTGGTATCTGGTGATCTGGGAATCCACTTTATTAAACTGAATTCTCTGGCATGTTGCTGGAACCATTCCAGGAATTTCCTCTCTTGTTGCTGATTTATACAGTGTGACCATGAATGCTGCACCTCACAGGAAACTGTTGTTAGGATATGTTTGTATGAAGAAACTCAACATTTTCTACCAAAAGTGATGTCATTCCATTATACTGCTGCTACAAGCCTGCATTGCTGACTCTGAAAAGGATAGACAGAAGGATGTACGGGATTGCTGACACATGCTGGTTGTTCTATTAATGTGAATCAACAGGGACTGACCAACTAATACATTTTCAGTTATGTGCTTAGTTTATCTTAATGTTTCTAAATGGTAACAGTGGAGCCTGTATAGGTTATCTGCTTCCATATTCCATATGGAACACAGTGCAATAACTTTACCGCTCTGATTGCACTGCACTACTGTACTTAATTGACTGATTATGTCCAATCTGTTATTGTGCTGCATCAGCCTATTTCATCTACAGTGTGTTTATGACTACAGGATCCCTAATGGCTGCATATTTTTGGGTTGGTTAGCACATTCTCAAAACATTTGTGGCACTATTGTGCATAAGGCCCTGTCAATATTACTGTTTCAGAATCCAGCACAACTGGAACCCACAATTACAAACTTTTAAAAACTACAAAAATCTTTAGTTTTGACCATTGTTTCTGTGAATAGTATATATGGATGATTTGATAGTTTGTTCGTTTTGACGGAATGGCAGGGGAACCTAATCAAGCGGACGCTCAGTTTATAACTAAATTTATTTTTTTTTCTTTTGAAATGATCTATGAATTTAAGATGTTTTTTCAGCAAAATAACAGTAAAATGAGTCAAAAGTTTCTTTGTCACATCTTGCTTTATTTGTAGCCTTTCATAATATAATTCTTAATAAAGACAGAACAGCATTCTGACAATGTTAGAACTTACAGAATCATTTACCTGCAAGGCAAAATTAAATGAGCTTCTTTTAGTGTTCATATCAGATATCAATCAAATTAAGAACTGAATTTTCCAGAAGCATAAGGAAATATCAAGTCTATGCACTGAATTGACAGTCTAAGAGAAAAAAAGTTCAAAACTATCAAGTTAAAGAAACACTTAGTTAAACATACATACATAGGCACAGCTCTCTCTTGTTAATATTCAAAAACTTTTCAAATATTCAAAAACGTTTGCTAAAATGCTTAACTATAGTAAATAGTGCAGTAAGAAGAAATATATATATATATATATATATAGTGGCAAAGGGCTGGGGGCAGTACCCAGCCGGGATGCCCAGAAAGACCGGAAGAGGGTCTACACCTCCTCCAGACCACGAGAGAGTGCCCTGGATGGTATGGGGACCACGGGAACAGAGCTTGGAAGCTCAACTCATTGAGGAAGAAGGCCTGGACTTTGGGGTGAAAGTGGGTTGTGTGCTGTGTTTCACTGTATATAGTCGTGTAAATGAACGTGTTGTGGTACTTTAAACGATGTCTGCCTGTCTGTGTCCGGGCTGTTTCCCACAATAGCATCCCAGATGGGACACTCTGCCTGTTTCAAAGCGGGAACCCGTCCAAAAAAATAATTTTGTTGGCGGTCCGGCACAGCAGGTGAGCTCACACACACGCTGCAGGAGCGGCACGCACACAACCCAGGGAGAACAACTCACCCCACGGACCGCCACCGGTTCACGCAAGGGCCATTCCCACCTGGTGCGGGAATACAATGTTGGGTGTTGCCAGAGTGCAGCGGGCTCCTACCAGCGTGCCGTTGCCGAGGACGTCTGGAACAGCATCGCGTCTAGGAAGGCCATGCCGAGGCAGGCACCTCGGACAGACGGGACCTGGGAGGTAAGTGCCCTGCCCAACGGCAGTCAGCCCTGAGGGGCTGGACGTGCATTTTCTATTGCAGGCAGGGACTGCCTGGATCTGCATCGGTGGCAGACGCGTGCCGATCTGCGGTGCTTCATTGGCGCAGCAGCAGGACGAGCTGTGGAGAAGGAGTCGCTGCAGCTCGAAAGGCCGTGGCAGCTGCGAGATTGCCCGGAGGCACGCCGCCACACCAGGAGAGGGGGAGACAAGATGGCCGTGGACCAGAAGTCTTTCCCCAAGACAGGCAAGGGATTGGATGATGTATGTTGCATGCCCGCCGATGATTGGATGGAGGTGGGACCAACAAATTTCCATCCCGAGTCGGGGAAGAACTCGATTGGGCCAGAGGAGAGGCCCCACAGGAAGCAGCCGACGCATGTGACTGATCGACAGGTAAGTCCACCGTCTGCTAACTTTCTGTGCTTGCCGGCGGCTCTGTGTGAGCTGGAGGAGTGCCTTCAGCCTGCAGAGTCGCTTTTGCAGGTGATACGCGTCCTCCATAGAGGATTGAATGAGCTGGAGGTAAAGGTAGTTGTGTCCGTGACAACGCTGCGACAGTGGGCAGATTGGCACAACGCTGGAGTCTTTGACCGGAGTGGGACACTCTGCCTGTTTCAAGGCGGGAACCCGTCCAAAAAAATAATTTTGTGGGCAGTCCGGCACAGCAGGTGAGCCCACACAGGGCAAGTAAGTGGAACCGGCCCCGTAAAGAATAAGGGAGGTTCCACCAAAAAGAACCGTGGCGAAAGTGATCGGATTCAAGTGGGGGGAGGGGGCTATGATAGTGGACGCAGTGGTGAGAGCCGATCGCGTGGTGAGGGGAGAGAGAGAGCGAGAGGGCAGGCAGGACGCCGGCTGATGAGTGCCGCAGGTCCTAGTGCCCTATGCCCCGAGTCAGAGACGGTCTCACGCCGCTCCACAAGGATGCAGACGGGACAGGGTCTATGCCTTTCCCGTAGGGAGACCCAAACCGTCACGGTGTCCCAGAGAAAGAGGAGGAATCGAGGGAAGAGAGCCGGTTCCTCTGATAAGGGCGGACGTGAGGAAGGTTTCTCACGTCCAGAGAAGGGCTGTCCTCTAAGGAGGCAGAGGGAAACCCCGGCTGAGGTGACGGGGGTGCAAGCGGTCCTGTCTGATGTCCCAACTAGGGGGGCACGAAAGCCGCAGAGGGGGTGCCGAAGGGGCAAATCCCGGGTGCCAGTCGGAGGGGGAAGCGATGCCTGTGTGTAGCACGGAAGGATGCCAGGTGGTGGTGTCCAGGCAGCATTTCCGTCCCTGTTTCTGCTTGTTGTGTTGCAGAACCGGACCCTGGACCTGCAGTAGGACCCACTTTGTGGGAGACCTGCCCTCGTGTGATGGGCCGCTGGCCCCTATGAGTCTCAGCTGACGGATGGCAGTGTGGCAAGCAGCTGGGGGCGGTACCCAGCCGGGACACTCAGAAGGACCAGAAGAGGGACTACGCCTCCTCCGGACCATGAGAGGGCAGCTGCCCTGGATGGTATGGGGACCACGGGAACAGAGCTTGGAAGCTCAACCCTATAGGGGTCCATGGTCACCGCCAAGGGGCGCCCAGATGCCTGAAGAGCCCCAGCCCTCAGCACTTCCGCCACACCCAGAAGTGCTGGGGGGACGAAGACCAGGGACACCCGGAGTGCTTCCGGGTGCACAGCCAGTACTTCCGCCACACCAGGAGGGCCGGCGGAAGCTAATCGGGAGACACCTGGAGCACATCCGGGTGAGCTTAAAAGGGGCCGCCTTTCTCCATTCGATGGCTGGAGCCGGGAGAGTAGAAGGACAGAGCTCGGAGGAGAGGAGTGGAGGCAGACCTGAGGAAAGGCATTGAGGAAGAAGGCCTGGACTTTGGGGTGAAAGTAGGTTGTGTGCTGTGTTTCACTATATATAGTCATGCAAATAAACGTGTTGTGGTGTTTTAAATGATGTCTGCCTGTCTGTGTCCGGGCTGTTTCCCACTATATATATATATATATATATATATATATATATATATAGTCTGCAGCAAAGGAATAATGCAACATGTCCAGTTCTCCAGGAAAGTTAAATTAATAACTGCAAGTAATTCTCATGACATTTATTTTCAGACAAATGTCACTCCCGTGGTATTTTAGGAGTTATCTGTAGTGAATGAATGAATTTGTGTTGTACGTGTCCTAAACAAGACTTGCCCTTTTGCCATTTCCTTCAATTGTAAATAGGTACTAAATTCAGTCAGTAAATAAATTCCCTCAGTTTACTACAGTACACAAAGCATTCCAAAGGGCTCATTTGCATATACAGTAGTTGGCTACTGCATTCAAATTTAATTTTCACTTACGACAAAACATATTAGTGCTCTGAATGCTAAAAGATTTAGCATGTCTTCATTGTTCTTAGATGACCCACTAGGGAAAAAGAGGCAAACATCTCCTCCGAGCAGTGCCACAGGAGACTATGAAAGTGAATGCATATTTTTGCAATTTGCTTAGCAGAATATTTTTAATATATGCAGGTAATATACCATTTGTATATTTTATTAAGAACATAATTAGCAAATTCAGGTCTTCTATCGTAAGCTAGTTCCATAATAAAGTCAGAAAAATGCAGCATTTTTCATAAGGCATCAACAAAGCTCGCTTGTTATTTTGTTTTTCTTGAAAAAAATGAAAAGGCAGGCAAACTTTAATTTGAAAGGAAGACATATAATTTTGATATATCGGGAAAAATATGACCCTCACAAAGCAACATTTAGTCTACTGGGGAAGAATGATTGAGTTAATTAGTTTTATCTGCTAAGCAGGATTTTAAGGTAATTCAAAATAAAAACACCCTCAGGAAATGTACTTGAAGCAAACTATTTTTTTCTATTCCAGAATTAGGCTTCTGGGAACATTTACATGCTTGTTGCAATAGTGGCATTATCTTACAGCATCCCTTATTCTAAAACTATAGTTTTCTTAATATAATTTAAAGTTATGTGCACATTTTTTTAATTTCTGCATATGTTCTACATGATTTTAATAAGGGTTCCAACTTATTAGTGTCTTTTACCATCAGCACTACCAAACATCACACTATATAATAAATATCACACATGGATAGCATGTTGGATAGCTGATGCGCTAAATGGCAGTCTGTTATTTTCTTTTTATTCTTATTTGCTACTGAAAATCTTTGCTAAATATTACAAATAAACATGATATTCAAATTCTGCTTTGACAATAAAATCATTCAGTTTGGTATGATATTGTGAGAGTGACTTTTCTTTACACAATAACTTTGAATGTGGATTCTTTAGTTAGTTACACAATGATGGATATTTACATTCATAATTATTTATATACTACTACAGGATAGCACAATGTTACATGCTGTTAACCGATGGATCTAAGAACATGTGTTGACTTCCCAACCCAATCAATGTCTGGATGGATTCTGCATAATGTCCATGAGTCACAGAATCTTTTCTGTTAGTGCTCCTGCTTTCCTACATACCCAGAAAGGTCATTAGACAACACAGATTTTGCTTCCTGAACACCTTTAGGTATATCTTATGGATTTTAGCCTCCAGATCATAAAAATTATTTTTATATTTTCCTGTCACATACCATTTTATTGCATTCACCTTTTTTATGATTTGCCTTCTTATTATTGCATAGAGACAAATAACTACAATTGAACATCTGTTGATGATCTAAAAGTAGTGGCACTGCTAATAGGAATACAGCTTGAATATCCCAAGTACTGTTATTTCATTTGCTAATGAGACAGGTGTGCTGAAGAGCCTCATTAAATTTAAAAGTACTGCTTGCTTCATAAACTATCCAAACTATTCCATAAGTAACTGATGCAAAGATTAAAGAAGGCATTTTTGTTGGTCCACAAATCAAGACACATCATGACAAGCAGTTGGAAGATATGATAGTAGGGTCAAAGGAAATCGTAAGGAAGGCATTCAAGGATGTTGTTGAGAATTTTCTTGGTAACTACAGAGCACCAAGCTACAATAAGATGGTTGACAACGTATTTCAAGCATATAAAAGCATAAAGTGCAACATGTCACTGAAGATTCATTTTCTGCATTCACATGTGGACTTTTTCCCTGCTAATCTTGGTGTAGTCAGTGATGAACATGGTAAAAACGTTTCACAAGAACATTGCAACAATGGAAAAGCAGCATTAGGGCAAGTGAAATCCATCAATGCTAGCTAACATTGAAATGACAAGTATCAGATGCTGAGTACAAATGAAAATCAGCAGAAAACATTTTAGCTCAATGGAACAAATGCTATGTGTGGGCGATTAAGCATAGCAAATTCAATAAAACTTAATTTCATGTTTTACAAATTACTAAGTGATATAGTCAATCAGATATTATATTGGGTCCAACTTGAAACTATCTTATATATAAACGTCTACGCGTAGAAGTGTGTGCGTCTGTCCGGCTCGGAAGTGAGAGGTGAAGTCAAGCTAAGGGCTCCACCTCCGAGGATATGCAAGCGAGGCCAGTGCATCAGCAAAATGAAACATCCAAAGAGAGAGTTAATCACTTATCCATTATTACAGAAGCGTGGGAGCACATCAGCAAAACGGTATCTATCTTACTTTTCCTCCCGCCACTAATACACAAGTGAGGTGAGCATTAGTTGCACAAACGATGCGAGCACGTCGGCAAAACTAAACCTCCTAGGAGAGAGATGCCCAGAGTAGTTCCTTTCAATTACCTGACATCCCTACATTTCAATTTTTTCTTCTGACGATTTCGATAGTTTCTAGGACCCCATGCTTTTTATAGCACGGGCTTACACAGCTAGTCTATTATAATCACCAAAACGTTTTCAGGAAGAAAAACTTTTGGAAGAATTTGTTGTCTAGTGTTCACTACCATAAATTAATAAGTATGTCCTGTAATGGGCTGGCATTCCTTTCAGAGTTGTTTTTTCCTTGTGCCCAATGCTAGTAGGACAAACTACAGCTGCTCATAACATTACACTGCATGGAACATTTGTATTACATATTTTTTTTAATTTCCTTTCTTACGCTTCTTACTCTTGCTGGCCTAGTTGTTACCATCTTACCAGGCTTTCTGGTTAAAGATGATTTCTTTAAATCGTTGGAGCTGTAATTCGGTATTTTCAATGCTGACAATCATTGATCTTACTGTCTATCTTCCTCCTTGGTATATTTCTCTCTTCCTGTAAAACATTTGACTTTTCCACTTTTCCAAATATCTATGCCTTTTCTAATTATGTATGTTATATCAAGGTATGCCTGGCATGTTTAAGCTTAATCTGGATTTGTACATAATTAAATCCAATGGTCCCAGGTTAACTGAATGACAGAATTTCCATATGGCACCTTCAAAGCCAGGCTTGTTAACTACATGTCTATAACATAAATTACCATCCCTGGGTTTTTCTTCCTAGGTTTATAACAGACCCTGTATAATCAATTACCCTAACTGAATTTCATTTCTTTCACAGCCTAATGTACTGTGTTATTTGTTTTTTTATTTTCTGAGGTGCAAAAAGGAACATTATTTACTCATATACATATCCTGCATTCACACACACATTACATCTACTCTTTGCTTGTAGGATATATATAATGTGGTTAAAAGCAAATACAAAAAAAAACATAACTTCTGGGAAATGCTGCAGAATTTCAAATGAAATACTACTCTAACAGTTCCTAAGATGCTCTAATGGGTTGTTGGGAGAAAAAAAAAGAAAAAACAGCATATTCCATAAAGAGATCTATGATCAGATTTCAGCATTTTAAAGTGTCTCATGTACAACGCATGTCATGCAAGTAGGTATGAAAGATTTGTTTTTTGGCCCCATAGTGATTTAAGTCAGTCAATGGTGTACTTACAACCATCCCGTTTTTGAAAATATTAGTGCTTTTACATGATTTTTATTCAGGTTATTTTCTAATGTTAATAACAAGCAATGTTATTATCTACATAAATTACACATAGTCACCATCTTCTGGTGTTTCCACATCAGAACATACTCTTTGCCTTTCCTATATCATGTTCAAGGATTTTTTACCTACTTTCTTTGCACTAATTATCAGCTTTACAGGTGACTAGAGATCAAAAAGTTCTTTATAGCTTTGGAATTTTACATGATGATATTTACCTTGGTTTTAGATAGATGGTAATCAGGAAGTCTGAAAATTGTCCCAACCCTAAAGTGCTAAATTTTAAATTATGCTTTTTTTTAATCATTTGTATGTTTAACACTGTCTACTTTAATTTTGACCTCAGTTTAGACAAATTCTTTCACCACAAGCTATTCTGATGAAAAGATAAGCTAGTGGTAGATATTAAATTCTGTTGCCACCAGTCCATGTTTTTAAATACTGAATAAAGAGCACACTATACTTACTTACTATAAGGCTTCTTGTAAGAGTAACATTTTATTACTGTTTAGAAAAGAAGGATAAAGGCAAGGAATGTTCACAATGAAGCTGTTACAATAAATCCTTGAACTAACAAATAAAAAATAAACTTCAAGTTTCTTGAAATTTACACTCAAGTTCATTTCAGTCAAGTAGTCTGGAAGAGTATTTAAGAGACTGGAGACATTTATAATCCATTTAGCAGCCTGACAAAACCTCTTCTTGATGAGATTGATCCAAATAACTATGTAAATGCAATACGAGTTGACCTTGTCAGCTATTAATCACAGCAAATACTTGGCAGCAGCATATGATACAAGTTGAAAAAACGCTACCTACAATTCATGAGCTCAAACCCTTACATCCAGAATGTATTCTTCCTGAACTCAAAATGTAGCAACCTTATTAGTTCCACTGAATAACCAACCATTTTCCAGCTGTTTTCTTCAGAACTCACTATGAGAACTATACATAAATGGATATTTAAACATAATTTAAAACATTAATGCGTCATTTAAAAAGGGAGATGTATATTAACCATTACATATTGGATTAAATAAGAGGAATACCTTGATGTTATGGTATACATATACATACCACAAATGCTCATGCTAGGGTAATTGTTTTTGCTGTGAGCTCGGTTCTTCTGTTATACAATCTAGCCCTATTCACAATCAATTGAAAGGTGCAAAATTAACACTAAATAGATTAATACAAGGGATGTTCAAAAAGTTTCTGAACTTTTTTTAAACTCTATTTATTAAGAATTTCAAAAACAAATGACATCACTTTTCTACATAGTCACCTTCATTTGCAATGCAATTTTCCCTGCATTGTACCAACTATTTAATGCCCAATTAACACTCCTCCTGCCTTCACCATTTCCAACAAAAATATAAAAGTGCAGAAACTTTTTGAATGTCCCTCATATACTACACTGTATATACAGTGTATTGTTCATATTTACAAAATACACGTGTACTAGGGAAATCGGTGAGTTATAAAACAATATTTTAAATGTTTTTCTGATAGTGTTCTGTGATGGATCCAGTTATTCACTTGAAAATAAATTTTTGGCAAATTCTAAGTTAACTGACAACTTTAAATTTGCCTGAGCTGATTTTAAGAGTATGCACAAGTGGACAAATGCCCAAACTGAAGACAGTTCTTGATTTATTCCCAATTCTTATGATTCCGACTTCCTGTGACTCTTAAAATTAGATTTAGCAGGTTCGGTAAATGGAATGGATGGATTGGATGTATATTTATCCTTTTAAATATAAAAAAAATATTAATATGCATTTTATCCCTAGTTTTCAATTCTTATTTTCAAATGCTCAACATTTTGTGAATTCTATGTTCATATATCAACTACTCTTCTTGAATGCTTGTTCAATTAATATAGTTTTCTTTTGCATCACTAGAAGGAATTAATTATTTTAAAAACTCAAAAGTGATGTACACATAAAACTACTTATGTTCAGAAAAGAGAAACTTAAACACTTAAAACATTCCAAAACATGTCCTAAAACATTGCATCTATTGTATCTATTACAATGGAAAAATACTATATTTCAATACCAAAATGATAAATTGTTAAAGAACTTATTTTACAACAATAACACAGTAGTGGAGTTGTGTGTAGCTGAGCACAGTTCAGTCCAAAAATTATATAAAACTACAAATGGTTTGAAATGATTGTTCATTTGAGGAAAGAAAGTTCTACTGTGCTATTAAACGTGATGGTAATAAGTAGCAGGTACAACCTACAATGTAACACCCACTGATTTGACAGTGTGTCATTTGAGAAAGCTATCTAGATTGCACCATTATAGGTTTGATTTAAGTGGCCATCAGCTACAAGTGAGAAACAGAAGTCTTATCTGAAGTGAAGTTGACAGAAAGCAAGACTACTAAAGCCTGATAGCAGTCCACCTACATTCTGCACTAAGCAGTATTAGGTGGAATAGACTATAATGGACTCTCATGATCTGGGATATTACCTAATAATCTAACGAGTACACCATATCTTTATCAATGGTATACTAAACATCTTCAATCTCTCCCTGAGACAGTCGGTGGTCCCCACTTCCTTCAAGGCATCCACCATCATTCCTGTCCCAAAGAAACGGGTGGTCTCCTGTCTGAATGACTATTGCCCGGTTGCAATGACATTGGTTATTATGAAGTGCTTTGAGCAACTGGTCAAAGCTTACATCTGCTCCTCCCTCCTTGACACGCTAGATCCTCTCCAATTTGCTTACAGAGCAAACAGATCTACAGAGGATGCCATTGCGCTAACAATAAACACTGCCCTCACCCACCTGGAAAGAGGAAATACATATGTAAGAATGCTGTTCATAGATTACAGCTCAGCATTCAACACCATCATCCCCTCAAAACTCGTCTTAAAGCTTGACAACCTTGGGTTGATGACCATCTGCAGATGGATCTTCTCTTTCCTCACAAACAGGCCCCAGGTGGTGAGAGTTGGCAAACACACGTCCTCATCCCTCATTTTAAACACAGGAGCGCCACAGGGCTGTGTGCTTAGCCCCCTCTTGTATTTCTTATTCACCCATGACTGTGTTGCAAAACACGGCACAAACACCATCATCAAGTTTGCAGACGACACAACCATCATAGGCCTTATCACTGACAACGATGAGACGGCCTACAGAGAGGAGGTGCTGGCACTGAGTAATTGGTGCCTGGATAACAACTTGTCTCTTAACGTCAGCAAAACCAAGGAGATGATCGTGGACTATCGGAAACAGCAAGGCGGAGAACACCAGGCCATCTCCATCAGCGGCGTAGAAGTTGAAAGGGTTAACAGCTTCAAGTTCCTCGGAGTAAACATCACCGAGGATCTCTCGTGGACCCTTCACATAGACACTGTGGTCAACAAAGCTCGCCAGCGGCTCTACTTCCTGAGGAGGCTGAGGAAGTTTGGTATGAATGCCAAAATCACCTCAAACTTTTACAGGAGTGTGGTCGAGAGTCTGCTGATGGGCTTACCATCTGGTATGGGAGCTGCTCTGTCAGCAGCCGAAAATCACTACAGAGAGTGGTGAAGGCAGCAGAGCACATCACGGGCAAGAGTCTCCCTGCCATTGAAGACATTTACCTCCATCAGTGCTTGCGTAAGACAAGTAGCATCATAAAGGACCACAGCTATCCAGCACACCAGCTGTTCTCCTTGTTACCGTCTGGCAGACGATACAGAAGTCTGGCTGCTCGGACTACAAGACTTAAGAACAGTTTTTACCACCAGGCCGTTCGACTCCTCAACAGCAACACCTGAACACTTACATAAACTTACATTACACCTACATTGCATTACATCTACATTGCACTACTCACACACAAACTGTACCTGCATACACTCTGAATACTGACTGGAACATGCATCTGCACTGTATGGAATATGCATCTGTACTTATAAAACATTATCTGTGCAATAACTGTCATTTGTACTTGCTGCTCATTCAACTCATATTGCTCTATAACTTCTTTTAAAATGTACACATTTTATTTTATATAGCTAGTCTATTTTTAACTTGTAATTTTTTCTTTTTTTTTTTTTTTAATTATTTTTATTATTTTTAGCTTTATTGGATCTAGGCTGAGTGACTTGTTTTTCTTGTCATACACATTTTATTGTATGTTAACCCTGTGTTAACATATATATGACAAATAAACCTAAACCAAACCAAACCTAATATCATCATGATTCAGCCTTTTATGAAAAGTCATCTACTTCTATTCAGGAGAGGACGACATGCACATTGTTTATGCACTTGACCACACATATTTAATTTATATTGGACAAGTGCTTCATGGCCTAACTATCTTTTTGTTTTAGAGTTTATCTGCTGACTTGAATGTTAAGAGTTGAATGTTAGTTTCAGCATAATAGTCTAAGCAATTAACTCAGCAGTTAGGATCAGAAAAGGCTTAGTGTTGCATTTTTTTGCACCAGTAGGCCCAAATATACCCAGGTTTAATTGTACAGTGGTTTTCAGAATTAACTGCCACACATTTAGGTTTATTTTACTATACTCCTCAACATTTGATAAATTGTGTTTGCAGAAACTTTGTAATAAGCATAATGTGAAAGCTTGAGCAGCAGGTGTCCTCAAGTGGATAATGCAAATCAGGAGAACAAGGGTGTCTCAAACATCTACAAACACAAGCTCGAAAAGTATGAATACATATGAAATGTTCAAAGAAATAAATATTAGGTTGTCAACTTCAGTCAACTTGAAAACTATAATACATATCTTGTGCAATTTACATTATATAAAAGAGGTTCCAACTTAGGATATAAATTATCATAGTCGTCTGAACTGTTACGATACTGTAAATACGTAAGTGAAACTAAGAGTTTGTTATTATGCAAATATAATCTCATTACCTCTGGACTCTACTTTTCCTGCATTCTTATTTTTTATTTAAATTATTCTTCTGACATCAAAGAAATCTCCATAGAATATAGTGATCGATTAAACTATCAATTTCAATATTTTAGTTCACCATGAGGGTACAACTTTATGTATTTCTACTGAGAGTTATGATTTATATTTTCAATAAATTACACAGTCATCGCCTAAATGTATGACTGACAAATAAGGCTTAGGTAAAAGAAATACATATGTTAATGTAAATATGAATGTGACTTTGTAGAAGATTCAAATTTTGCATAATAACATAATGAAAAATTCTTTATTAGGCAAAGAAAATAATAATGAATGGGATATATGGCTTGTATTCCCAGCCCTCTTTAGTCAAGGACCCAAACATAAAAATGTCATACCTGCTACTAACTATAATGCAAAAATTCCGGTCACATTGTCTCAAAACCAGCTTATTGCAGGTTGTTTTTTGCTGAAGTATACTCACAGTAAAATTTCCAAGGTTTAATACCTTTCAGAACCAGACACCATCAAGATTGTGGTTACAAATCATGCATAGATGTCAGACTCAATAAGGCAATAAACAGGTATTATCAGAGTACAAATTACACCATTAACATGTGCCTGTAATTATAAGCAGTAGAAATTTAATTATTAGCGAGCATAAATAGTGTGCAATGACAAAATAAAATGAAAGGATATATTGTGTGAAGAAAGCTGCATTTCTATTTTTTTAACTGAAAAGGTTAGATTTCAGAGATATATTTTTGCTGCATGGAACCTTTCAACATAAAATAAATGTTAACCTACCACAAACTGCTGCCTGTAATAATATTTCACAAATCCTAGTCTGTAAACATTATTATGATCGTTTCTTACCTTCCGTTCATTTTAAAATGTGTCAATCTGCCCCTCATTCTATTCAGCCTGATATAATTGCAGACACCCGGAGCTTACCCATTAGCATCAGGCACAAGCTTGTTCAACGCATATGGCTCACAAACAAATGCCTATTTTAAATGATTATGGTTAAGTTCAGAGACAGTTTACCAGAACACACATGTCTTTGGGATGTGGCAGGAAACCAGAGCACCAGAAACAGACCTTTCAAGCATGGAGACAGCCAAGAAACAATGGAACAGGTTTAAAACATTTTTACATTTAATGCAGGCCAAGTTCATATTAAAAAATTAAAACAAGACACATAACTGCCCTAAACATAGGGTGTATGAGAGCATGAGAGCAATGGTTTAGAAGAATGTGATGCAACCTAAAAGGGAGCTAGAGAGAAAAACTGCTGAAAAGGCAAAAGATAAATCAAAAAGATTCTTTCAGTATCTTAGCAGTAGGAGACCAGTTAAGGACGAATTGAAGTGTGTTGGGGCGCTAAGTGAAAAAAAAACATACTGTATAGACGGTGAAACATAAAATGCTCTAAAAGTGGATAGCCTTCCAAAAGTAACAGGGACTGCCTAGAGGTACTGGAGAAGTGCTGCTTGGATTATATGATTAGGCATGTCGCAGATCTATGGCAATGCATAGTATTTAATAAATAAAAACTGTGAACTCAGGCTCTATACTGGTGCAGGTGCTCATGGAAGCTCACACGACCTGCTCTAAGGTGATGATGAGGAAACTGGCTATACATGTATTCATTATGCAGACATGCACAGTCCTGTGAATTTTCTCATTAGAGTCTAGGGTCCATGGTCATGGAACCTGTGCCCAATTAAAGTATAAAGTAGCCTGGACAGGAAACAGAAAAAGGCCAGAACGAAAACAAAAGTGACACAGAAGGTGATCATGAAGACCAGGAAGGTAAATGGGAAGGATTAGTTGCACAGCACAGGATGGCAAAATATACAGCTGGAGGAGCTTCGAGTGGCGGCCAAGGTCTTGGTAGCTGCAAAGCTGAAAGGCGCAACTGACAAGAGGGTGAGAGAGACCAATGGAGCAGGTAGACTGTTGTGATTCTGACGTGGCGGCATCCAAAGGAGGGCACAGCATCCTTGGGAGCTGCAGGTAGGTATTGATGAAGGTGGTAGCTCCATAGACTGCCAAGGCCAGAATGCGATGGTAGTTTGGGTCTGCAGGTACCAGAGGAGGTGGCAGATCATAAGATGCGGTGGGTCATGTTTGTGCCACACCTGTAAGTTGTGACAAGAATTGGGAAACAGCAGGAAGGCATGAAGAGCATAGCTGTTTTACCTTCCTGAGTGGATTTTTAACTTTTTGGATTATTTATTAATTGGACTTTTTAAACGTACACGGAAGGGCACCTGTTTTTCTTAGAAGTATTTATTACTTATTTATTAGAAGAAGCACTCCACTGTTTGCACAATGTTAGAACTTGGTTTAATAAAATTCACAAATCACTTTGTTAAATATCCTCATTGGCTGGCTCAACCCTGTTATGACAATTGACAGTCCTGGGTTGAAGGGAGTATGGCAGCTGTAGTCAACCCGGTCCATTACAGATCAGAAAGGCTGTAATTAAACAATTCACCAGGACTGGCTAACATTTATCCATACACATATATAAATACTTGATCTTGTAATAGAAAAAATATCTTGCTCAAACATTATTGGGAGCCAAGTGACCAGAACATGAAAAAGTAGCCAAAACATGTGTCAGAATGAGTAGCAAAGGATCAAAATTAGGAATAGAATTAATATAATTAGGAATATAATCAGCTTGCTCTCACAGAAAGGTTTCTAATGTTCTTATGTTCTAATGGTTAGCTCTCAAATGCCATACTGCTACACTTGTTCAAAATCTGTTTCCTCCATTGGAGATGTCAAACACTTTAAAAAACTAAATAATACACCTTGTTCTGGCTATGCCCTCTTTTGGGCCAATGTCACATTTTTGCTCACATGAAATGGCTTTAACCTCTAAAGATCGGTTACATGTTTGAATTTGTGATTGTGTACAATGATTTTATCTATACACAGGTTTGTTGATTGCTTGGCTACAAATCAATTTGAGTGTGCTGGTAAATTTTATATGCTTATTTTTTATACTAGGGGGCTCTGCCCCCTGCTTACTTCACTCACCCACCCCTGGGTTTGATTTACCGGTTATACAATTTAAAGAGATTGTTATTTTCATGGGAATTGTTACATATGCATTACTTGCACTTTTACTTTAAAACTTTTGTAAAAACAATACTGTACTTGTCCTTTATTTCTGGCCCCGGGCGTGGTTAAATCTCTTTCTCGCAGGACATATAACGCTGCTCGTGTTGTGAAGGTGGGCAGCTGACCGCACACTAAGGAGAAGCGGTTGGATCATCAGCTGGCTTGTTGCTGCTTCTGCCGATCTGCGTATTCTGCTTGTTGCGCTGCGTGTCGATCATTTAAAAGCCTGTACAGCAGCTGTCTTTTTGCCACTTTGCGACTCTGCCGCTCACGTTGTGAAGGGGGGGGGGGGGGTT
>JANRMT010062806.1:73423376-73451714 GCA_026402145.1 Polypterus bichir lapradei
AAGTTAGTTGTTATAAAGATATGATAGGCATCTGAGGTTCTTAAGTTGCTTAAATAAATTACAATAAAATTCTAATTTGAATTGAGAATTTTATCATTAAGTATCATAACTCAGGACAACTAAGTAGTGTCAACTCTGTAGGAATGTACTTACTTCTCTGTATTTGCAACACTGATCTTGATGTTGACATGGTTATTTTTCTACTATCCATCCATTAAAACAGGTATTAAACTGACAGAGATCTCAAGCCTTTGGAAGTGTTGACCATTTGTTCCTTTCAGGAACTGCTAGTTGCTTTTTATCTGTCAGTGAAATGCTAAAGAAAATACATCTGCTGCTTAAAACATATTTTCATGGCAGCTGTTTTACAAGGCTGTTCTGAAATATCTTCTTAAAATTATGAAAATTATAGTTATGGCAGTGTTTAAAAGGAATGTCCTTTAGTATGTTATCAAGTAAATTTAACTGTGTAGTAACAATACAATGTTCATTTTTAGCAAGACCACATTATTCATTACAATCTCTTATTTATAAACTTCACTTCAAAGCTACAATATAACAACTGCAGACTGAATCAATTTTTTTGCAGAAATCAGGGCAGGCTGATTTTAACTAATAAAGAAACATGACCTATTTTCATTTACTTACCCATTAGTAATATAAACTGATTCACTGTATTTTATTCCATGCACACATGTACAAAGTATTTTTTAATAATAGGCAGGTGATATTTTGTAACAAACATTAAACATACATTTTTCTTCATTATATATCTGACAGAAAATGAACAACACTTACACAAACAATGTAAATTGGTCTTAAGTGAGAGACATCACTATAGTTTAATGCACAACTTGATTTTAAGCCACTACAGAAACTTCAAGCAATGCAAGAAATGGGCTGCCTGGAAAGACTAAACCTTTAGTGGTATCAGGTTGTATGGTGTACATTGTCACACTTTATTTTCCTTTTGTTTAAGGCACTAGGTATTTGAATAATGCATAAAGTTTAAAATGCATTAAACCTGCTGTCTTGTTTGCATGTTTGCTTTATTTTTATTGCCAGAGGCTGAGAACCAATTTCCTTTCCCAGTTAGGTCAATCAGTGTTGAGAGAGAAAGAACACTCCTAATATAAAAGCTAAAATAATAATATGATTTCTAAAGGAACAAATGACAGTAAGGTAGTTGGCCATACACCTGGGGGCATTGCAAACCCAAAGGTAGGCAAGTATAAGAATAGGCTAACTAAAGTAGTGACACAGAATTAAATATTATACTGTGGGTCTACAATAAAAATATGTGTCTGGACTTTATGTCTTAAAGAGTGGTGTCCCCAGAAGCATTTCCATGACAAAGCATCATAAAAGTATCTTCACTGCTACAGACAAGCCTTGTAGTAATAAATTATGTGAGACAATATACAACCACCCTTCTAATAAACATACACACATTTTCTAAAAAGCCCAAAGAAGTATACATAATGTTCATTATGTCAGTAAAAATGTACATTTAGGCAGACTGAGAAAATCATTTAGATAACTTTAGAAATTGACATTGGATCTGATTGGCAAGTTTGAAGGCAACTGGTACAGACACTTTTATTTAAAGATGATGGAAGAAAAACAAAAAAATGTGTACATGAGCATCAGTAGGCTTTGTGCCTTAGGAACCAAGTTACCCAAACTATCGTATAACATTTCAGAAATTATTTACCACTGTGATGCTGATCTTTCTGATCATAAAATAAGTCATTACGATAGCAATTGATGAGAAAAATCCATAATTAATTGCAGAATTTTAGTGTTTGATGGATCTACTAGAGCATGGGTGTCAAACTCTGGTCCTCCAGGTTTTCATCCTAACCATCTTTTTCATTAGTGACCAGTTTTTTGCTGCTGATTAACTTTCTTTTCCTTAGTTTTAATTAACTTGACTCAGACCCCTTAGTTGTCTCTTTGTCCTTAATTAGCAGCCAAACAATAATAAGATACAAAACGAGCCAACACATGACCAGCTCACCTGTGCCCATCACACAATATCTGCAAATAAAGAAAGTTGATGGTCTTGGTAAGGTTGATCTCTCAGGTCACCAAAACATTTTGACAGTGTTCTTAGAAAAAAACAGAAAATCAACAGTTTTGGAAATGTCTGATGAGAGCAGCAATAAGCAATGGAATTAAATAACTGGTTTAATTAACAGCAAGAATCGGTTTCTCATTAAGAGATTGGTTGGAGTGAAATTGGTTGGAGTTTGAAATCCCAGTTTAGCTGGTCATCTGTTAGCTCGTTTCACATCTCATTTCTGTTTTGCTGTCATTTAATGAAGAAAGGAATAAATTCAGAGGACTGAATCCTTAAAAACAAGGCAATTAAAATGAAGGGAAAAGAAGTTATTTAGCAGAGAAAACTGGTCACTGATAAGGAAAAGGGATAGAATGAAAACCTGCAGCCACTGCGGCCCTCCAGGCCTGGAGTTCAACACTCCTGCTCTTGCACGATTCTGCTTGAAAACTAATCAACACATTGTCATCTCATAACAGGCTTAAGATTTGAGCTTGCTATTTTTTTGTCCAGCCGTTTTAGCTCTAGACCGTCCTCAAGAAACAGATACACAAACACACACACACAGACACACGCCCATCATTAAAATATTGATATTTTTTTTTGGTATCAGGGCACCCTAAAGCAACAAGATCTATCGAATACCGGAGATCATTTTTTTTTTCATGTATCTAAAGTTTTCGTTCCACCCCATAGATGATAGGTTATTGTGGGGAAGGGCGCAAAGCAAAAAAAGTAACTTATATAATTGATTATCATATATACTTTCTGTTTTCTTTTGATTTATAATACAAAAAAATAATGTTTTATACATTGTTTAAAAAATAAATCACATTTGTGATAAAAATGTTTCCAAAGCACAGTAATGAAACAAAAAAAAAAAAGACGGACAGCAAGTATGCAACTCAAGGGGGACTGAAACCAGTCATTTACTTTATACTCACAAAGAACTGATGTCTGATGTGACATTCAAGAAAAGCTTCTGCCTCATCTTTGACATGGAACTGGATCAGCCAATAATATGCTCCATAAAGCCCTACTGGCCTAATTATACAGCCGAAAAAGACATTCATAAATTGCAACACAAACATTATATCTATTACTACAGACGATAATGAGTAGAATGTAATATACCACTGTTCATAACTCATAATACACACAACTCGTTTGAATAAAGTAGCATAAGGTAGACATTAGGTAACCATTATTGAAATACTAAAATATTATTATGTGTGAAAAAGGCACTATATAGCGCCCGACTCGGCACAGACTACGCAGAGGCACATGTAAAAGTCACACAGGCTTTTTATTTTTCTTCACCCGTGGGTGCACGTCTTCCCCGTGACCCACAGGCAATACACAGTCCCAAAAGCACTTTACCAACACAAAGCAACTCTCCATCTGGTACCACCACTCCTCTCAGGCAACCTTGTTCTCCTCCACCCGACTCTGGCCCTCCAGTGGTGGAGGCTGGCCCGTTTTATAGCCCACCCAGAAGTGATCCAGGTGCTTGACCACCTAATCCCAATTGCACCTCCAGGTGGGGCTGATGACTCGTCCAGCCAGGTTCTCGAGTCTCTGCAGCACCCCCTAGTGGCCACCCCAGCTCCCACCCAGGGTGTGGAGGACTCCATGTCCCATGGAGCCATGCGGGAGACTGGGGAACGAACATCGGCCAGGGAGGCTGCCACCCAGCGTCCCGGGGGAGGTATTGAGCTGCCCATGGTGGCTCCCCCAGAACATATGCAGCAGAGGCGTCCTGGCCGGGTATGGGACCCGGCTGTCCATCACATATGCTACAACTTTGATGCCCCATTGACCATCATCGTAAGGCTCTGTGGGGGACACTTTTATAATGCCTCACTTAACAACACAAGTTTCCAGGGCAAATGAATGTTTAGCGCATTTGTAAAAATATCATCAACTCCACAAATACTAAAATTGTCCTTTAATAATCCTTTAAAGGACTGTTAAATCAAGAGCTACTTTTGAGCTTGCATCTCCCTTGCAAAGAACTGGAACCACTACAATGTATTTTACATTTGACTTTTACCATGTTATATTTTAGAAACGTAGAGCAGTGAGAGTCCAATAATTAGCATGCTATTTAAACTGAATTGAACTGATCTTTCTTTAATGCAAGAAACACAATAGGTCATTACTGGCATTTGGGATGGCATCATAGATCAAGAATTCTATCCATACAAATACTGTTTCAGCTGAATCCAGATTTAGTAGAGAGAGCCTATGAGGGTAAAGCAGGAAGTAATCCTGAACAGGTTGCTTACATTTCAGTGGATAGCAATGTCAGCTAGAAAAGCTTAAAGCAAGAAACACGTGCCACTTATTATCTGTCATACAACAATCAGACAGAATATATCTGCAGCATAACTCACAAGTATAAAAGGCATGGTAAGAGTATTTGTATGGAATAAAAAAGGCTTCTGCACTAGCAGTTCAAGGCACTTAACAATTACTCCCCATAGAACTTGTTTTTAATATGAGTATTTTGTACAACATATGTGAGGCAGTTTATAGATTTTTTTTTTTTTCATTTTTCTTTAAGGTTTATTTTTACTTAAATGCGAACATTTCAATTGTGCTAGGTCATGATATTAAAAACAAAATGTTTAAAATACTAAAATAGTTTCTTAAAACGATTAAAGTAAAAGTAAACATTCTAGAAAATAAATTGGAAGCTTTTTTTTTTTTAAATGCCATTAGTCAGTTGACAGTATCATGTAAATTGCTCCCGTGAGTCCATCTCTGCTAAGGGCCTTCAGGCCTATGATGTGTAAGAAGGCGTCAAAAAATGGGAATTAAGTGTTATTTATGTGGCACAATTAATGGACTTTGATAAGAAACAGAAAACCGGAGCTTGAATAAGCATCAAGTTTGATAAGTGACAAGTCTTACATAACTAAGAGGCTGCTGAATGTGACTTTGACAGCCATGTAGGGAAAAAAGTAAATTATGCAATTAGCAATATTTTGTCAGCTGACATTGGTTTATGATTAATAAAACTAAAATTACAACAGGATTTTCTTAAATATTATTCCAAGAAGAATACAAATCTGTATTGTTTAGATATTTACTACAATTAAACACAGGAGGAATAAATTAGCTCTTATATTAGCACAAGGTCCTGCCACTTTTAAGACCTAAATATTAGTTTTACTCAATCAGATGAGAGTTGGGTATTATCTTATACCACATGAATTACTACACTTTACAAAATGTGATTTTTTCAGATAAAAATCTTGGATACAGAAAAGTAAATTCATGCATATTTATCTTGTGACTTCCAAAGTGCTTTATTCACAGGGTTTTTGAATTATTATATTTTTAGCTTTCACTTAATTAAAAATGACATTGTAAATAATAGGATAACAAAGTATCACTAAATAACTTCTGTTCATAAATGTGTATGTTTGCTTTCATTTACAACTACAGCTTATTTGACAATCCTGCTTCTGACAGATAAAGCTTTATAGTTAGGCCCAAAAGTATTTGGATAGTGATACAACTTTCATAATTTTGGCTCTTTGGGCCACCACATTGAATTTGAAATGAAGCAATCAAGATGTGATTGAAGTGTAGACTTGCAGTTTTAATTTAAGGCATTTAACAAAAACATTGCATGAGCCATTTAGAAAAGACAGACATTTTTATACCCCCCCGCCCCCTTTGTCAGGGTCTTAAAAGTATTTGGACAAACCAACATAATCATGAATATAATGATCATGCTTAATACTTGGTTGAAAAACTTTTGCTGTCAATGACTGCCTAAAGTCTGCAACCCATGGTGCTGGGTTTCCACCCTACTGGTGCTTTGCCAGGCCTTAACTGCAGCTGTTTTCAGGTGCTGCTTGTTCGTTGGACTTTCTGCCTTCAATTTTGTCTTCAGCAAGTGAAATGCATGTCCAATTAGGCTGAGGTCAGTTGATTGACTTGGTCAATGAAGAATATTCATCTTCTTTGCCTTAAAAAGCACTTGGTTTGCTATCACAGTATGTTTTGTCTCATTGTCCATCTGCACTGTGAAGCGTTGTCCTATCAGTTTTGCAGCACTTGCCTGAATCTTAGCATGCAGTATGGACCTTTGCAGTTTAGGAATCATCCTGTAAATTTTGTCCACAGTCATATCATCAGTAAATACCAGTGACCTACTTCCATTGGCAGTCATGCATGCCCATGCCATAACACTCCCTTCACCATGTTTTTACAAATGATGTGGTATGCTACAGATCTGTTCTTTTTGTTCTCTATCTATCATTCTGGTGCATGTTGATCTTTATTTCACTCGTCCAAAGAAAACTGTTCCAAAATTTGACTTTTTTAATTTTCTGGCAAAGTGTAATCTGTCCTTCCTATGCTTGAAGATTACCAGTTGTTTACACATTGTGGTAAACCCACTGTATTTACTTTTGTGAAGTCTTCTCTTGATTGTAGACTGGCAATGATATGACTACCTACCAGAGAGTGTTCCTGGTGTGGCTAAATGTTATAAATTGCTTTTTCTTTACCAAGGATGGAATACTGAGATGGCGGCACAGTGTCGCAGTGGGTAGCGCTGCTGCCTCACAGTTAGGAGACCTGGGTTTCGCTTCCCGGTTCCTCCCTGCATGGAGTTTGCATGTTCTCCCTGTGTCTGCGTGGGTTTCCTCTGGGTACTCTGGTTTCCTCCCACATTCCAAAGACATGCAGGATAGGTGCATTGGCGATTCTAAATTGTCCCTAGTGTATGCTGTGTGTGTGTGTGTGTGTGTGTGTGTGTGTGCCCTGCAGTGGACTGGTGCCCTGCCCGGGGTTTGTTTCCTGCCTTGCTCCCTGTGTTGGCTGGGATTGGCTCCAGCAGACCCCCGTGACCCTGTAGTTAGGATATAGCTCTCAAGAGCTCTGACATTTGGAATCAGCTCCAGACCTTCTACCTGCTTAACAGTTAATGAAATACTGAGGAACCTGCTCACACCTGGCTTTGGAACAGCTTGTCAGTCAACTGTCCAAATACTTTTGAGAACTAGAATGGCTCATACAATACTTATGTTAAATCCTTTGAATTAATGCTGAAAGCCTACAATTCAATCATTATAATAAATGTGTCACTAGTCACATACTGATGGACCTAATTGTACATGGCTTGGATCTAATTTACTTAGCAGTACTTATGAATGTACATGTACAGGACTGTATATTATGATCTGAAAATGCTGATCATCAAAAGGTTTCAAGGATAAATAAAACTATTGTGAAAAGTGGAGCCTTTAGCTAAAGGGCCTTAAAACTGGGGAGGGATCCCTCTCTGCTTGTATGAGTGTTGCGCAGTCATTCTCATTAAATGCCATTAATACATTCCCTGGCTCTCACAACTGCCCATAAAAACTGACATCAGAGATTTGGAAGATATGGGTTTCAAGAAGGATTGTGGCAACACCAGACCTTTTCATATTACTTCTCTTTATGTATTTTGGGAGTTTAGCATTGTGAAGCCCAGGGTGTGTACAGCCATCCAAACCTGACACAGACAGGCTGAGACACAAGGCTTGCCAGGCAACACACCTTTAAGTGGGGAAGCGTTTTCTATTGCTCCCCACTTCACAGCACAGTACAAAAGCACCAAATAATATAACACACAGTTCTTTCTTCTTTCTCTCTCTTCTTTGCCTCTACTCTTCCTCATAAGCTTTGTCCTCCACCTCCCAACTCTAACTCTCTGACTAATGGTAAGGTGGCTCCTTTTATAGTACACCCTGAAGTACTCCAAGTGTTTCTTGACCTTCTTCCGGCTGCACTTCCGGCTTTGGCAGAAGTGGTTCCTTTAAGGACTCAGCTACACCTGCACCACCCACTGGCTGTGCCCATGGAGCCCAACAGGGCTGCTCCAAACTACAACTCTCAGCATGCCCTGCGGGAATCCGTGGTTCTATAGCAAAACATGGGGGCTGCCCTCTAACGTCTCGTGGAAGATAATGTCCTAAATATGGTCTCTCCCTCTGACATTCCACCCAGTTGGCATCCCAGCTAAGTAATGGCCCTGGCCATCCATCACAGCATGTACTTACGATATTGCAAAATGCATAGGAGGGATATTATGGGAAGCTGGCATAAGTCATTACAACTGAGACTCTGCATTTTATAATTTGTAGAGGTTTCATTTTTATGGTTGATGTTAACTAAAGTTTTTACTTATCTCTCCTAGCTTTTGCTAACTAGCTATTTGTTGATGTTCATATAAACGGGACTTTTTGTTACCCTGATTTTATTTTTGAATGACATTCAATGCCCTTTCAATATTTCTGTGGGTGGCATATGGACCAAGGTGTAAAAGTTCCATCAGACCACCAATGTGGTGAGCTTGGAGTAGGGAGAGGAGGGGTTGGTGAGGGTTGTCTGGCATGAGTAAGAGTAGCCAGTGTTTTTTGGGATGAGTGGTAAGTAAAAATGAGTGTTGGTGAGTTTCTACTGTGGGAAATTGGTCCAGCCACCTCATTGGCTACAAGTGGTTTACTGTTTTATTAGGAAGGCCACAAGAAACTCTGGTCTTTATTATTGTGGGTATTTTTATTGTGAATGAAGGCAAGGACCGTCCTGCATCTCAGCTGGGGTTTAGGATTGGTTATCCGGGAGCACCACATAATCCTTCTATATAAAAGCTGTCAGGATTGTCCTTCCGTCCCGTGAGTACTACGCAGGCGCAGAGTTTCACACACGCCCCGTCTATTTTGCAATGCACGATGGGATTTGTAGTTTCGTTTTTCCAGGTAAAAGATGATTTTCTACTCCAGACTGTGCGATATCTTCTTCTTCTTTCTTACTATATAAAAGCGGTCGGGATTGTCCTTCCGTCCTGTGAGTGGAAAGCGTAGCGGTATTCCGCTTATCACAGACTTACTACTTGCAGCTTGCGGTACGAAGCGACATGATGTGAGCAGAGTTCTGGTGCTCCCATCGTTCCCTTGCTTTTGTGCGTGATGCGCTGGAAAAATAGACAAAATTATGTCTCTGGAAATAATTAATGTTGATGGAGTACAAATGCCTCACTGCGTAGTAAATATCAGGGGGGTTCAAAAGGGCGACCTCAATATAGAAAAAAAGTTTAAATTTCATCACAAAAATAACAGAAACTACGAGTATTAAAGTAATACCGCTCAAATGCAATATAACCAAATTAACGAGTTTGTATAAAATATCAAATTGATCTACATATTGAATTGCCTTAAGAATGGTCAACTTAAAAGTCGGTCGCCTTAAAAGGCGGGTCAGCCTAGTGAATGAAGAACTTTTGTGGATGGACACACCAGCCCAGGATGGTAGTCAATCTCTTCCTAATTGGGGTGATATAATGGAAGGACGGAAGATAACTTCTTCCCAGGACCATGTTTTACCTCAATAAACTGAGTGATATCATCCCTCTGACATACCTCCCTTTTTCACACCTGCATGGCTGCATGGGGGATGTAGTACTAAAAGGCAACCCTTGTGTGGTCTTTTTGGAGTCGCTAGAGTGTGCTGTTGGGAAGAGGCTCCCCTGTCAGATGGAAGTTCCGTTTGACCTGGAAGTGCTTCCTAACTACAGTGCTGACATAATGAGTTAAGAGAGGAGGTGGACAAAACTTGCCTGGGAGCAGTAGATGAAGAAAAGAATGGCATTGTGTTTTCTGAAAAATTAAGCTGGTATAAGATACCTTCTGAAAAAAAAGGTAATTTGAACTCAAGACTGTGTTAGTGAAATTGTGCCTGGTGATTTGGAGCTCAGTGACACCACTAGTGGCCACATTATATTATTGTCTCTCCTGGTACATTAATTAACAGTATTTGATTTCTAAGCAAAGGAGGACAGTCTTACCACCACCCTGGAGAAGTTCACCCCGGATACCACAGATCCCTGCAGCCTTCCTTACCTTTAGACGGTTCACCACCTGTGCAATCTCAGTGAGAATGGGTGGTTCACAGCCAATTGGATGATCTGCCTCAAGAACTATGGACCCAGAGATGTCCAATGTCCTAGCCAGAGGATCAGCTTTAAATAGCTGCTCAAACTAGCCGGCCCAGTGGGTCACAATTTCAGCATCATCCGTAAGGACCGTTCCATCACCTGCCCTGACTGTGACTCTCTGAGGAACAGATTCGGTTGTGCATAATGCTTTAATTCCTTTGTAAGCAGGATGTGGTTCACTAGACTATAGAGGGTGTGTCACTTGCTCACAGATTCCTCTAACAAATGCCTCCTTATTTGCCCTCAGAGCCCTTACAGTCATCCTTCTTAGTTCCCGGTACAGATGGGAGTTGCCATCAAAACATGATGATCTTGATGATATCCAGGGTGCCCTGTGAGGTGAAATACCTCCTTCTGGGAACACTGGTAACACAAACACAACCCTTAGCAACCTTCAGGGTCTTGTCACGAAAGGACTCCCACATCACATTAGTATCAGTAGTCACACCCAAGTCTGTAAGTTCCTCACACAAACTGTGTGCAAACTCATTAGAAACAGCCTGATCTCAGAGTCTTGGCAGGTCTAGCCTCATTCTCCTAGCAGGTGGTAGCCTAGTGGACATAAGCTGGATCTTCAGAGTAGCAACAACAAGTCTGTGGTCAGAATTCACAAACTGGGCACTTCTGTAGACCATTCAGGTTGGAAGAGCCTCCAATATCTACCCACAGGGATGTGATCGATCCCTTTCACCACACCCACCATTACTGGAGTACCAAGTCCAATGATGCGGCTAAGGGTGCTGAAACCAGGATCCACGATCTGCAGCCACTGACCTTTTGGAAAGTCATGGAACATGGAGCCACTTTCACAACGGTCACCAGACCCATAGGGACAGGCAAAATCCTCATAGTCAGCCCTGTCAGAGCCAGTGGTCACGCTGAAATCACCCATGACCAGAGGAGTGTCACCTTGCTGGCATCCCTCAACCACTGAGCAAGGTTGCAAATAAAAATCATCCTAACTGACTGGAAAACGGAACTTTTTGCACCTATCTGGAAAGGGAAGGGTGATTGCTTGGACTGTGGCAACTACAGGGGCTGGACACTGCTCTCGGTACTGGGTATGGTCCTTGCTAGGATCATCCTCAATAGGATTAGTGATCACTTGTTCACCTACCAGCGACCAGAGCAGTTTGGTTTTACATTTAAGAAGTCTACGATCGACTGCATCCTGATACTGATGGTTCTCATGGAGCACAAACACGAATATCGGCTTTTCTTTGCAGCCTTTGTTGATTTTTGTAAAGAATTTGACCTATTTGATTGAGCTGCCCTGTGGGACATCCTGAGACTCTGTGGGATCCCCCAAAAGTTGCTGGATATCATGGCCAGCCTGTACACTGGTATTGAGAGTGCTGTGTAGAGTGGAGGCAGAAACTCTGAGTTTTTCCCAGTTGATTCTGGGGTTCATTAGGGGTGTGTTCTTGCTCCTACACTGTTCAATGTTTGCATGGACTGGGTGTTTGGCAGGGTTGTGGGGTTCAGCGGCTGTGGGGCATCTGTTAATGAAGAAAGATTCACTGATCTTTGCCAATGGTGCTGTGATCTTCATGGAGTCAATGGAGGCTCTGATCTGGGCTCTTGAGAGACTGAGCGAGGAGTCTGAGTGCCTGGGCTTGCAAATGTCCTGGATAAAAAACAAGATCCAGGCCTTTAATTACCTCTTGGACACAGCCATTGGGAGCGTGTCTGTCTGCAGAGAGAGCATTGGCCTTGTTGAGAGGTTTACTTACCTCGGCAGTGACATTCATGTCTCTGGTGACTCTTCCTATGAAGTCAGTAGATGGATTGGCAGAGTATGGTGGGTCAAGAGGTCACTGGAAAGGGGTGTGTGGTCTCCTGATATCTTTGCAAAAGGCAGAGGGTCCGTGTCTTTAGAGTCCTGGTGCTTTCTGTTTTGCTATATGGTTGTGAGACACGGATGCTATCCTGTGACCTGAGACAAAGACTGGACTGTGTCTCTTTGGAGAATCCTTGGGTACTGCTGGTTTGACTTTGTGTAGAATGAGCGGTTACTCACAGAGTCCCAAATGAGACACATTACCAGCATTGTGAGGAAGCTTCAGTTACGGCTGGACCAAGGGGACGTCCACAGCCTGAGGCCGGGATCTGGACAGCGTGTCTGCCTGGGGTGTTGCCAACCAGGACTTCATGCTGTTTCGTGGTGTGGTGGGTGTGACAATGCGCTGTACCAGTGCATGCTCCACAACCTGACCTGACCTTTGTTTTTTGGTGTCAATATTTACTCTAAGGTTATTTAGTGCTTTCACAGCAAACAAATACTATATACAGTATGTACATAAATCACAAGGGTGGTATTTTAAAGACAAAAATTAAGATTGACAGACAAAAGTAAAAACTACTTCAGTCTATGGGCTGTTTGTCAAGCTAATCACTGTCTCAGTTTGGCTAACATAATTAACAAGCAGGCAAAAAATAGAAAAAATGCAAAAGAATTCTAAAAATGCATTTTTTAAAATAACAGGAAAAGGCAAATCTTAAGCTTTATCAATGTTTTATCTTTCATTTAGAATAGTGTTTTTTTTAAAAAAGTATTTAGAATATAAGTACCTAAGTGAGGTAAAGAATAATGAATCTGAAGATTGCTGCACCTCAAAACCACACAGACAGTCAATAACCTCAAGAGAAAGAGATAAAGCACAAAGTATTTCAGCAAATTATTTTAAAGTCATTCAACTGGTAACACTTGAGATGTGGCTAGTATCAGTTGTTAAAGATGTTACAGTGAATGACCAGACCTTTTATCTTGAACCAGTCTATAATAAAAATAGATTATTTTCCACAAAAACTCACAGTAAAAAATAAAGTCTTCATATACAACTCATTTGTTACTGCAAGACTGGATAGAATGTGATGCGCAATGTGTTGTGTAGAGCAGTTATGGACATTATATTGTGCTTTATGACTAAAGTATCAGCACAGTAAGTGAAACATGACCTACAACTCAAAGATGACTACTGAGGAGTGATTGAGAAGATCAATTGTGTACTCAAAATCTTTGAGATAAGTGCAGTAGTGACTTGCAGAAAGAAAGCACCGTTCCTGCTAATTGTACACCGAAGAGTGTGCAGAATGATCAATATGTATTTCCACTTGGCAGGTTTTTGACTGCTATGCATAGATCAATCAGAGATTTAATATACTCTTATTGATGCAGTGGTGAATCCATTTAACCATTGGTTCCGGGTATTAAAATATTCTTCAGAAGTGAAAAACTGTGCCCTGATTCTATGTTTTATTCAAGGAAACCACAGGAATGAAATAAAAAATAAGCTGAAATCAAGGAATGATAACAAACATAATTTTGTTTCTTCTTGGTGAACTATATCCAAATTGAGAAGCATATTTCAAAACAGACCTTGGGTCCAAGCCATTCATGTGGTGCAATATCTTAGCATGTTGGGGCAGTAGATATTGCTTTCCATTATTATTTGGTTAGTTATATATTTGATTTTTTTTTTTTTTTTTACTCTGTGTCCGTGAAGGCATGTGGTCTTCCATGATGTGGATGTGTCATCAAAATATATTTCAGTTTTTGATTTTAAATACCTTTGCAATATATACATTATATATATATATATATATATATATATATATACATACACACTCCCCACTCCTGACGGTATGCTTCCCCCTCCCCTCAGCCCGCAGCTGCTGTCTCGGATTAGCGCAAATATATCGCTCCTGCAAGCGAACTATGATTCTTAGCGCAATGAGAGAAGTCGCAATATCAATATCAAATTATAGAAAAAAAACCCTATCTAAATCTGTTAAATAGTTCTCTCGTTCGCTAGCTAAGCGGAGGTAAGGTACTCCCCAACGCTGGTGAGTGAGTGAGGAGGGCCCCACCCCTCTTGGCTTGGCCTGCTGTATATCTCTTGGTATTCGCACAAATAAATTGGTACTGCAAGTGAACTATGATACATAGCGCAATGAGAGAAGTTGTAAAATTAACTGGAATGTTCAATCAATTCAATCAAATTATAGAAAAAAAACCAACCTAAATCTGTTAAGTAGTTCTCTCTTGAAAAGCAGGCAGACATACAGACAGATGCTTGGTTTTATATATACTGTATATATGTGCCTCTCTTAAGGTAGTCTAGTTTTCTCCTACAGAAGATTTTCTCTGTAACCCTGGTCTTGACCTGTGCCCCACCTAGGGATGGCACTTGCTTTGTTTCCAGTCATGTCATGATTGGCTCAGGAATACTCCTCAGTTTAAAGAATGCTACAATGTGGTTAAACCCCTGAATAAATGCATGGTTACTTTTACATTTTAACATCTTTTTTATATTAAAAACATCCAATGGAAATCCATTATAATTTACATTTTTAGAAGTGATAATTAATAAAAGTCAGGTAAGTTTTTAAAAATTATCATTGCAACATAAACTCCCCCATCAAAACTGCAGATGGCAAAAGATACGCACATACTAAAGCCATAAAATAATATTTTGGAAAGACCAAGTGGATTAAATTATGAATGAAAAAATAAAACCTATGTTGTATTTATAAAAATATAACACATGACCTGCTGAAGTTCCTATCTGTTTCACTCAAAAGTCCATTCAAAAGTTAGCATTTTCAGCTGACACTGTCATCTGATTTACTTAAATACTAGCAGAAGTAATGAATTCCAAATGCATACTATAACAGCTGAGCCAAAAGAGTTAAAATTTTTCAGAGTGCAGCTGAGTGTAAGTCTTTTCTACGTGACTTGTAAATAAATGCATGGCTCAGGCCTATGGATGATTCCACAGCACTTGTTGACTAATAATCCATCACTGAAAACACACAAAACCAATAATGGATCCTACCTTATCATCCAACGCAGCTTTATATCTTGATCCACTGTTTCCCACTGCTGACATTTCAAAGAAATTTCTCCGCTATAGGCTGAAGTAATACAACCAATTATACAAAGCTCTCCAACAGCTGTTATACTTTTACTGTATTTTCAATCAGCTGGTGACTTCTTTTTTCTACGAACCTATGCGTTAAACCCCTAGGGCCAATCTATATTTCATGGCAATGACCGAGCTGTTTCAGTCAATATTTCACTGACAGTGTGACATTTATGAAACACTCACACACAATGCTTTAAAAGTCAACAGCCCACAATATACCTGTCAAACAGAATCAAGTAAACAGCACTGTGCTCATTTGGATTAAAAATAATAATTCAAAATGTACAGAAAGTAATTTTTCAATGGGCAGTTGCTGTTATTTATTCTTATTTAACAAGGTATACTTTAATAAAATTCTAAATACCAAAAAATTATGACCATTGTAAACAAATCCCTAATAGTGTCAATATTTGTGGTCAGCAGCGGTCACTACTGATACAGAATAGGGTTATACAAAACAGGCCACCAGAGACTGCTAGACAGAATTGACAAAATATCTTGTGGTGTCTCAGGCAGTACACAGTATAATCTGGCCATCACTAGTATGAATCTGTGGTATTAGAAAAGTGAGGGAACACCTCGGACCACCAGGTGAGTGTTCTATTGGTGTAGCCCCAGGGTTTAATAATGTTATCCAGGACTCCAGCGAATACCTGGAATTAGAAGTTAGTCAGCCAGGGTTTAAAATGTCCTAAAACCATCCAGGTAAGTCTGTAGTCAGGAGGGCAATGTGACGAGGGCTCACATGGAAGGGCAGTGAGGTTGCAGAAGAAAATGGCATTGAGGAAGAGTCATCATTGTATGGATCATTTTTCAGCCAAGCTCAGTATTCACCCCCACAAGTAGTCTAGGAGCTTATTAGAGCTTGGCTAAAGCCAAAATTGAGCAACCTGCACTTCTAGGAGGCAAAGTGTAAGAACTGGACACCCTGTGGTCAAGGTGCTTTAAATGAAATGACTCAATTACCTGGCATAATGTTGCATCTAGTGGCAGGAGGTAAATGTTGGAACCTTCATGAGCAGGACCACTGAGAAGACAGTTAGGGGAACTGAAGTACTGGTTTACAGGAAAAAGTATATCTGTGCACCTGAAGGCAGTTAGAAGAGACACTGTTTACTGCAGGCTGGTCAAGAGGACAGAATGTATGTGCTGCAGAGAGGATTGTGAAAAGTTGCCCGCAGGTGAGTATTACTTGTACTGGAATCGGTGTATGCATTTGTTACAAAACCAAGAGCCCAAACTGAACATCATCCTGTGGGTTTTTCCTGTGTTTCTCCTCCCTCTGTGCTCATACAAAAAAAAAAAAAATCATTTATTTATTTATATATGGTGCTATGAAAGATTTTAACCCCTTACTGATTTCCTAAATATTTCATAGTTTTTCAACCAAAATATTACACTAAAACATTTAAAAGACCCCTAAGTGAGCAAAAAGCATATTTTAAAATGTATTTATTTTATCTTTTGAATAAAGTTATTCAACACAAACTGTCACCATGTGAAAAAGTCAACTTCAGGTTATTGAACATAACAAGGCTGGATTACTGTCAGCTGTGCTCAATATAAACCTCACTTACTTTGAACCTGAAAATCAGAATCAAGTTTGCGCCACAAATATTGAAACAGCACATAATGTAACAACAAAGGAAATCCCTAAAAACATCAGGGAAAAGTCTGGAAAGGGCTACACACACATTCCTAAGGCTATGGACACTGAGAAACGCCAAATAGAAAACACTTCAAACACTTGAAAGAGTAGTGGAACTTCCCAAAAATGGTTGGCCAACATACAGTATCTGTTTTGTACTGTGACACAACAGTATGCATCAGAAGAGCTGTAAAGAAGCAAACTTTTGCACTTACACAAAACAGGTGATGTGGCAGGACGTGAAATGAGCAGTTCATGCTTGGAAACTTACTAATGTTTCTGAATTAAAGTAATTCTGCAAGAATGAGTGGGCTAAAGTTCCCCCACATTGGTGTGAAAGACTGACATTGAATTATAGGAAGGCTTTGGTTGACACTAAAGGTGGTACCACCATTTAATCAGTATATGGGGAGCAATTACTTTTTGAAATAGTGCCAATTTAGTGTTGCAAATGACAGCAATAAAAAATGTGTTATTTTTCACTTAGGTGCCCTTTATCTGATATTATATTTTAAGGGATGACCGATAAACATTCAATGTAAAAATAATAGAGGAATCAGGAAGAGGTAAATATGTTTTATTGATCCCAGGTATATACAGTAGATATACATATGTGAGTATATATGTATGCATATATATGTATGTAAGTATGAGAATTCACAGGAATAAAAAAACTCAAGTTATACATGAATTGAGGTATTTTAAGTAACATCAAATAGCAAACAATGATGTTCTTACTGTAGAACAATGTAATCCAAAATAAAACTAGCAATCACAATAACCACATGATTACAAAGGCAAGGCAATTGCAAGTCGTTTCTTGAATGATTCATTCAAAAGAAATTGTGAATATTTACATGATGGACACCTACTGTACATTCCATATATTAATATCACTACAAACAGACAATACTTATTGACGAGACCTCAGACATTTCTGAGGGCTTGGAAAAACCTTCTTATTTTCTTATACTTCATTTTACAGGTTTAGATAAAATATAGTTTCAGACCAACTTTGATGTATTTGATCATAATTGTAAAAGAAAAATATGTTAGAAATGCTTGGAAATGAAATATTTATATTAGAAAATGATAGGTGTCTTTTCTTTTCTACATTTATAATGTATATTGCAATGCAGCTGTTAAAGCACATGAAAAGTTTTGGTGACTTTTAGAAGTCATTTTGTCTTGTCTAAAAAGCTAAGCAAAAGTCTGAGCAGAGGGTTATATATTTACAGATAGAAAATAACCCCAAGAGAGAAGTGAATTTTTCATTTGTGGCTTTCTAATAACATACAATGTCAGTGCAAAGGTTATGCCCTAAATATAAATGTTCTAAGATTTTAACTTTAAAATAAAAACAATACATTCATCTATTTTAAGTCATGTCTCTGATGTCTCTGGTAGTGCATACAATAATCTTACCTTGGAATTCAAATATTAATAACTGGCTGAAAGCTCTCTTATACTGAAAAGTATTAAATAGATTTTTTTCCCTTCAGTATCGCTACTATTCCATTTTAGAGTTAATTACTAAGAAATCATTCAAATAAGAATAAATTGTTCATTTAGAAAAAAAACTCTTACTCATAATTTTAAAGTTGCATTTAATTTTCAAGCCTTGATACACGTTAGGGGTTATAAAGTGTCAACATTTACAATAATCTAATTTTAAAATAAAGGAAATTGCATAGGCAGAGGATTTCAAGACATCAGCCTGTGCTCAGCTGTTTTCGTCAAACCATTGTCAAGAGCTTGTAGCATTTGTACAAGCATTCAAAATATATATAATGCACAGTTATCATGCCCACGGCACAAAAAGTGGGCATCTTCTACTGGATTCCATTAGAAGAGACAGATAGAAAAGAAATGGGGGTATTGGCATGGTGACAGATCAAGAGAGCAAGTGTTCCTGTACATGCCTGTGTAGCCACCAGTGGATACTAAGCCCTGTAAAGGAATTCTCCATTAAGTGAAGGTCAGGGGAGACTGGAGTAAGCCTCCATTTTTTGCTAAGTATATTAGAGGCCAACTGATAATCCAAACATGGAGCTGTTAATGTCTCACAAGTAACAAATGCTAAGATAACATTTTGTTAATTATGTTAATTATTGCTGAAATATGTTATTGTCTTCTGAGTTGCTTTACATCATGTTAAAAACGGCTGCAATAGGTTTGCTATATACAATGTATGTCAACCTTTAAAATATTACTAGTTCATTAACAGTTTTTCTTGTAAGAGCTAGCATGAATATTTGCATCAATCAGAGAGGCCAGACTACATATCAGAACATTTATTTCTGATTTTATATATATATATATTGTCACGCACGAGCGCATCGGGAGCAGCTGAAGGACCCGACGTGCACCGCAACAAGCTCGGCCAGGGAACGAAGGCAGCGTACTAACCTCTCTCTCTCTTGTTCCATAAAAAAGACGAAACGCCGCCACCATAAATCGACCCAGACTAACCAAAGGACGGCACTTCCGGGTTCCTTTTTTCCCTCTGGTCCCACAATGATGACGTCCACCTCCCATACACCACCACGACTTCCCAGCATACATCACATCTGATTTCCGGTCCGGCCCTTTATAGTGTCCGTCCTAACTAGGGATGGGTACCGGTGTCCGGTGCCATTGTGGAACCGGTGCTGACATGAACGGTAGTAACCAGACCGAAAAGCAGCGCACAATTCGATGCTTCATTTCAGTGTTTTTTTCCCTGAGAAATCTAGCCAATCACTTCCTTTCCAAGGATAGTAGGCGGGCCCAGGTATGTACGGGTTTTTTTTAGAGCAGAGCTAAAATGCCGAAGCTGAAGCGCTCGAGAGTGTGGCTGTACTTCACAGCAAAAGATATAAACTCAGCAGCCTGCAACAAATGCTTAAAGGTAATAATGTGCAAAGGAGGTAACACCTCAAATCTAATGAAACACATGGCGTCGCATGGCGTTTTTTTAAAAGCCGAAAAATGCACCGCATTTGATAACTTGCAGCAAGACATCACACCGAGCACATCTACTGCGGGTGTGGTGCCTGTTCTCGGAGTTAGCAACATCTAAGAACCCGAGGAGGAGAGTCCGGCCCCTAGCCCTGCCAGTGTAGCAGAAATGATAACTGATGATGATGATGGCAGCAGCACCCGTTCTTCTCTGGGTGAGTAGCTTAATGTTGTTCGTGCAATTTACGTTGAGTAGGCTAACCACGTTATTACATTAATGCATGTAAGGTGAACTAGCAAACACCGTCGTAGTTACATGCGGCTGTCTTCTTGTTTGATGGCAGATACTCCCTTCACCCTGGCCAAAAAGGCTAAAATGACGAAAGAAAAAGTGGACGAAATTCATAGGGCAGTGACAAAATTTATAGTCAAAGATCTCCATCCATTTTCAACGGTGGAGTCACCATCATTCAGGTGAAAAATGTTGTATTACTCTTACATAAAAAAAAATAGACTGTATAATACTGTAAAGGTTAATATGTTCATAGCTGCTTAGCTTTGTAAGTCTTCTCTAAATATTATAAGTAAACTATATTTGAATAAAAGGTGAGCTATATGTTTTTATTTTTTATCTGGAAGAAAAAAATTAATGAAAATTCAAATGTATTTTCTGTTTATTCTGGGAACTGGTTTATATGTTTTATTTATTTTATCCGAAAAAAAGAATTAAATTTCAAGTCAAAAACACTTTCTTTTTTTTTAAATTTGTTTTTTGTTTTGTTTTGTGTTTTTTTTTTAATTCAGGGAGATGTCCACTGCCCTTAATCCAAGGTATCAGCCCCCATCGAGGGATGATCTATCCAACACACTTGTACCTGCTTGGTATTGCGTGGAGAAAAGCAACCTCATCCAGAATTTGGCACAGGTTAACAAGGTCGCTATCACCTGTGATGGATGGACCAGTATTGCTCAGGACCATTTCCTCACAGTGACTGTTCACTACATCTACAAAGGCAAAATGAAGCAGAATGTGCTTAGCACTGAAGCAGTTTATGAGTCACAAACAGGTCCAGTTGTCGCTAAAGAAATATCAAGTGTTGTGGAGCAATTTCACTTGGGAGGGAAAATAATTGCTGCCACTGTAGACAATGCCTGCAACATGGATGTTGCTTTGAAAAAATTGGACTTTTTAAAAGTGGGATGCTTTGCTCATACCCTCAACCTGGCCGCACAAAAGGTGTATGACATTCCTGCAGTTTCCAGCTGGTGTGCCAAAATCCGTTCAGTTGTGGTGTGGCTCAAACGTTCATCCTTGAGCAAAACTGTGCTCAGAGAAAAGCAGCGAATCCTGAGTAAGTAGCGCATGTAGTTACATATCAAGAAGTATTGTTATTAATATTACCTTTTTTATAGTAATTTAAAATATGTTTGTGTCTATCTGTGCTTTAGATTTGCCAGAGCATAATGTCATTCTTGACGTTAAGACGCGCTGGAATTCTCTCTTCCTGATGGTGGAGAGATTTATGGAGCAGTTTGATGCAATCCAGGCAGCTGCTCTGGATCTACGGCTGAGGAAGCCTATGGAGAAGGACAAGTAAGTGAATGACATGAGCATCACTTGCAAGAGCTAAATTACGTCAGTTACCTTTAACATTTTGAATATTTTTCAACAGGCTAGAAAGGTTCACGCACACCGATTTAATGAAGGCAGAGGAGTTTATTAAGTGCATGCAAGTCCTGTACACGTCAACCATGTGTGTGTCAAGTGACAAGTCACCCACATGCAGCCAAATCATCCCCATCCTGGCCAAGCTGGAGGCACATTTCAGACGATGTGATGAAGACACCTCTTCAATAAAAGAGAAAGTCTGGGGTAGTCTGCAGAAAAGATATCAGGTATTTGCAGACAATATCAATGCGCATGAAAAATAGGGTTACCTTTTTTCAGTATCAGCTCCTATGTTATATCTTGTTTTACTTAAAGGATTAAAAGCTTCAGAAATTTCTGAAGGAGGCCACGATGATGGACCCACGTTTTAAAGGCAAGCTAGGTGGTGAGGCAGCTACTGACATCTGGGACAGGTTGGAGAAGGCAGCAGTTGCAAATGCCACAGCAGCAGTTGCACAGGTATTTTCATTGTGTGTGTACAATCTTGTCCTTTTGCATCATGATGTAGTTTCTATGTTGAAGGAATGCTCTTTTACTATCTGTGTGTCCATAGCCTCCCACTGAGGACCCCAAAGCACACAGCGAGGTGGATGATGCTGACATGGACAAGCCAGAACAATATGTAATTTCAGATTTTTTCTAACACAACCACTACATTCTAAAAGTGATCTTTATTTATTTTGCAAACCTCACACATCTTTTTTTGTTGTTTTTCAGCTAAGTAAGGTCCAGAAGTCACCCTTAGAAAAGCTGTTTGAGGATGAAGACAGAGAGCTTCAACAGGCTGCTTCTCAAGCGGTTAGAGTCCCCTCAATCACAGAGCAGGTACAGAAGGAGCTTCAAATATACAAAAGACTGCCAGGAATTACCTCTGGACAAGACCCTGTGGCCTGGTGGTGGAGTAAGAGGGATACACTCCCCAATTTATCTGCCCTATCAGAAAAATACTTGTGTGTCCCAGCGTCATCAACGCCTTCTGAAAGAGTTTTCTCTTGTGCTGGGCATGCCATCAGCCAAGAGCGATGCCGTATAGCTCCAGAAAAGGCTAATATGATTATCTTCTTGCAAAAAAACTGCTAAACATCACAGGTTTCATGACAAAGTTTGTGTTTTCAATTGTTTAAGCACTGGTTCCAACCAAAGAAGTTATGTTTTATTGACAGAAAGGGCTAGGTTTGTTATAATTTTGTTTAAAAAAAATTACTGGGAAAAATAAAAACGCAAGAGGTTTTTGGACGAAGTTTGTGTTCTTTATTTTTTTAAGCACCGGTTTGAGCACCGTTTAAGCACCGGCACCGTTTCAAAAGTACCGTTTTGGCACCGGTATCGGATAAAACCTAAACGATACCCATCCCTAGTCCTAACCCTTCCATTTTGTCTTTTGTTTTCATGATTTTGTCTGGAAAAGACACCTATTTTTGTTACAGTATACGGGGCTCAAACCCCAACCCTTTATGTTTGTGTCTGTGCTTCTTTTACTATGTATATAATATCTTCCTCGTTCATCACTAATAGCAACCTCAGTCTGACAGACTGAAGTACAGGGGTGTCAAACTCTGGTCCTGGAGGGCTGCAGGTTTTCATTCTAACCCTTTTTCTACTCAGCACGTATTTTAATAGCACTGTTTTTAAGGATTCAGTCCTTTTGAATTGATTTGTTTCTTCATGAAATGGCAGCCAAACACAAATGAGATGTAAAACGAACCAACGGATGACCAGCTAAACTGGGATTTCAAACTCCAACCAATTTCACTCCAAACCAATCTCTTAATGAGAAACCAATTCTTGCTGTTAATTACACTTGTTACTTCATTCCATGGCTTGTTGTACCTCTCATTCTGCCAAAGCAGACATTTCCAAAACTGTTGATTTTCTGTTCTTTTTTCTAAGAACACCGCCATGATGTTTTGGTGACCTGAGAGATCAACCTTAGTGAGGCCTTCACCTTTCTTTATTTTTAGATATTGTGTAATGGGCACAGCTGAGCTGGTCATGTGGTGGCTCGTTTTGTGGCTCATTATTGTTTGGCTGCTAATTAAGGAAAAAGACACAACTAAGGGGTCAGAGTCAAGTTAATTAAAACTAAGGGAACAGGACTTAATTAGCAGCATAAACAGGTCACTAATTAAGAAGATGATTAGAATGAAAACCTGTAGCCACTCCAGCCCTCCAGAACCAGAGTTTGAGACCCGTGCTATAGTAGAAGTGGCCAACACCTTATTAGGATTGTGCCACTCCTTCAAAAGATTAACATGTAATTTGCATGGGCTTTTGTCTGCCAGGAATCTTCACCTTACAGCTCTTCTGGCTCATGTTTTGTTCTACTACCGCTAGACCTAGCCATTTCACCTAAAATTTATATGGGCCACATGTGATCAAAATTAGTACCCAATCACCCATTTTGCTGGTGCTCCACTATGATAGAGGACAATTTTGAAATTTGTTCTTGGAGCAATACGACCCAGTCGACAAATCTCCCCCTGTGAGTTTCACTGCAAACCCCTGTCCATTCTACCCAAATCATCACCGCTCGTGGCAGCCAGCCAAACAACATTGAGAATGGACGTAAGCCAGCAGATGTCTGAAAAGATTCCTGAACGGTCAACAGGAGAAAAGGCAACATGGTATCCCAGGAGGTCAGGTTGTCATGAACCACATACCAAATCACCTGTTTCAAAGTCTTGTTAAATCGTTCGGTCAGGCCATTCATCTGCGGATGAGAAACAGTGGTGATCAACTCTTTAATTACAAAGCTCTCACATAGCTGTTTGTGACGCAAAAAGTAAAAGGCATACCCTGGTCAGTTACAATCTTGTGTGGAATGCCAATACAAGTAAGTACCTCTAAAAGAGGCGCATTTGCCAAAACGGCCACCTTGGAATATATTGTTGCATAATTAACTAATACCAGCATATACTGATAACCATTCTTACTCTTGGGAAAATAGGCGGTGGGGAGAGGGACGCCAAAGCGGGTATATGAGTGGCAACATTTTGACAGTCAATGCAAAACTTACAAAACTGTTCCACATCTTTATACATATTTAGAAGAGTTTTGAAATACGTTCCCTCATTTTCTCCGCACCAAGATGACCTTCTTAAGAAATGGGAATGAGCAATCTTCAACACTGCACCAACAAGCACCAACTGTTCATTTAGTCCGCCTTCAATGCGATCAGAAATCACCTGATACAAGAATCCACTCTTAATTAAAAAGTGAGTCATTTTGAATCCAGGGCCCTCCCACTCTTTATAGTAGCAATCATCTGCAACATGTGCTTGTTCAAATGTAAAATGTAAGCTATGGTCGGCTTGTTGCAAGCACCCAAACTTTGTCTATGTGACTGCCCTCATCGTCCTCAGAGCCCAATACACCAGCCTCCGACTCCATCTGGATGTCAGCCCCTGCTTCCCTAACTAATGTTTCCCCAAAACCCAAAACAGTAGCTTGAGGAGGATGAAGTCGCAAGCACCTGTTACAAAGCACCCACCAACTGTCCCAGAAATTCAGGTGACAGTTCACTGTTCAAATCATGTTCAGGTTTCAGTCTGGCTTTTTGATTGACCTTGTCCACTGCGAGCCCCTCTCCTTCTACTAAAGATGAAGGTGCTTTTCAGGCAGCCAAGACCCGTGGGAATAGAGCATTCATCCTTCCAACTAAGAAAGGCCAGGATGAAGAGTTAGATTCGGCAGTCCAATACTTAAAGTTCTTTCCCTTATATTTCAGCGGGAGTATTACAGGCTCATACTCCTTAATATCCCCATGAACACAATGAATGTTTACACACTCCATGCTTGCGCAGGGTATCTGTGGGAGTTAATTGCATCGAATGATTCAGAGATTACTACCAGAGTCCAAGAGGGGTGTGATCTCATGCCTGGCTAAAACAACCAAGACCTTACAGTTGTTTTTCCAAGAACTTGGACAGAGAACTGCAGACCTCGGCCAAGCCAATAGCCATGGATTGAGCAGATCGGAGGCAATCCTCCCTAGCCAAATGTTCAGAATGGTTACAACGAAAGCATCTGCGGTTGGTTCTGGCTGCGGTATTTCTCTAATGGCACCTTCTGTGTGGGACGTTGCTCAGAGGGTCCTCCCCAGTGGCATGAGCACATTCTGGTTGTACAGTAATGGGAGCCAGGCTAGGGTAGTCCCTCTGCCTCCACATGGCTTGGGCCCCTTCCAGTCTGTTGGTCAAATCTAGCAGCAAGAGGATGTCAATTTGCAGCATCTCACTATAGAGGTCAATGCTTATCCCAGACAAGACCGTGTCAATACTGAGTTGTTTCACAATGCACTTGAAGACGTCTCCGCGGAACCAGCTTGGAATAAGGTCTACTAAGTCCTGCACCAGTCTTGTATAAGGCGATCTGGGTTGATCTGCCACAGCTGAAACCTATGCCCCTTAGCCAAGGGGCTTAGAGCCATGTGAAGGAGGATTTGCTTCTTCAGGAAATCATAACCTCTCAGGAGGAAGATTTTGCATGACCTGCAGGGTCTTCCTGGTCAAAAAAGGGGCCAAGATAGCTGTCCAGCCTCCCCTGTCCTGGCACATCAGCATAGCTGTGTGGTCAGAGCAGAACAGGAAACCGTCCGGGTTGTTTGACGGGATCATCTCTGGGCCGGACAAGGATAGTAGCACCTGCAGGAATGTTTTGTGCCTGTTGGGGATCGATCTGTGCAAGGGTTATTTAGGGTTGGGGGGGGATGCATATATAAGGGATTGTATTGTTGTTTTTTATTTTATGTAATATATTCTTTACGTGATGATAGAGATTGACTATTAGTTTTTTGTGGGCTATGAATGCATCGATATTAGGGGACTGAACCGTGTTGAATAAGGGGCATACGGGAAATTTATTATTTATTTTGGACTTGCAACAAAATGTTGATGCTATTGCCTAAATACTGTAGTGACTCGTCCTGTGAGAAAACAGACAGGTCAAGCTCCACTGGAGGGGTGGCAGAGCCATGCACCCTCTAAGAACCTAAAATCAAGTGCAAGAAACAAAATGGTAGGTCAGACCTGGCAAAGGAAAGAAGACGACCAGTGTGACATGAAAGCTCATGCGGACAGCGATTCCACTTGAAGAGGAAGAGTGGCGTCACCTGAGGCTACCAGTAGGAGTTTCTTAGTGTCCTTTTTTAAAGAGCCAATAAATGGTCCTATCAAGGATTATTAAACGGCTGTTTGTGTCTGTGTGACAGTCCATGTTCTGCTTTTCCTCGTGTTGTTACATTACTTTCTAGAGTTACACCTATAAAACAGTCACAATCACCAAAAAATCTGCATAACAATAACTTTCCTTTTGCCTGTTAGTACTATTTACTGGGGTTGTTTATTTCTGAATTAATAGACAACCAGTTCTGATTATATCTGCACCTTAGAACAGTGATCCATCGAAATGACACTTTACAACACGCTAGGGGGAAGCCCCATACTGTTCTCTTTGTAATGTTCCTGCAGAGAAAAACAGGCATAACCAATCTAAATGAGTTATTTCAAGTACAAAGTTCTGAAAGCACTCTCGGGATACCTGAAAATTGAACTGATGGAATAATTCTCCACTTGTTTCTCTCATCAACAGCTATGTAGCTAACTTGAATATCAATTGTATATCAACCTGAAATCACAGAAAGCTTATTCAGCTTTGACTTCTTCAGAAGTCCACTGAAGACGATGGCCATTAAATTTTGTGAAGTTCACCCATTTACAGCTTCCACAGTGCACAACATACAAGTAATAGCTTAATCATCAGCTTACTGTGAATCTTCTGGCTATTACAATTTCGTCAGCTATAAATAATTATTTTACCTTTTGTTTTCTAGGTTGATTGTTTTATTTTATCCAGCCTCTCTACTACTGAACGTAGGGTTTGAAAATAAAATTTGGTCAAAAGACATGACTATGAAATAAAAACGGACTCAGATTTGAAGCAGGAAACATTTTAAGGTCAAATTACAAACATGCACCTTAAGCATCATAAAGCCAATATATAAAAATTATTATTATTATTATTATTCCTTACACCAAAGCTTGAAAAATAAGTGCTCCTATAGAGCACTGAAAGTCTTCAGCTAGTCTTCTAATTGACTGGGTCTCACCTTTAAACTCCTAACTCAGTTTTTTTCTTTTAAATTTTGCCAAAAACCACCAGTTTGCTTGTTTAAAGAGTACTTTGCTGCGGTGTTTATACACATAATGGCTAATATGTCATTGGAAAGGACGCTCATTGCAAAGGAGTGTATAACACAACACATAACAGCATTTACAATTGATATTATTAGCACAAAATGGCAATATAGGTTAAATGGTAAGGGAAAAAAAAATGACAAACCTGTTGGACCAAATTTGGATATCTTTATCGATTAGACAAACCATATCTTATATGCTTTACTTCTAATAAATGTGACCTGGCTGCTGTTATTTTTCAATAACTATTCAGACACCTGTGGTGGGCTGGCACCCTGCCCGGGGTTTGTTTTCTGACTTGCGCCCTTTGTTGGCTGGGATTGGCACCAGCAGATCCCCGTGACCCTGTAGTTAGGATATAGCGGATTGGATACTGGATGGATGGATGGATGGATATTCAGACACTAAGAATGCATTTTAAATATTGCAGTATTATAATACTGTACATAAACACACTTAAATATGCCCCAATATACATACTAAAAATTACAGCAGATACTGCAAAAGCCACAAAAAGATTTAAAGAAAGAATCAGACAATCTACACAACTAGACAGACCCTCAAGCTGCAATTTACTGTTACAGTTCTTACAGCTTCATGTTGATAGCTGGCTGAGCTAAAGAAAAACTCTTTCAGTTCAGGCAGCTAGCCAAACCTGATCCCAAAATGGGATTTACAGCTGCCTCACCAACAGAGGCAATCACAGCACAGAGACGAGCAAACACTCAACTGACGGAAAGATAAAAGCCTTGAGTCTGAAAAGAAAAAGAAGAAGACAGAAGCTAAAGGGTGTGCAAATACAGTACGTTCCCCTGTAAATAGAGTCACTCCACCAGTTAGAGATGGCGTTCAACAGATAGATAGATAGATAGATAGATAGATAGATAGATAGATAGATAGA
>JANRMT010062806.1:73451724-73505200 GCA_026402145.1 Polypterus bichir lapradei
AGATAGATAGATAGATAGATAGATAGATAGATAGATAGATAGATAGATAGATAGATAGATAGATAGATAGATAGATAATACTTTATCCCCAATGGGAAATTTGGATTTTTACAGAAGCTCTTTAAATAAATATACAGACACTTTGGTCTGAACACACATCAGAATGACTATAAAGCACGAACATTAAAAAGAAAGAAAAGTTTGGTCACAGTCACAGTGAGGCATTATTCAGGTGTATTGCTGTTGGTATAAAGGAGCCCCAGTAGTGTTACTTGACACATTTCTGCTGAATGATTTGTTGGCTGAAAGTCTTCAGTGTTAGTGTGTCAGAGAGAGGATGTGCAGCATTGTTCATAATGGCACTCGGTTTTGTTTTAATTCTCTCCTTCTCTACTGCCTCTAGGGGGTTTGGTCAATAACTATTAATTCAGCTGCAGAGAAGCACCAATTTTTGTTTTTCTTTTGTACTTTTTTCTCTTTTGTTTGTCTTTCAATGTAATTGTGTTTTGCAAAATACACCACTTTATTTACCTTTTCCTCCTTTGTTTCTTCTGGGTGTGAAGGATTGCCATAAGTGCCTCCAATTATAGTAACCTGTTTTCATAAATCAAGTAGTTATCGCATTATATACTGATAGAAAAAACACAACATTTCCTGTAATATGACGGGGTCCAGGTGGAACAATGCCCGATCAGTCACTTTTAATATTATATTAATTCAAATTTTAAGGCATAGAAAAATAAAGGCCACAGCTGGCTAGCTTTCTGTACAGTTTATAATGCATTGCATATTACCAGAAGCTAGGAATTAGGGCCATAGCCATGATGCCATGCCATATGCTATTATTGCCTGGTAGTAGGAATCACTCTGTTTCAGAGTATCCTGACTATAGGCCATGTTTCAGCAGACCAGAAGGACTGATAACCATGTCAAGTGACCAAAATAGAGAAGAACCAACTGGTCCATATCAGAGATCATTTCAGATCTGCCACCTGTACTACTGCTGAAACTAATCACTGACACAATGTTCATCTCAGTGACTGAACAGTGAAAGACGGGCTATGGATTAGGCCAGACATGGACTGCGGAGGACTCATCACCAGTGGCAACAGTTCATCTTTACAGATAAGTTAAGATTTAGACAGGAATGCCAGAATGTGGAGGAAGAATATGTTCTTATCCCTGGGTTCAAGAAATTGGCAATAGAGGAGGAATCAGTGTAATTGTGTGGGCTGGGATTCACCATGCAGCTCCACCTCACTGACAGAATACTGAATAGGGTGCATTATAAAGGGTGAGCTTGTGGAGTAAATCATCATTCCCTGTGTAAGGCAACTTAACCTGAAACTTATAGCAGGACAATACCAGCCCACAGACAGCTTCTATAGCCCACACAGGAAGACCATACAGGCCTTGGACTGCCTTTTCTCTCCTGACCTTTACTCCTACAGAGGACTTTAGGGATGCTAAGAAACACAGCATCTGCAAATATGAGCCATTGCTGCCCAAATGGCCAAAAGGTTTTTCAGGCCCTCTTATAAGAATGGTATTGCATCCCACTACTGCAGATTCAAAGGCTTTTTGTGTCAGAAGTGTCAAGTAGTGGCAATTGTAAGAGGTGCTTACGCAATATTTTGAAGGAATACAAGCTGACTTATGTTAATGTTCACTGTTGTTACTGTTTTCATGTTGTACTGTTTTTTCCCCCCGTGATTCTTAATCGTGCATTGTCATTTTAGCAATGAAGACTGAAATTTGAACCCAACAATGAGTGTTATGCTTTTTTTTTTTTCTTCAGTGTACATAATACCAATGAGAGGCTGAAAGTAACGCCTCATGTAATTTCAGTATATTTACTTATAGCCTGTTGTGGCAGACGGCTGGCCCCTGCACACTATATTCAGGGGGAGCAGCCCTGGACAGTGCAATACCTCCCCCTGGGGTGGAGCAGTGCCTCGGTTTCCTACAAGGCTCCCTGGGATTTGGAGTTGGGTGCAGCCCTGTTGGGTCCCGCAGGCACCGCCAGGGGGTGCTGTGTTTGGGGTCCTGAGCCTGTGTGGGCAGCATATTCATCACACCCGGAAGTGCAGCTGGAACTCGGTGATCAAGAACCTGGAGCACTTCCGGGTGAACTATAAAAGGAGCCAGCAACTACCACTCAGCAGCCAGAGTTGGGTGGAGGAGGACAAGGTTGCCTGGGAGGAGTGGTGGTGCCGAAAGGAAGACAAAAGTGCTTTTGTGCTCTGTTACTTGTGTGCTTGGGACTGTGTGGTGTCTGTGGGTACGGGGAAGGCGTAGCCCACAAACAAAAAAAAATAAAAGTCTATTTATTTTGCACATGCCTCCCGTGTCCAGTCTGTGTCGGGTCAGGCGCTATATAGCATCTTCTTACACTGTATATATGCAGAGTTTTGTTTTATAATGTAAAGCACGGCTTGATTCTTTGCCATGCTGTTTTGGGTATCTTACGGCTTATGCTCAGGCTGAATCTTACAAAAAGAAAGATCACAACACAATTCCTTCCTCTGTAATTCAAAGTTAGTATTAATCACTGACAAACCACGATACTTTGACTTGTAGAATATGGAATTTCTTTTTATGGAATCACCAAATCATGAAGAGCCCTAATACATTATTAATGTTCAAAAGAATGAATCATTTGTGAATTGCACTAATTGACTTTCAAAGTACAAATGGCCAGTAATGCATTCATTCATGAAAAGTCGTCATTAGAGATAATGTTACCATTTTTTTCATCACTTTTCAGAATGCTTGTAAATGAGGAAAGTGACAAATGAGAAGAAAACCCTTGGGCATACAGGGTGTCAGTATTCTAATTCCCCCCTCTTGTTCTATTGTCTGTGCAGTATTGACACACTGGCTGCTTCTCAATCTAACTGCCTATCTGTCCATCAGGCTTCTGGCTAGACATCACTTAGAGCAATGTAGTTAAGAAGTGTATTAAGTCCTTTAGACAAAGCAGAGATGGGAAAGATGCTGTTGGATATTTTGAACTGCCTCTGCTATAGCCATCAACTCTCATTCATTTGAAACACATTTTACTCAGGTTTGGCTTACTGACAGAATACTGCAAGTTTCATCAGGCGCTGTATTTAGTTATATTCATTTATTGTTGACTGTTGACTCTTGTCTGCTGCCTCCTATATTTCCTTGCATCACCACAATGAGACTGCAACTACTGCAGGCATATATGGTTACTATCTCAACTTGGGCACAAGAGTTTGCCATTAATACTGGCAAGTGACATGGCATTAACTGAAGATTAAAAGAGGCCATTTGGAACAATGGATTCTGAAAGTATACAGACTGCTTCATGTTCTACACGTTTTACTGTGTTGTATAGAGTTAATTTTAATTGGAATATTTGCCATTTTTGCTCATCGATCTACAATCAATAGTCCATAATGCAAAAGTGTAAACATGTTTTCAGAAAGGTTTAGAAATTTATTGAAAATAAAATCTGAAATCTCTCATTTAAATAAGTATACAGACCATTTGCTGTGGCACTCCAAATCATGGTCAGGTGCACTCTGCTTAGATGATCCCTGCAATATGTCTAGAACGTGACTGAAGTCCAACTGTGGCAAATTTAATTGAATGGACATCATTTAGAAAGGCACACACCCATGTGTGTGTAAGGTCTCACAATTCACTCTGCATATCAGAACTAAAACCAAACCTGGAAGTTCAATGAACTCTCTGTAGACCTCTGTGACCATGTTTTGGTGAGGCACAGATCAGGGCAAGGTTATAAAATCATTTCTAAAGCTTTGTGTGTTCCCAGAAGCAGAGTGGCCTCAATAATTTTGAAAATGAGGGATGTTTCGAAACACCAATACTTCATCTAGAGTTTGCTATCCAGCCAAACTGAATAACTCAGCAAGAAGGGCCTTGATCAGGAGGTGTCCAAGGACCCAATGGTCTCTCTAACAGAACTTCAGAGGAATGAATGCAGCCAAATGCAGAGAGGTCCTTAAAGAAAACCTGCTCCATACTGCATGTGACTACAGACTGGGGTGACGGCTCACTTTTCTGCATGACAATAACTTGAAGCACACAGCCAAGAAAAGGTTGTAGTGGCTTCAGGACAAGTCTGTAACTGTCCTTGAGTAACCCATCGAAAAGGCCAAACTGAAACCATATGTGACATGTGTGGAGAGACCTGAAGACTGCAGTTTACAGACACTTCCCATCCAATCTAATGGAGCTTGAGAGGATCTGCCAGGATAAATAGGATACTGTGTTCAAACTGAGGTGTGTAAAGTTTGTAAGACATACCCAAGAAAACTCAAAGCTGCAATTGCTGTCAATGGAGCTACTATAAAATATTGAATTAAGGGTCTGAAAACTTACATGAATGAGAGATTTCAGTTTTTGACTCTTGATAAATTTGAAAACATTTGCATAAACATGTTCTCACTTTGTCATAACAGGTTATTGAATGTAGATTGATAAGCAAAAATGGAAAATGTATCCATTTAAAATTAGGGTTGACTCTTGAAGGTCACTTTGCAGAAACTCTATTAGGGTTACTGGGCTTTAAGGGAATCGCCATGTAGCATCTGACTCTCAGTCACTGGAAACAAATAAGCAGCAGCACTGTTTTGCCTTTTTGTCCCAGCAGCACTCTGCGAGATACAACTAAAAAGTATAGAACTGCAATAAACTGGACAGTACATCACTTGTAAAATGACAGTGTTTTGTCATGGAGAGGTCTGGTTATGACCCCTTGCTCAACTTAGGACCCCTTCTATCTAGACCTTAGGTTCTCTAAGTCTTCGACTCTTGCTCTCTTAAGTCACACGTACTAGCATGTCATAAATCTACAGCTGCAGTCTACACTCCACTTGTTGTCAATGTCAAAGTGAATCAGACTTGACTGCACTGATAACTTCACTTGTTTATTTAACCCTCTAATTCCCAGGTGGTAAGATAGAGTATAAAGCAAGCAAAAGACAGGATCAAATTATATTTACTTATTATATAGCTTTTACTTTTAAATAAGTTTAGAGGAAAAGCAAAGTTAGGTGGGTGTGGCGGCCTTGCACAGAAGAAGTTTGTCGGCCTTTGCAAACCCTAATTCAGGGTGTGAAGGCAGATTAACTATCAGTTTAACCAGGCTTAAGTTCATCTTGTGATTGGTTCAGACTGGGTTTTGGCAAGAAAAGCCAACAATTTTTAGATTGCCTATCAACAGAACATTTAGAATGGAAATTTCCCATTGAATACAAGACAAAAAAACATATTCTACTATATGTGTAGATCACTATAAAGACATTAAAATATAAAATAGCATACCAAACACTTGCTTACAATCTGTTCCTATATCAGGCAGAGTTCAGATCCATTATTCTATTCTATAGATTAAAGGTTAGAACTGCAGTCATACCAATTTGACCTAATGACAAACATGTTGGACTAGAATCCATATCTACAAGGTTGCCAGTTAGTCCCTGCTATAGACTCGTATGGCAATGAGCAAGTAACTTAACTTACTAAGACTCCAGCTGTTGAAATACAGACACAACTTAGATGTACTTTTTGTTTTAGATAAATAAATGAATAGCAGTCTTTCTTCACTATGCACATGGAGATTTCTGGATTCACATGGGCATGACAACAGGGGGCCTTCTTAGGGTGGTGAACAGGTAACACTGATTAGAGCATTTAGAAGCTTTTTGCTTCTATTCCACCACACAGTCTAGTAAACATTGTCAGCGTTTCCAGTGTGTTAAGTCCTGCATTTTAAATAAATTTATCCTTCCCTCTGTTTTTTAAAACTTTTTTGTCTTCATAAGAATTTACTTGTGAACACTTTGAAATCACTTTAGTTTTTTTGTCCGTACCTTCTGACTCACAGGAAGAAGAAAAATCCCTCATGTGACACACTGTTTGGCTCATCTTGATGTCTAGTTATGCAAGATGTTAAGCTTTTTCCACCTTTTTTGGCCCTCTAGACCCGAAAAACACTCATGTTAGGCAATTTTTGGACCATATTTTGTGCAAGAAATTACACCACTCTGCAGAAATGATCAGAAGGACTTGAAGTTGTGCATGCCACATCAACTGACCCTGAAGGGTTCAGCACCTAATGGGATACAAGAGACCCTCTAAGAGCCACTGCCAGAAAATGACAAATGTCATATTTCAAATATATGCATGTGGAGTATCATTTTAGACTACTTCAAGGTCAGTGATTACGAATATTATGTCATTTGTGAACCTTTACTAGGGATCTAGCTCTCTTTGGACCTCTGTCACAGAGAGAAATATGACACATTTTTATTACAATTGAGAATATTTAGATTTTAAACATTTAAATTTAAACAAACATTTTAATATTTCAAATATCTGAAACAACTATTTTTTATGTACTTCTACCTCATGAAATAAATTACTACTTTTCTTATGAACACTTCGAATTAGGGCAGCTTAAGCTAATTCAGACATTTTCCAATTGCAAACAAGAAATGACCTAGTCCTTCATGGCTCATCTGTTCAGAACAGTGCAAAATCACACAAAAGGAGATGGTACAGATTCACTAGTTAATCACACAAGCACACTTTTCCAATATGGGGGAAATTAGTATACCTAGTGAAAAGACACTTGGACACAGAGAGATAATGCTAAATCCACATACAGTGGTTTAGGTAAGAAATAAATTGAGGCCCCTGGAGATATGTAGCAGAAGAACTAATCTTTTAAATAAATCGCGCACAATAATTTACAGTAAACACACTTCCACAATTTTTCCAGGAAGCACAGACTATCACACTAAATTAGGCAGTCATTTAGTAAATGCTTTGATATTTTGATTTCAATAACTTTAAGTGCATAATCTTTTTCCCAAAAATATGTCATTCATTTGGGATGCCATTGAGGCAGAGACACTGCTTCATAGTGCCTGGATTCTAGTTTATTTCCTGCTTTGGATTTTATTCCATGTGTAAATGTAAAGTTTCTTAAAGGGTCTGATGTCCTCCAAAGGCCCAGTTGGACTTTAGACACAAAGACTTTTGGACAAGTTGATTGCAATCTCTAATTTCACCTGTTATGAATCTCTTGGGGGTGTACAGTATATGAGAATACCATGCCATGGACTGGTATGCCATTCAGCTACTGGTTGCTGCCTTGTGCTCTTGGTGCTGGCATCATGCAACTCTATACTGGATAAAGCAAGGTCAGAAAAAGGGTTATTTAGCTGCTATTTAACTGTTAAAAACACCATCATTGTTATATTTTAAAGATTACATCAACTACACAACATTTTACATGCATACTTTAAATAGCATGTCCTGAATAGATATCTAATATTTTTTTATAACTGATTATTCATTTTATGCACATATTCAAATATGTTTTTGATCACAAAGGCCAAAAGTAACATACTGTAATGTGCAAATTAGTACGCGACATTCTGTTATCTAATTTTAACTATATGGTACTCTATCTCCCTTAATATGCATAAAAGATTTATTTAATTTGCAATAAAAATATGCAATAAATTAAAAATTTATTGAAGTTAATTAGATGACAAAGGCTAATGACTAAATATGAATTTTTAAATGGATACCACTCAGAATGAGGATTTTTTTTCTTCAGCAGTTAATAAAGCAAAATGCAATAATAACCCATGTAGAAAAGCCTGTTCAAAACTTGCATGACATTTTCTTTTAAATGTTAAAAAAGTTTAGGAAATTATACCAATAATGTTGCTTTTAAATTTCATAAGCATGACTGAATATCCTTGTAAGCCCTTTTTGATGTGAGGGATTACTCTTGGGATGACTAGTCCATATCTCTGAGGACAAGAAGATATTTACAGAGAAGCAAACCTTTCAAAAAGAATTAGATCCAAAAGTAAAACCTGCCTTAGACCTATAATATAGATTTGCAGCTTGTTTAGAGGATTTTCACCTAAGCATAAGATCAGAATTCCATCTTTTGACTAGCTGCTCACCAAAGCCGTGAGATCAAGAGTTTCACAGAAAACTTTAAGCAAACATCAGAAGAAAACCGGTATAAGAAATGTATGAATATTTGAAGCTTTAGACTTATTGTTAGATATTAAACAACACAAACTGTAAACAATGAACATCGGTACCATTTCATCTATCCTGACAATGTCTAATTTGCATCGGAGTCAAGGGAAGCCAAAACCTATGCTGTATGTGCGAGAATGGTTGCAAGATATTGTGCACAGCATTGAATTCCTTTTGTGACAGGATTCTTGCTGCCTAGTTTTGCAATTTACAGTTTTTCTAATGGAGCAGGCACATGCTTGTATAATTGCTGTACATGCTACTTGAGAGTTTATTATACTAATCTGTATGGCAATTTGGCTTGGTTTCAGCTGTAGAATATAAAGTAGGTAAACAAGGCATTTGCACATTAGAAAAACATAAAATATGAACTGTACAGTATTTCATTTTGACTTTGCATCACTAACTTCTGGACCTCGTCTTATCATTAGACATACACATTGAGCCTTAGAGATAGATGTACAGTATAGACTGATCTCTCTCTGTATATACAGTATATGCAGGTATATACATTATATATATGCATACAATAGTGTATAATATTTTAAGTGCATAGTAACTGCACATTCAGTGCTAATTCCTAAATGTGCATTTATTTCTGCCAGTACATTTATTCAGCCACTCACAGTACCCATTGTTTGGAAGTACTACCTCTGTAAGGCAGGGGTGTTGAATTCCAGGCCTGGAAGGCCGAAGAGGCTACAGGTTTTCATTCTAACCCTTTTCCAAATCAGTGACCAGTTTTCACTGCTAATTAACTTTTTTCCCCATCATTTTAATAGCCCTGTTAGAAGACGTCAGCCCATTGAATTGGTTCTTTTCATCATTAAATGACAACCAAACAGAATTGAGATGTGAAATGAGTCAATAGATGGCCAGCTAAACTGGGGCTTCAAACTCTAACCAGTTTCACTCCAAACAGGTTCTTAATAAAAAGCTGATTCTTGCTGTTAATTAAACCTTTTATTTAATTCCACAGCTTGTTGCTGCTCTCATTCTGCCACAGCACACATATTCAAAACTGTTATTTTTTTTTTATTTTTTCTAAAAACATTGTCAAAATGTTTTGGTGACCTGAGAGATCAACCTTACTGAGACCTTCACCTTTCTTTATTTTCAGATATTATGTGATGGGAAAAGATGAGGTCCTAATTAAGGGAAAAGAAACAACTAAGCAGCCTGAGACAAGCTAATTATAAGAAGTAATTAGCAGCAAAAACTGGTCATTAATTACGCGTAAGAAGATGGTAAGAATGAAAACCTGTAGCCACTGCAGCCCTCCAGGACTAGAGTTTGACACCCCTGTTGTAAGGTAACACATTTTTAAAGTGACAGCACACTAAATAGTGTGCTGTGGTTGCAAATATCTCTGGTAGGATAGAAGATAAAACAAGATTATAAAATATTTAGTACTCTCAAAATATCTGTTAAAATAGTCAATTTTGGGATAATTCAATAGTTTAAAATAAGCTGACATCATTTTCACACTTTTTGTCCCTAGCATGCTTGTAAGATTTGAAATCAAGGTAATCACAATATTCAATAGATAGTAAAGCAAACTGTCGATTTGTCCACAAGGTAAACCTATAAATAAGCTGTAGGTATGTTTGCCAGTTCCTCTGAAATTTTACATTTCACAAAGAACTTTAAACTGCTATAAAGTAGAAAAACAATAAATCAGTACTAAACCTATATTTCAATATAAGTCCACATTTTTAAAGAATTAATGTTGATAATATTGCATGCTGTATCTTAAAGACATTCAAAAAAATTCAGGTAGCAAGATCAATTGTGTCATCAGTGTAACTCTCCTATTGCCTATTACTCTATCCATCACCACAGAAATGAGTCTTCATTGTTTCAGGCACTTTGCTACATATCACACTAGTGAACTATCAGTGCCAGGAGGCAACTGTGATGATGGACTTACATTTTTGCTATTTTTAAGAGAAAAGATTTGTTAGAAAAGCCTACTTTCTCTAGACGCTATTGAGCACAGAATTGTAAAAACTGTAATAATCATATATTTTGTCTGATATGTTCAATTAAAGCTCTTTGTTTAAGAAATTTGTCTTTAAACAAGCAAATTAATTTTGCATTGCATTGCCGTAAACCACCAATGATTACTGTTTAACAATATAAGAAATTGGTAAGAATACATTGAAACACATGGGTAAAGGCACATGAACCAATAATACGAAGGTGTACATTTGATCAAAGGGATTAACAGGAACACATATACAGAGAACAGTTTTTCTTAAAATGGCTGACAGAACCCTAGATGCAGCACTGTTAAGCATATAGCCAACTGACTTTACAACATGAAGAACACAGGATAGGACTTAGAAAGATAGGTAGTGTCAAGAATAAATGTGGATCAATTGTCACATTTATGAAAGGAATCCTACTTGCACTCAAATGACCAGACATAGGCCTGTCCATACTAGCATGCTTTTGTTTAGAAATCCAGACATTTGTCTCTATTTTTATCTTTCATTAACACTACACCTGCATTTTCAACTGATAAAAACAAATACTTTTAAAAAAGCTCCCTAGACCTGGAGACTTTTGAAAACACTGGCATGGTGTTTCAGTATGGACAGGTGAAAATGAAGATTTCTGGAAACGCATAATCCATTGCATTTTGGTTGGTTCATGTTTATTATGTGGCTCTTCCCTGACTGGACCCTGCTCATTACAACTTTTCATTCACTGACTGGTCAACCTTAACGGAAGAAAAACCTATTTCAAAATATTGGGCATAGAATAGTTTGCGCTTGTTGTGTTGCTTGCCTGTATGCATCTAAATTAGGTTTTGTGTGGTTTTTAGAAATTGTGCTCAAGCAACTACTCCTACAGTATGATAGAGTCGCTAGTGGAATATGTGTGTAAACTGCTTAAACTTTCAGTCCAAGTGACATGCCATGATGTGGATGTTCCGACTATTCATGTATGATGCACACTCACTGCAGTCACTGCACAATGAATTTTAGGAAATTTGATGGTGAATTCAGAAAACTGGCTAGTAAGACTGCTCACACTGCAAGACAGCTGTCTGAAATTTCAAACATGTTAGGAATTCTTCCAATCATACAACAGTCCAATCCTGCACATGAAACAACCACTGATGAAGCTGAAATTCAGGCCAACTCAAAATCAGTCAGTAACTGAAAATTGGACTTAAAATCCTGCTGAAATCATGGAGTGTATGTCCAGTATAAGATGTCTAAGCTGCCTACATGCCCAGTGTAGTTGAAGGATTATGTTATATGCGTTTTTGGTCATTTCAGTATTACTTACATAAACAATGTAAAAGTGCTACTGATGACAGCAGTCATTTTCATCTAAAAACTACATTTTTAAATAAAATCGTAGCTTGGATGTAGCCAAAGTCTTTGCAAACTAAGCACACAGGTAATGATGCTGAAGGAGCCAACACACTGGAAGGAAAAAAGAACATAATGGTAACTCTTTGGTTTTAAACTGAAACTTAATTATCTGGGTAAAAGGCTGTTGTTGACATAATGAATCATTGACGTTGTAAGACACTAGGGGTCGCTGTTGCCCCTTTCAACCCAACAGATAGACACACTGAACACAGGGTAAAATCACCAAGAAGGTTTTTAATTCTTTTTCTTCTTCTTGTAGTGCCCTGAAGCACCTCCGCCACCATACACAAGCAATACAATACCAATAATAATAATAATAATCACAATAATGCATAAATCTCTTCTCCACTCCTCCCAGCAAGCTCTGTCCTCTACCTCCCAACTCTGGCTCGCTTGCAGGGTCTCCAATAGTCTTTTATATAGTCCTTAACCTGGAATTGCTTTTGTTCTTCCACCCACGTGACTTGATAGTACTTCCGGATCAGAATAAGAATTGGATTTAGAGTACTTTGGGGCTTACAACCCCGTGACTTGTGAGTACCTCCGGCTAAAGGGAAAATAAAAATGCCCAGATCTTCCTGCAGCATCTTCTGGCGACACCCACGGTACCTAGCAGAGCTGTGATGCTGAAATACAGATCCCATGAAGCCCTGTGGGAATCCGGGGCACCGCTATGCTGCAGGGAACTCGCCCCTGGTGTCTTGTGGGAGGAAGTGTCCCTCAGTAGCTGCCTTCTCCCATTCTTCGGGCATCCCAGTCGGGTTGAGCAGCTGGCCATCCACCACAACGTCCATCCACTTCCTGAAACTTATTAAACTAATTTAGGGTTACAAAGGACCACAGCCTATTCCTTTAGTACCAAGCACAAATGGAAGAACAAATACACATTCACACATCCGCACTAAACAGGGCCAATTTTAAGTTACCATTGAATTTAACATACTGTATGTCTGTGAACTGTGGGAGGAAAATTGGACTGTCTGGAAATAATCAAAATGTAACATAAAACCAATAGGCGTTTAACCATCATACTATAAATTTAATAACCTACTTTCCTAGTTTCTTTTGTTGTGTGTCTGCTACCATAAAATTGTTCTCTTCAACCTCAGTGCACTGGTATTCTCAAAAATTATCAGAGTAGAAAAATCACATTTGAGTAACTAGTGCGGAGTAAGCTGGCACCTGGCAGTGATAAAGCTATAATCACCTACTGCGATGGTATGAAAATGCTACACTGCTGCCAGTGCCAGGACTTGCTATAGTGCCTTTCAAAATGTATATACAATACAGGAGACCGATGATTATAGTATATATGGGTTTATGAGAAAAGATACAATTTGTAATTAAGATAAAGATATAGCTAAAAAATATCACTTTAAATAAATGTATAGTGACAAAGTTAAAAAATTAAATTAAATAAAAAATCTCTTTTTTCACTAGCAAACACAACAAAAGGTTGTATAATATAACCGGCTTAGTATTACTATTTATATATGTCCTTTGAATGTACCGTTTTCCAAAATTTAGTGTAGTTTTTAGGACAAAGTAGATTATATATCTAGAGCAAGTCTTACAAAGAAGGTTTGAGATGCTTTCCAGTATGTATCAAAGTTCTTTATAAGCAAAGCATTTATGATGTTACACAATCTGCAGTACATTTGTCTTTATCATTAGTGTTACAGTGAATGCAAATATATACATTATTCTAAATGTAACTAGTAAATATGATAAAAAATAAGATAATAAAGCCAGTTCTATGATTTTAAGTATAATACTAATATTATAACAACTAAGTTTTATTTAAAGAGAATATTTACATGACCATATTCTAAGCTACCTTATTTGTGTGACCAATTAAATATATCTTCAATTAGTTTGTATATTGTGGTTGTGTTAATAGTAGTACTGTATAAATACTAATTAGTTTATGGGCAGTATTCTATTTTGCAAAACATGGTTAGTTTTTAATTAAATAAAAAAATTGTAAACTGCCATGCCATTCATGTCAGTTTAACATTGTTTCAAGGAAAGCTAAAAAACCAGCTATGGTATTTTTTTAAGGTAATTACACTCAGAGTCTTTCCACTGCTTTAAAATAAAACACACATCAATCAGTCCAGTTAAATCAATCAAGAGGTCCCAAACCAATTAAATGCAGTTAAAGGAGTTCTGCCATTTTCTCTCAAGACAAATTTTATAGGGTAGCTCCAGGAACTGCCTATTTCATTCCCCTATTATCCACGGATCAGTTGATGCCTCTTCTCTTCTATCAAATATCCATTACACTGTGACTTTCTTTTCTACACTTACTTATAGAAAAGGCATCAAAAAGTAAAATTGTAAAGAAAGGTTCGAGAAGGGGACAGCCCTCCTGCAGTCAGTTAATTAATTGTTCATCCTCGGCCAAACAATCAAGCTCAGCTGTTTAAAGCTAAGCGAAATGTCACTGGTTTAAAGTGATGTTTTTGAAATGATAATTTATCAACAATATACTGGCAATTAAGCACTATAAACAATTAAAGAGGTAGAGTGTGGGGATTTCAGTTATTACTGTCTGGAACTAAGATTTCTAGAATAACAATGAGAACCAAACTACTGGATACACAACATTTCTAATGTGTAGAAAAGCATCTCTTCTTATGTATGGTGTTTGTTATGAGGAGTTAATGTGTAAACCTTCTACAATTAGCACTGCTACAGTAAGAGATCACAGTGTGATATTTTTAGATAAAAGCATCATTACCACTAAACCTGCTTTTCAGATCAGCATACTGCTATGTTTTTCAAACACTTTGCTTCATTTCTCTTGCTGTATGATTTGTAAAGTCTTTACTCCAGAGACATGCAAGTCAATCCACAGTACATGTGAAGACAAATACATAAGCAAAGCAGCTTATTTAATTTTGGAATAAAACAGTTCAGTATTTCAGCCTTACATTGTTAGATAAGTCACAACCACTGAAGTTGTGGATCTAAACTCTTTCCAAGTTAGCACCCCTGCATGCCCAGCTGATATAGCATCACCCATGTCTTCTCACATTGTGAAGCTGAAACCTAGGATAGACCTAATTAGGCACTGGCTACTATTCAAAGTTGTTTTTTTATTGGTTCAAATAAAATCCTGTAACCTGCTGTATACATCAAAATTATAAATAAATTTTGTATGTTAATTGTGTGTATAGGTGAGATTTATTAGAAATGGTTTTCGGCCCTTATGATACACACTTTAGTCATGAAATTGTCTTCTGTGTTCACAATCACACAAGACTACATATGATAGATACAATGGTGAAAAGAATTAGTTTCCAACAAGTTGGTGAAATGACTTGTAGAAATTATACAGTCAAGCAGTTCCACTGTGGTACAGAAAATCAAGCTTTTGTGACGTACATATTATCATACCAAAGAACAATGCATAAAAAACTGAAATGACTTCATAATGGATCATAATAACAATAGTATGAAAATGATACTCGAAATGCTATAATGAAAGTACTGTATACATTATAAGAATAATACTGTATACATTATGGTGGATGGCCGGGACCCTTGCAGGGCCAGGACGTCTCCACTCTGGAAGGACCAAGCAAGCGTAGCCAGAGCGTTACCTCCCCCAGAGTGCTGGATGGCAGTGGTGCCTAGGACTCCCACAGGGCTTCATGGGAGTTGGAGTTTGGTGCATCCCTGTTGAGATCCATGGGTGCCTCCAGGGGAAGATGCAGTTGCTGCTGAACCCTGGAGAGCAGCACTTCTGCCACACCGGGAAGTGCTGCCAGAATTAGGTCAATGAGCACCTGGAGCATTTCCGGGTGCCTTATAAAAGGAGCCAGCAGCCACTACTTGGAGAGCCAGAGTCGGGAGGGAGACAAAGCTTGCCAGGAGGAGCGGAGGAGAGAGAAAGAGAAGGGAAAGGATTTGTGCTGGTTCTGTTTGGTCTGTGTTGTGCCTGTGGGAAATGGAGAAGATGTTTCCCACAAGGGAGAAGAAAATAAAATATCACGTGTGCTTTGACCTTGTGCCTCTTGTGTCTGTCTGTGTCAGGGTTGGCTTTCACAACTTGTACTTCAGAAGGTGATTCTATTCACTGTATCCTAACATCTGGCTAGCCTAATATGTACAAGCATTTTTTTAAATCATGAAGGTTCTTTAACAGGTTTCTCTAGTTTCTTAATCCTTTACTAATTTTTAATATCAGACATACAGTATTGGTGAATACTGTGCAGTGCCTATTTCTTCTTTGCTCTTTAAAAAATGTAGGCCATCTCCTACATGCATTCAATTCTTTAAGAATATGTTTTTACTGAAACCAATATTTGACAGAGATTACTGCTTTTTTCTATATGGCTCAAAAATGACTGCAAAAAACTGCTGCTTTACAGATAGTTTTTATTAATCAATACATTTCCTATTAACTGCAGTAAAAAGAAAGAATATACAAGTGAAATCAATATTTGGTGTGACCACCCGCCTTCAAAACTAAAGCAATTCTCGTAGGTCAATTTACATGGAGTTTCTGAAGGTATTCATGTGGTTGGTTGTTCCAGGCCTCTTGGCGAACTTCCCGCAGTTTCACTGCAGGCTTTGGCTTTCTTTTTCACTTCTGTCTCTGTAAGTAATCCCAAACTAGCTCAATGGTGTTGAGAACAGAGTTCTGAGGAGGGTATGCTGTCTATTGGAGGATTCCCTGCTCTTCTTTTTGCTGCCAAAAGATTTTTATGATTTTGGCTGTGTGATTGGGGTCATTATTATGGTGCAGAATAAAGTTGGGAGCAATTAGACATCTCACTAAGGGTACTGCATGACGAATAAGAATTTGCCTGTACTTCTGTGTCATCATGGCATGTATGGGGGGCCTCCAGTTTTGTCCAAATCACCAAACCTGTTTCTGGAAATGCAGCTCTGAACATTTATCTATGTTCCATTCTCCACCTCTTTAGCATTCAGAGTACATACTGTTAAAGACAAAACTTTAGAATTTTGACGTATCAGTATAAAGCACCTACTGCCATTTTACTGCATCCCACCCCTTGCGTCTTTGTGCATAGAGGAGTGATTTAGCTTTATTTCCACCTTGAAGGAAGCTTATTATGACTATTCCATAAAGACCACTCCTCATAAGACTTCTCCAGAATGTAGATGTTTATACCACTGTCCCAATTTTTTCTACAAGTTCTGAGCCTAAAGTAGTGCTAGAAATGTTTTTTAAGCTTGAAGAATGTCTTGTTTGCTGCACTTAGTTTCCACTGCATTTCTGGCTCTCAACCTTGTATAATTGTTGGTTCTTCTGCAAAATACCTTGGAAAACAAATCTGGAAACACCAGTTTGTCATAAAATGTCTGCTTGAGAGAAACAATGATAATGCAGGATGACCACCTTGTGTCCAATCACTATGTTTACCTCTTCCATGCTGTAAGATTTGCAGGTTAAACTGCAAAATTTACCACCATATCACCTTTTCAGAATGGTTGTTCCTGGTCCAGTTTAATTCCCTCTGCACAGCTGTTTCTGCTTCATTTAATCACTTTGATTCAACCAGCACATTATATCACTGGTTATTAGCACCTGTTATTTTCTTAATCTAGCACTGGGCTATATGCTTACAAAGATCCTAATGTCATATACAGTGGGTACGGAAAGTATTCAGACCCCCTTCAATTTTTCACTCTTTGTTATATTGCAGCCATTTGCTAAAATCATTTAAATTAATTTTTTTCCTCATTAATGTACACACAGCACCCCATATTGACAGACAAAAAAAAAAAATTTTTGAAATTGTTGCAGATTTATTAAAAAAGAAAAACTGAAATATCACATGGTCCTAAGTATTCAGACCCTTTGCTCAGTATTTAGTAGAACCACCCTTTTGAGCTAATACAGCCATGAGTCTTCTTGGGAAAGATGCAACAAGTTTTTCACACCTGGATTTGGGGATCCTCTGCCATTCCTCCTTGCAGATCCTCTCAAGTTCTGTCAGGTAGGATGGTAAACGTTGGTGGACAGCCATTTTTAGGTCTCTCCAGAGATGCTTAATTGGGTTTAAGTCAGGGCTCTGGCTGGGCCATTCAAGAACAGGCACAGAGTTGTTGTGAAGCCACTCCTTCGTTATTTTAGCTGTGTGCTTAGGGTCATTGTCTTGTTGGAAAGTAAACCTTCGGCCCAGTCTGAGGTCCTTAGCACTCTGGAGAAGGTTTTTGTCCAGGATATCCCTGTACTTGGCCTCATTCATCTTTCCCTCGATTGCAACCAGTCTTCCTGTCCCTGCAGCTGAAAAACACCCCCACAGCATGATGCTGCCACCACCATGCTTCATTGTGGGGACTGTATTGGACAAGTGATGAGTAGTGCCTGGTTGTCTCCACACATACCGCTTAGAATTAAGGCCAAAAAGTTCTATCTTGGTCTCATCAGACCAGAGAATCTTCAGGTGTCTTTTAGCAAACTCCATGCGGGCTGTCATGTGTCTTGCACTGAGTAGAGGCTTTCGACAGGCCACTCTGCCATAAAGCCCTGACTGGTGGAGGGCTGCAGTGATGGTTGACTTTCTACAACTTTCTCCCATCTCCTGACTGCATCTCTGGAGCTCAGCCAAAGTGATCTTTGGGTTCTTTTTTACCTCTCTCACCAAGGCTCTTCTCCCCCAGTAGCTCAGCTTGGCCGGACGGTCAGCTCTAGGAAGGGTTCTGGTCGTCCCAAACGTCTTCCATTTAAGGATTATTGAGGCCACTGTGCTCTTGGGAACCTTAAGTGCAGCAGAAATTTTTTTGTAACCTTGGCCAGATCTGTGCCTTGCCACAATTCTGTCTCTGAGCTCTTCAGGCAGTTCCTTTGACCTCATGATTCTCATTTGCTCTGACATGCATTGTGAGCTGTAAGGTCTTATATAGACAGGTGTGTGGCTTTCCTAATCAAGTCCAATCAGTATAATCAAACACAGCTGGACTCAAATGAAGGTGATCTCAAGGATGAACATGTAAACTCCACACAAATATAAATATATGAGTGTCACAGCAAAGGGTCTGAATACTTAGGACCATGTGATATTTCAGTTTTTCTTTTTTAATAAATCTGCAACAATTTCAAAAATTCTTTTTTTTGTCTGTCAATATGGGGTGCTGTGTGTACATTAATGAGGAAAAAAATAATTTAAATGATTTTAGCAAATGGCTGCAATATAACAAAGAGTGAAAAATTGAAGGGGGTCTGAATACTTTCCGTACCCACTGTATCTTTAACATTTCTGTAAAAGTGAAGGAGAAATCAGTGTACAGGAAAAGTAACCAAATATTTACCATAATTATTAGTAAATGTAAGATAGTTGGTTACAAAATGTAATGCTTTCTTTTTGATTGTCCTTTTCGATTATTAACAGTGCAAAGAGCAGCAAGATGGGAGAAGCAAAGAGACACTGGAGTACTGATTGTGTTATGCAATAAACACTGCAGGTACTGTAGCTGGCACCACTTGATAAATAAGCACTCTTGTCTGCTGTCCTCTGTGCTAGCAATAATTTTACAAACTCCACATTTGCAAATAGTTGAGTTGTTGAGTCCATTTTATTTTTAATTATTAAGATTTATTTTCATTCAGTATTGCTTTTGTGAACTAGAGACCTCTACTTGCTGGGTCATATACTTGAAATGGCACATTGCTAATGTAAGTTGTGCAGTTTACTTGTTTAACTGCTGAATTCATGTTCACAATGATTAGTGATTTCTTCCTGTACTGAAAGAATATTTGACTATTATTCTTGTATCTTTTCCAGTTGGCATATATTTGTACAAGTTTAAGGAGTAACGTAAGTAATTGGTGATCTTTTTTCCTGGAATCTGTAAGTTAAGTAATCTTGTTACAATTTGAGAGAAGTAATTAATAATGTGTAGTAAATTACTTTCGTTGAGTAACAACTCTTCACCAACTCAAAATATCTATACTGAGATATGCAGTTACATTTCATGTTAGCACAATTCTGTATGAAGCCTTTGACCCCTAAGTGAAAAATGTACGTTTCTGATGTAAGTTTAACATCACCCAAAAGGACAATTTTATTTACTCAATTAGTATTTAATATGGTGTGCACTATAATTTATTGTATATCATATTCATCTTTATCTTATTGATCATTATTTGTTCACAACATTTTAAAGTGTTAAATGTAAACACAGGAGTTGAATTACTTACTGGTTTAAAATTATATTATATGAACTTGTTAATCTTGTTAATAGTTGGAATAAACGCACTCCCCCTCTTGCAAGTTGGTAGTGGTTACTCGGATCATACTTTACTGAGTATAAAGTGACTTACATAATTAAAATGAAAGGACACACTGATGAGCTCAGTAACCACAAAGAGACTGGTAAGCCAAGGAAGACCTCCACTGCTAATGACAAAAGAATGCTCACTATAGTATGACCACAAACATTCTTGAGGAGGAAGATGTGTATGTGTCAGAGACTACTATCTGCGGAAGACTTCATGAACAGAAATACAGAAGCCAGATTGCAAGATGTAACATACAAGTTAGACACAAAAACAGGATAGCCAGATTACAGTTTGTGAAAAAGCACCTAAAACAGTGTGCAGAAATCTGGAAAAAAGTCCTGAGGAAAGACAAGACAAAGATTAACTTTGTAAAGGAACTGCCCAAGATCCAAAGCTTTTCACGTCATCTGTTAAACATGATGGTAGGAGTGTTATGGCTTGGGCATTTATGGCTACCACAGGTAGTGACACATGTAACTTTATTGATGACTAGCTGTCCCCCGGGGATCTGCTATATTTTTGGTTTTGCTATCAGGGACAAGAATGTAGTTTTGATGTCTTTGCAAAAAATGTAAAAAGTTGGCAAGGTATTTCTGGCCAAGTGGAAGGTAGGTACGCACCAACGTCAAACATTGCCACTGTATCTGATCATGTTCATCTCTGATGGGAGAGTGTCCCCTGTGTGGGGTGAAGAGCATGTGGCCATAATATCTCTGCCAATGAGCAGGTACCGTCTAAAACACACGTATCTGTGATCTCTCTCTCAAAAACATTAAACATTACGCTTTAACAATCTCTAGATGATAATGTCTGCTGAACAAACATGGATCAATAGCTAAGCGGAGGGAAGGTATGCTCTAAAATGTGGTAAGAAGTAGAGCAACTCAAACAGAGAGTGGTGCGTGAGTGAGGATGGCCCCGTCTGGTTCCCTACTGCTGAGGTCTCGCCTCCCCCTCCCCTTGGCCCACAGCCTGTCTCTCGGATTTGCGTGAATAAATTGGTGCTGCAACTGAACTATGATACTTAGCAGAAGTCGCAAAATCAACCAGAATGTTCAAGCAAACTATAGAAAAAAACCCTGATCTAAATCTGTTAAGTAGTTCTCTTGTGAAAAGCAGACAGACATACAGACAGACATACATTGGATTTTACATAAAGAGAGATATAACTGCTGACAGCGGCTGCATAATGAATTCTGAGTTGTATAAAAACATTTCTGTTCAAGTTTCAGTAAATGCCTCCAAGCTCAATGGATGGTGCTTCATTCTACAACAAGATAATGATCCCAAGCATACTGCTAAGGCAACACAAGAGTGTTGCAAAAGCTAGAAAATGCAATATTCTTGAATAGCCAAGCCAGTCACCTGATTTAAATCTACTTGATTATGCCTTCTATATGCTCAAGAGAAAACCTAAGGGGACAAGCCCCTGAAACAAGCAGGAGCAGAAGATTAGCTTCATTAGAGGCTTAGCAGAGCTGTAGCAGAGAAGATACTGGTGATGTCGAGGAATCACAGACTTCAAGCAGTCATAGCATGCAAGGGATATGCAACAATATGTCTTATTTACTATACCATTGCTATGTCCAAAATATTATGATGCCCTGAAATGAGGGTAAAGGTAGGAAAAGTGTTGTAATTTCTACATAGTGTGACTGAAATGTATACAAGCGCCCTTAAATTAAAGTCTGAAATGTTAACATAAGTGACATCTGAATTGTTTAATTTGTAATTTTAAACTATGGAGCAAAGAGGTAAATCAAGGAAAAATGTGTCTTCATCCCAAACATTATGGAGGGCACTCTATAAAACAGAAACAGATCCTACATTTTCTTGTCCCTTTGCTGCTTAAGTACCCTTAATATCACAGACTTTAAAACATCTACTTGCATGTTTGAATTCTACTGATTCTGGGTCTTAATTTTGTTTTTAAAACCTATTTCTCTATTTTTATTTTAAATGCTTATTCAGCTTCATGTCTGTTATCCTCTGCAAATCTAATACTAGAATTATTTCATAAGACTGCCAAAATGAAGATTCATCCTGTCCCCTCTAGTTTTTAATTGCCATTCCTTAGCTTACAAGTTTCCATAGTTTCTAGTATTCATTAAAATTGTATTGTCACTAGTGACCACACTATATAAAATTAATTTGATCTGCTGGAAATAAAAGCTTTCACTATAATTGATCTGTTTTAACTGCTTGTAATCTGTTTTCATATGATGAGGGACACAGAATCACAATTATTTTATTAGTAACAACATACACCTTACTTTGCATTGTACTGATTACTGATGGCCTTCTTAAGCGCAAATGGTGGATCCTCCCCTAATTCAAAGAGGGATTTATACAAGTTATAGGTCAGGTTATTTATTACTAATCCAGCTTCTGCTACGTATGAAAAGACTGCTGAGACTGTTCTTAAAATTGGATATGCACCGCTGGCTGACTAGTGTTATATTAAATTTTATCCCCAATTTTTTTTACCACTTTCAAGTTAACAAACCAGTTTAACATTTCAGAAGGCTTTATATTAAATATACATTTCAGGAAAAAGTTGGTGGCACTTAAGACTAAATTGTCTCTAACACTGAGAAAAACTTTAAAATGGTCAATTCATTTTTTATGCTATTAGCCATGAATATGCAATTTAAGTTGTTAAACTAGCATACTGGTTAGTGCTCATTATGTAGTCACATAGACACTAAATGTATGTGTTTAATGTCAAAAACCCAACTAACATCATGCCTATGACCCTTAAGCATCGGCTTATCTGCAGTTCCTCAACCATGTATATACTGTTTACTGAGGTCTATGATCTGTATTCACTTTTCTTACCTTCAATAATAATATTTTTATTGGCTACAAAAAGTCTTTCCCTTCTTGAAGTGCCTGCCCTAGCTGTCTGAAGCCCTTTCTTTTCTTTTTATTCTCTATGAATAACATTTAACTAGAAGTCAAACCCTAAAAGAACAATAAACAAAATATGCAAACAGAAAATGCATTCTGCATTTTTGCTGCATGATGAAGCGCTTAACACTTACATAAAGTAGGTTAACTAAAAATAATATGTCTTTCACAGTTGGGGTTTCTTTATGACTTTTCTTAATAAGTAGAAACATTTTTTTCTAGCATCTTAATCAGACTTTGGAAAAAGTCACATAATGACATGTAAATAAACTGTTTCTTAGACATCCCAGACAAAGAAAATCCTCCTTTTCTTCAGCCTTCAAGCATACTGTTGTTTTAGTAATTTATGGTTTCCACAATTTGTAGACCATACAGTAAAATAGCATTATACAAAATGGGTTTGTGTTTAAGAAATTAAACAAAATCAGTTACTCACATAAACAAATAGAATAAGGGAGGATGTCCAACTAAGTCTACGAAAGCCTCAAGGAATTTCACCCCTTGTTATATTACTTCCAAGAGTTGTTCCCTGGCGTATATTTATTTTAATTTTTATTGTTATTTTTGAATTATTTTTTATGTTTTTTGCTTTTATGCAATTTTTGTTACTATGGTTTTAAATATTGTTTAATTTTAATGCATTGTGCCTATGTGTTTCAAGGCCATATTCCTCTAGGCCTGCCCTCAGCCTTTATATTATGGTTGAGAAGATGGTTCCAGTAAAGCGTCACTGATTGTTATGAAGTGAGGATCATGGTAAGTATAGTGTGGATTTGTCTGGTTTAAGTTTAATTTTGCTTTGTCTTTGGATTACAGACTTTTTTTAAGGCATTCTCTTTCACCTATTTTTTACCAAAGGTTTGTTCCACTGTTGTTTATATAAAATTTTCACCTACAATAAATTCTCATTTTGCTTTGTTTTCTCAAACAAGAGATTACCAGCCACCCCCCCAGAATGGTATTTTTTGTGTATTTTGACCATTTCAAGAATATTTGAATTTTAAAAGCCTGAACTTTATGTTTGGCTTGTGCTAACCTTAATGCCTGCCTTTTGAATTTGGGGTCAGGCTACCTGGGGCGGCGCTTATTTTGGGTTCAGATGTAGCATGTAAGTGCTGGTCTGGCTGGAAGTATATGGAGGTCTAATCCCCCTTTTCACCATTTTGTGCTGCAGGTCCACTAAAACCCTTTATACATTGTGACGCTTGAGTCACTGTCTTGCACCTGTGAGAAGACAATGAGTCCGTGGCGTCGGGAAAACCAAATTTATTCCAATCGAAACAAACTTTATTCAAATGGGACCTACCACTTTTTTTTTACCACATACAGGTACAGCAAACAAGCAGTAATGAGGTCAGTTTAGTGGACAGGTTAGACTGTTACCCACATCAACATTTGGCTGACTGGTGCGTTATGCTGCAAGGCTGCGAACTTGCAGTTGCCTCAGTGATGGACAGGCAATCCCTGCCTGTGTTGACAGAATTTCGGCACAAAGCACAGCTGGGGGAGTTTCAGGGTCTCAAAAACCTAAAAGAAATAAACTCTTTAAGTATTAATTGGTCACTGGTTGTATTGTTTCATTATATATTTTACATTTATAAAGAAACACATAACAACTCAGTAAAGTTAAATAAAATGTTACACCTATTTTCTCTTACTTTGTGCATACAAACTGAACATCATGCACTATCAAGTTGAATGGACATAGAAACAAACAGATATGTTTTTCACTGATCCTCCTGACAGAGAATGTGTTATAGGCATTTGACCAAAAGCAATAGCTTTAGGAAATATCTTTTCATCCCTCTTTAAAAAATACCAGGGTAGGTATGAATTAGACTATTTCAAATTAACTAGGAGAGACTATAGCAAGACCCTGAAAACAGACATTGCTGGACTGGTGATTGACAGCAAAAAGTCACACAGGTACGCTGTGTTCTGGATTGCATGAACCTCTGGAACAATCAAGTTACACTTTACAAGACCAGGAAGGCTCAATAAGACAGGTAGAGACTCCTGGGGCATTTGATAAATACAGCCTTGCAGAATATAAATTGAGTCACGCTGGAATACGATCAGGAACACTAGAACACTAGAAGGGTGCACTAGATCAGGAACACTAGAGGGGTGAACAAAGGGTGAATGGTTAGTTTCAGCAAGTTTTACTTTATGAGGCATTTTCCATGCCATCAGGAAGGTGATTCTACTGAAAGAACAGTTGTGTATCACTCATTGGTAAATTAACATACCCATTATCGACTTAATTGCTTTTTGCTTTATGTCTCAGTGTTTATGTCTCAGCGGTTGTTACAATACAGCTTGAATCCATGACCACCCTTATGTTGATACTATAATATTGCTTACAATTCCCATATGTGTGCTCATCCACACTTTGGGGGGTGATCTTCATGGGTGCACCATCAGTCACAGCAACAACTCCAAAAAAAACAGAGATTTTTATGTATGCAGCATGCTTTAATAGAACCTCACGTGGAACTATAGGGAAATTTATAAATCTGCCTCATGCGTTGTAAGGGAATTCAATTTTTGGCACAAAATCCAAGAAGTTTAGTTGTGAGATAATTAAATCCTCACTATTGCAAAGATTAATTTTCCCTTTGGCCAAAAAACAATGTTACCAATGCTTTTATTTTTGATTCTCTGCAGAGATGGAGAGATAATGTGACAATAAAGATTTGTTATGAATATTACTCTATCTCTGTCAAATCAAAATCTGTTTGAGTTCATTGTTGTCTAGCGTTTCCAAAACATTACATCTTCCCAGAATGTTTGTGTCGATTTCTGTCTGAACACCATCTTCTGGCAGCTCCTAGCAAATTAGGACAGTTCACTTAAATCTGGCTAAAGTTAGGTGTAGTTTCCTAAAGTAAGAGTAGGACCAAATTTGTTTGACTCTGAGATTCTTGTGCCAGTGAAAACTGTTTCCCAACTCTGACACGGGCACTGAGTTAGGAACATTCATTGTTTGTGGGTTAGCTGTGGTTTCTCACAGTTTCTACTTGGGTTTTTTCAAATACTTTGGTTTCTTACTCTAGAATCTACACAAATGGCAGTAAATTGAGAGAATGTGAATATGTGCATGTGTGGTTTTTAATTTATATATATTATATATACATGTATATTGTCACACATGTGTGCATGGTAAACCACTTGAGGGCTTGTCTGCTTGTAATTCCACACCAAGCCAAGGGCTGGTGCTGTCCTTTAAATCTTTTCCTCTCCTTCATTCTGCACATCCAGAAACTAACATCTCATCAGCACATGACGTCAATTCTGGTTCCAGGGCTCCTGGATCTGCCCCTTCCACTTCACCGACTTCATAGCGCATGTGGAGTGACATTTTATGCTCTCGCTCATGAATATGATAATATTTGAGATATTTGATTCTTTACCAGTAGTCCTTGCTCTCTAAAAGAGTGGCTCCCAGAAGGTTAAAAATGACTAATTTCGAACATAATCATGTGGGGTATTGTTTTACACTATTTCATATGACTATAGGTCAGTGATTATGAAAACAATGTTATTTTAAATTTTTGATCCATTTCTAGGCCTCTATAGACGTCTTGCAGAGGGTGTAAACATTACCAGTTCTATTTTAATAGTGAATATTTAGACAATTTAAATATTTGAAATATGTGATGCAACTATTCTCATTAATTATGTACTTCAGCCTTATTTAGTTCATCATTACATTCCTTATGTTTAATGCTGCTATCTTTCTTTTGACTCCTGTCTCAAACTAGAAATGAGTTCAAGGCAATTGTCAAACAAAGTATATGCCAGTTGTGTTGTCATCAATAAGAACTACCACTACAGACAAACAAAAAACTGTGGGGTGTTGGTTTTAGTGATCCAAAGTTCATTGATACGTTTTGATTTACTTTTTATGATGTATACCTGTACTTTTTATATTTGTTTTCTGGGGGGTGACCCAACAAGTACCACAAGGACTATTCAAAATGGTTGCAACTAAATCTTTGTCCAAGTTTATGGATACTTTTAACAAAGACTTTAATGAACTGTTCTTGACACACAACAGTTTCTTCAGACTTCTAGCTGTTTTCTTGAAACTTTCATTTTTGGTTCTGTCTTTTTTGTCAGATCTCTGCTTTTGTTTTTGTTTTCTTCTTCTTTGGTATCATCTCCTAGTCCTTCTATTTCCCTGGTGTCTGAAAACATTTCATCCTTTGAGAGAACAATACTGTTTAACTAATCCTAATGGAATCATACTGATTTGTTCCAGAAACATTGTGTGGTCAGAGCAAAAGCAAGATAGACTGTGATAACATATATTGTTACGAGAATCTCTTAGAAAAGATGTCTAAGTTATTAAAAAATACCGTAAGCAGAACTATTAATTCAGTTTTGCTATTGGTATGTGCCAATAATCTTTTAACGTCCTTACTGAGAATACCACTAAAAAAAGAAACAGAACTCAAAATGAAACAATGTTTAGTAAGCCAATTATTTCTCTTTTATACCCTACATGTGCATATGGCATTGCATCTCATTAAACACTTAAATTAGTAGTATGGCATTAAGTACCACAAGAAACAAGGCTTGTCCTGGCCAAAATGCAAAATACATAAATTTCAGGAGAATACAAAATCCTATTAATTTTACAGGCATTTGCATTTCTGTTTTTTGGTTATTGTAAAGAGGTGTTGTTGATCATGCTTTTTTTATAAAATGAGTGTACCAAATTATGCTGCAATTTATAACCACAATAAACATTGCTTACTTTATATATAATGAGTGTGTAAGATAACAACTCAAAAAAAAAAAAAATACAAAAATGTTGATTTCAGTGACTGACAAAGGCAAGTAAAATGATTAGGATCAAAGCTAGGTTTCATGATTGTGCAACGACTGGGATAAGCTATTCAGATCCTAATTAAAAATTTGCTGTTCAGATTGAGCTTGTTAGCTGAAAAGCAGACACAAGGCAACCTCCAGAAGTCAGTCCTTTTAAAGCTGCATAAAATATAATCAAGTGAAATTTATTGTTAAATATGTAGTTTTTACATACATATATACTAAAACATACAACATTGACTAGATCTGTTGATAACTTAAAAAATAACAAGCCCCTTATGTATCATAAATTTATTTTGAATACTTGTGTCCAAAATAAACATTTAGAAAAGGCACACACAAGTCTGACAATGTTATGTGTTATTTATGTTCTTAAAACGTTGAAAAAAACATGTAAGAAATGTATGAAGAACCTGTCAGATGCAGGACAGAAATGACTTGCCCTTCTTTAATAAGCAATGTAAGGTATAACTTGAGTGATTCAACTTAAGAAGCACTTTGATGTGTATTTTACACAGCCTGCCTATTCCTGAAATCTATTACCCATGAAAAGTCATGTTGCAGTATGCCGCTGATTCATTGAAACTGGCTGATGTTAGTAAAATTACACGTCAAAGGAGAATGTATTCAATAGGACTGGTGACTAGCAGCCAAGAGCCTGGAGGAATCAATAGCTGTTGACAGGTTTTCAGTATGTTTATCAAGATTTAAACAGCTATTTAATAATTTCCTCAAGAACAGCTCTCATTATAAGAATTTCACTTATATAAATGATAATAACAACAATAACAATTAAATTTGGTTCATTTTTTATATCAAGTGTATTATGTAACATGTACACTGCCAACATAAGTTATTCTCTCATTCCTTTACTGTTCCTACTTAAATATAACAGTTCAGACTTTCAGAGAATTTGTAGTATTAAAGACTACAGTCAAATTCAAACATAAAAATTTCTTACAATGATTCTATTTATTGTATCGAACATTTATAAACATCTGTTCAACCAACAGTTATTACAAATTTCTGAAACTCAAATATTTTTCTGTGTGAATGTCCATCTATAAAATCAACCTTAATATCTAGCCAGATAAATTTCAGTGAAATAGATCTGTGGCCTTCACTCTGTACATTTTACAACACTGCACTTCACTTCACTTCAACAACCACAAAATGTTTAGATGCAGCCAAATAATTGCTCTTGAAGTATTAAGATCCTATTTAGACTACAGAATAGACATTTGTTTTTAACATAAAATAAAAAATGTAAATTGTAGATCACAGTATTTCTTGTGATATTATGGCTAAGGTTAATGTTAAGTTTAAATAATTTAGTCAGGTTTACACAAGAACATTTGAAATTTGACTTCTCTGTTGCATTAACAAAAGCAAGAACAAAACCTGTATAACGACAAAAGGTTAACATGTCTAATCATAGAAAGCAATCTTTGATTTCCTCTTCTAACAGTTCACTAACATTTATGTAAATATATTTACCATATTTATGAATACAGCCTCCATACACCTAATACTTGCTACCTGTGATACCTCTGATATTTTTTTTGTATTAAAAAGCACTAAGGAAATTCCCTGTAGTGGTTTTTGTGAGTGCTTTATGGTTAAAAACAGATTGTAGTACTGTCCTCTCTGATTTGCTGTAGGTGAGTACCAGATACCATATAATAGATAACATTCATCAAAGACAATTAACATATCTGTAGGATTTAAATTTTTAAAAAGCACCCTTTACTATGTATCTTAACCTAACCCTTAATATTTTTCAGTTGATTCAACTCCTGTACCTGATTCAATTCAAGGTTATGGGAGAGCTAATGGATATCATGGCAGCATGGTACGCAAAGAAAGATCCAAACCTGGAGACAGCTACATTCTTTCGTTAGGTACACTCAGCAAATCACTCACCCTCAATCATATTTAGCCAGTTCAGAGTCACCATTTAAGCTAAAATGGTATATATGGAAGAAAAAATTGTACTCAAAGAAAAGCCAGTTCAAACATGGGGAGAATGCACTAACTCGCACAGATAGTGACCAAACTAAGATTTGAATGTGGTCTCCTGGAGTCATGAGGTAAAAACGTGTCACCATTTGATATGAATTAGAATAAGTGGGTATGAGGCTGTTATATTGACTATAAATATCAACATCCATCCATTCACTATCCAACCTGCTATATCCTAACTACAGGGTCACGGGGGTCTGCTGGAGCCAATCCCAGCCAACACAGGGTGCAAGGCAGGAACAAATCCCCGGGCAGGGCGCCAGTCCACCGCAGGGCTAAATATCAACAATGTATACTAATTTATGAGTTGCCTCATTGTGAGGGTGAATGTATGTAGTTAGACTTCCATAAATTGGTCCCATGTTGTCCTTTTCAGGATTGTTTTCTGCCTTATGTCCAGTGTTGCTCGTATGGACTCTAGTCCCCTTGTAACTAGATTAAGCAAATTTGAGCATGTTATGTTGTATATTGTAAAGGACCTTGATATCGGATCTTGTTTGAACAAGATTTTTTGGTCATTTATTACACTTTCATTTACATTAACAGGCAAAAATGAAAACACCAAAGTCACCAGGCTTCCAAGAAGCCAGACAGAAGAAGCTCTGCCCAATGAAGAGTATATGTTTTGACTGATGAAGTGCCTCTGACTGTGATTATTTGACATGAAAATGACTCTATAGATTGGAACACAGAAGCCAAGAATCAACTACCAGATTTTTTGACTGGGTAAACCTAAACAACTGCAGAACCAGTATTGTCATGTGTACAGAGTGAGTGTTTGGACTTAAGTTGTTTAGTTCCATTATTGCATTCTCTTGCTCCATTGTGGAAATAACACATTTTATTTTATTTAAGGTGGAATAGAAAAAGTATCAGTTCAGTCTCGAGTTGGCTGAGTGCCCAGTGGTGGTCACATTATTAAAAGTTCATATTTCTCATCTCAATGTCCCTATCCTAAAGAAAAGTAATGTATTCGGAGCATAGGTTTGAAACTGTCACCTTTTATATGTTTAGATTTGCTTTTTGTTTGGCTACTATGATTTGAATTTGAAGAAAATGAAAGAGAAGTATACATTCAATTCTTAAATAAACTTAAAGATATCTTCTATTGTGAGGTTGGTCCTGGTACAGCTGGCATTGTCAATTTCAGCAATCACAAGACTCAAGAAATATGTCTGTTTTATAAGATTATTGCCTTTTTCTATTGTAGTCTTCATGCTATTCACTGCATAGGTTGCAGATGTCAGTAGTGCTGATTCATGTCATTATCTTCTGCACCACAGCATCTGCTCTTCCAATTGGCAATAGTCATTATTTGTAGGTTAAGATCAAATTAATTTATAAATGTTTACATTTATATCACTATCACAGATTTTGTAGAAGCTGACAAGTGCTTTTTTTCATTTTTTTAAGCCTCACAAAAATGTAGATTTGTTTACGTTTCATTCAAATTAATGGCTGCCTAAAGATTATATGAAGGACAGTTCCAATAGTTTTATCTTGAAGCCTATTTTTTTTCAATAACACTACATCCATCTATCTTTGTATTTTCTGAGCTGGCTGAATTAGTAAAGAGTCACAAGAAACCAAAGACAATCCAGTTGTATCAGGAGCATAGCAGGACCTACTGTGCATCTGAAAGGAAAGCTCTTCCCATGACATATCCTCATGCATCCACTCACAATAGCGGAGTTTGTAATTTGCCATTATGTCAAATGCACACCTTTGTACTTTGGAAGAAAACCCCAGGGTCAGAGGAAACCCACCCAAACACAAGAGAACATGCAGATGACACACACAATAAAGGCACCAGGCCAAAGAAATGCAGCAGTGTTTGGTTATTCAGAAGTAGCAATGCAACATGCTGAGGCACTGTTCCATCCAATTATACTACAAGGCAATAAAAATTTTGTGGATATAACTGACAAGCCATCTTTAATACGTCTTTTGAAATTCCTGAATTTAAGAATCCTTTTGAATGTTTAGAAACTGACCTTTATCGCTTTATTTGTTGCTTGGATGCACTATTAGCACACACATAAATAGGCTAATAGGTGATTTAAATTAATAGTGAATCTAGCTATTCAGAAAGGCATATTGCAAATTCTAGCCACAGCTAGACAGCATGGATCTTTAAAAGCTGGGATTAGCTCAATAAACCAGAAAAAAGAAATACAATAAGTATTCATATACAGGTTTGTCAGGCAGTTAATCCCTAGCTGGACCAACACTTTAAGCACTAGGCTTGAGAATACCTGCTAAACAAACATTCGATATCCCTGCTGACTCAAAGTGTGCCTCAGAACTGGATTTCCTGTGACCTTATTGCCCATCTAAGTACTATTTGCATGCAGTCTGAGGGTATTATTTGAATCCTGTTTAATTCAGACTCAAGTTTTATACTATAACTGATGCACAATACATCAAAGTAGATCTAATTTTATCAAATGATCAAATGAGAATAAAGGATTCTCCTAAATGCAATGGCTGCTGCAACCTAGCTCTTCACCTTCTGAAAAGAGGGAGAAAATTAAAATAGTTTCACCAAAAAGTTGTTGCCCTTTTCAAAAAGATGTTAAAATTCTTAATGATTTATTAAATAAATAATATGTTTTATATCTAATAAATTACTTGGAAAATATCTGTAGGTTGCCTAAACACATTTTTTATAAATAGCTCTACAACCTTTATTTCCAGACATGAGACTATTAAATAGTAAAGACCAATGATAAACTTTATTTACTTATTTTTGGGCAAAGAAAATTAAATGAAAAATTTAAAGTACTTCATGTCTAAAATGAAAACATTTCTAAAGTTATTGTTATATTTTGTTATTGTTTTGGCAAAGTTAAATTTGAAAATTAAATCTATACATAATTTAGTGAAGTTTTTCAAATTTAAATAAGATTACAGCAACTTAGCTTTTGGGGAATATACAAAAACACGCAAACAAGACAGCATGAATGTATTTGTAGGGAAATAAAGTCAATTATGCAAACTCAAATGAAAATGGCACATACAAAAATATTTATATCCCCCAACTCTGTGTAGCACTAGTAGCACACCGTTACACAATTTAACAGGCTGCTGTGTCATAACATGTCACTATTACAGAATTTAATATATGTTAAGTAAAAAAAATTAATAATGACAGGATAATACATTTTTATTTTACTTCACATATATGTCTGACAACTAATCTAACTAAACCCCACACAGCCTGGACTTGTGTGATAATTAAATATATCATTGCTTCATACATTGTGTTTTGAGGAGAGCTCACTATAGCTCAGGCTGTGAAACAAAATCTGATAACAGCTCCAAGATTAAGTATTGCTCCAGTTATCACTACCTACACACTTAAACACATTTTATAAGACAACTCCTAGGTCCTTAGATTGTAAAGCACCCTTTAAAGGATCACCCAAATTCAGTAAAAGGTAGATAGACAGGACTTTGGCCCTCATTTGAAATACACAGCTAAAACTTAAAAAGCCGGCAGCAGTATGTTATTAAAAAAATAGCTCACATTATTACAGGTACGTGCAGTAGACAGTCACTTTTCTTCTTCACTATCTACCACACCACTACTGGCTAGCCAGACACATTCAAGTAAAGGTTATGCAAGCAATAAATAAACCACATTTAGTAAATTAAGTCAAATATTCAAATATTGTTGGGAAAAGTTAGTTTTACAGAGACTAAGCTTAAACATTTTGTTATGGGAACATGAAAATTAAAATTTAGAAAAGAATAATTTGACATCTTTTTGCATTGGGTCATCTAAATGTAAATTAATTGACCAAAATACACTTGTACACAATGTTGATAGGTGCTTTAGTTTTTTTTCTGGCAGCATTGCTCAAAATACAGCAAGCAATACAGGACAGAGAGTGCTGTCCATCTAGGAACCAGATCATGCACGCATCTTCATTCTTTTATGCAAGGATAACTTTTAGTTGCCAATCAATCACACTTTACATCTTTTGATTATGACAGAAATCTGGATATCCTGCAGACAATTTGGTTTTTGTTTTTTAATTAAGAAAAATTATTAATTGAAAATGACCCACCATGACAACCAATCAGTCCAACTTCATTTAATACACCAACTTCACAATGCACTTGATAAAATAAGCAACAATATCATTAAAAGGAGGAAGATCACATGAATGGTGGTTTTGCAAACTGACACCTTAAACATATAAAGATGTCATGATAGCTAACTCATAAACTGCCACTTTTTCACACTTTCAGATGGCAGTGAAGCAGAAGCACGTGCTTCTTGCATAAATAATTTGTAAAAATGAAAAAAGCATGTTCTTTTGGAACATATCTGCCTCTTACAGTTGATTAGAGTCTGGGTTATGATTTTTCATTTTAAAACATAAAAGGTTTAGAAAGAACACTGTCTACTGCTATGCTGACACTTGTAAAGCTAACATAACACTTACTTTTCTCATCTGTCATTTGTTATTTTTTTTTAATCACAGGCAGATCTTTCAGAGTTCTATCATATATTATTTACATAAATGAAATCTATGATTCCTAAAACAATTGTCTACTTGCAGGACCATAAAATTCAGATGTAATTCTTTAACATTCATTAAAATCACAAATTTTGACTTTCTGAAAATAAATGTGGAACATTATGCAATAACTTGCATCTCTTGCTAAGCACAATTTAAAATAAACAGTTTCTTTCTTAAAACATTTGATCACAAACCATACAGTAATCACTTGTTTATCTAACATGACGGTGCAGCTTTACTCTTAGCAGATCCACCAGCATACAGCTTGTTAGTTTACTCTATAGATTTTGCGTTTGAATATAATTATGAAGGAGACAGTGGCAGACTGCTGCTTTACTGAGCTGTTTCAGGAACATAGAAGAATGACGAATGAGGAAATACAGCATTTTATTGAATTTGCCCATTCACTGGCAACATATTAAATAAAATTTTAGGTTCTGTCTTTAAAATATTTTGGGAGACAAACTGAAAAAAAGTTAGATTTTTTTCTGTAACAAAGAATGTTTTCATCGGTCTATTCTGCTAAACCAGATATTCCAATAAAAATTAATATTACATTATTATTAGACCCTAAACAGAAACTAATTTGTTTTCATTTCTACACGAAATGCATTTATTTTCATTAATCATCAGAAGATGTTCAATTTGGTTTTACAATGAAAACTGTCATTGATAATTATATTTTTTAATCAGGTTGTAGTAGATTTATTTCAGAAAGTTGTAGTGTAAAGGAAATTCTAATTTATTTCTACCTCACCAGGAAAAGTGAAATTGAGGGAAAACTGGTTTATAAAATGTACTGTTACAAACATTCTTCCATTCATCCATTTCATGAAGCTGCTAAGTGAAGTGCCAGAGTAAGTCCTAATAGCAGCAAAACATGATCCATCTAATGGGATAGCATACACACACTAACAGCTGGTTTAGAGATGCCAGTAAGCCTAACAAATGAATTTGTGGGGTGTGTGAAGAAACCACGGCTTAAGCATAAAATATACACAAGTAACATGAAAACTTCACACAGACAACAAAAACATTCTGTTTTCTTTATATTACAAATGTAACATCATTGACAGTCTCCTCATGTTACAGGTAAAAAAAACAGTTGTTTAGAATTTAAGAAAGTTGATAAATGACAACTTACATTTCTTATAAATCTGGAAATAATTTCCAACACTCCAACACCAGACTCAATAAAAATTACTACCTAGCACTGGAGCACATATACAATGTTAAAACATTTTCCTTCAGGTTGTGCAATTGTAGTTCCATCCTCAGTCAAGGTCAGACACAGTGTCTGTCATAGCCCCTAACTGAATGCATTTGTGGTTGTTACAAAAGATACAAATGAGATTCCAATTATTGCCAACAGATGGATAAATTTTTTGTTATTTGCCAGAATTGCTGGTAGATCATTTCAGACACTGCCTAGGGCTAAACTCATTTTTTTCTAATTCCTTAGAAACAGATGCAAGATCAGTCATTGCCAAGGTCTGTCTATGTTTTCAGCCACTGCCCATGTTAAAATGTGACTCTAGCGATTTTTCAAAATACATTGAGTTTCTTTATCGATTGACATGCTGTAAACTACTATTAATCTGTAAACATTTCCCTTGTATGTTAATCAACTCAACTCATTATTTCTAGACTACAATTATAACCTTCCTTATACTTTCTTATTTAGGAAGATTCCAAATAATTAGCGCAGATGACAGTATTTAATTGGGTACAATTACATTTTTTTGCTAGAGCTAATTATATTTGTTCTCATAAAGCATTTTAAATATGGTGAAATATAAACCTTTCTTGCTTAGAAATGATTATTTTTGCTGATACATTATTGGGCTTTGGCATGAAGAATATTCATGATATTTTGTATGGGAAAAGAATAACTGCAAGCAATTGTTTCCATACAGTCAGCTGTCTCTCAGAAAACAACTGAAAATGTCATCAACAGGAAGAAATCAAGCATTACGAATACAGCAGAAATTTTTGCCCTTTCAAATGAATCCCTTTCTTTACTACATGCACTTTTTACAGGTTACATAGTTATTTCAAATTGATATATTTTTCAGATCTCATGCCATGGGCTATAATTACTTTAAAATACAACTTATTACTATTTAATACAAAATATCTGCACCATCCATCCATTTCCTGAACCCACTTCATCAAATTTAGTGTTGCAGGCCACTGGAACTTAACCCATCGGTATGATATCAAGCGTATAACAGGGAATGCTCATCCACATACCCACACTCATAATGTTCTGTACATTATTAGGATATGTGGGAAACCACAGTACAATGAAAAAATATATAGTCCTGGGAAGAATGTCCATATTTCACATAGGAACACGCTGTCATATGGCTGCATATTTATATAGGTATTATGTTGCTTGAGATGAAATGGAAGGAAACAATATTGCTTGTTCCTACTTTTACTGTACAGTATATCTAAGAAAGCCATTACAGGGACAGTGGGAGGGTTAAAACAAAACAAATACCTAAAAAAGTAGGATTTCACTGATGAGATAATCAGATTTGGAACATGAATGGTTAATATGAAAGCTGAACCTTTCTAGGGATAATTGACTTAGTGGACTAAGAGTAGAACAAAAATGAAAGAGCATCTCAGTACAAACACAGCATGTTAAAAACAGAAATATACTGTAAACGTTATGTGAACTAATGGTTGCATAAGGAAAGAATCCTACAAAAGACTGCTCAGAACTGAATACATAAACGTAAGTGAGAATGCAGACACTCTAGGGATTAGTTATGAGTAGGCTGTATCCATTTCACGATCCATTAAACATAAGCAAGGTCTGTGCACATTGGGGACCCAGAATGTTGACTCCTGAAATGAAGTGCCAACACATCAAGTGTTAAAATGAGAATGTCATGCTAATTCATTCAGATTGGGAGATATTTAAGAAGCACTTTATAAATAGGGATGAAACTTTTGTGCATCACAATGGTCTGGAGTCCAAACAGTAATCAAAACAATGGAAGTATTGTCACACTTCAACATCTAAAACATTCAAAATTAAATTCGACTGCTGGCAAGATCATGTGCACAATTTTTTGCCTTTGAGAGTTTGAGAGTGTAGTCCATATTTACCACATACCTCACATGCTGATGTGCTTTGGCATTTGTAGTAGTTAATCTAGAAACAGCAGCAATTGTATAGGCCCAGTTTCTCTACCACTTGTTTTACAATATGAACAGCTACTTTTCAAGGAACATGCTGTGCCTTTGAGGAAGATTTAAAGTCATCCTTAGAACAGTCATTATACAGGCATAATGAAACATTTTTTCCTGAAAGGCTTTGTGTTGTCATAAGTATGCTAGTGTTCGCAGGAATTATGTTGAATAACATAACTTGGTTTAAAGCATGTTTAACAGAATATCTTAGGATCAAAACTTTTTGATCACCCCTTGTATAGATATGCTTTATTGGACACAAGTATTTCCATTTCAAATAAATCTTACATCAAATATTGTGTATAGTCTGCATTGTTGACTGAGAATAATAGTGAGGTCTATTTTTGATTTAATAATAATTAAGTTACAATTTTAATAAAATAGTTTCATTTTAAGCAAATGCCTTAAGAACATTATGTTGTTAGCATTCTGTATTTTAAATCTGTAACCTTTGAAACTTGTGACCTTGGATCACCATCCCTCTTATGTGTGATAAAAAGCAACCAAGGAAAGAAAGAGGATCTAACTGTAGAAGTGCCTGCTTAGTTATCTCCTATGATGGGGGTAGCTACCCTAGCTGGATGTATCTAGAACAATGCAACTGAACTGGAAGAGATAGAGAGAGACATTTCAGAAAAAAGAATCCGAATCAGGTTTATTGGCCAAGCATACAAGGACTCTGACTCAGGTTTTAGTGACTTTCCAATTATAAGTTACATAATTGACATACCCACAACAGTTAATCAAACACCTGAGATAAAAAAGAAACACAATACAGAGAATTTAAATATATATATATATATATATATATATATGCATACAAAATGCAGAGTGCAACTCACTCCAAGAAATGCTAAAATGAACACTGGGGAAAAAAAGCATTAACAATATATGAACAGCATTGCAAGGCCCTGGGAGGCCTTAGGAGATGAATCTGACCATTTGTGAGCTTGATGACCTGAGGGAAAAACTGTTCTTATATCTGTTTGTTTTGCTGTATATTTATCTATAACACCTGGCCAATGGAAGAAGTTCAAAATGGTTGTGACCTGGGTGTGAGGGGTCAGTAATGATTTTCCCAGCCTGTTTTATGACTCTGGAATAATACAGGTCTTGCAAGGTAGGCAGACTGGCATAAATGATATTTTAGTCACGCCTGATTAGTCAATATACCCTAAGGTGGGTGGAAAGGACAATTAGATTAATTTGTAGTGTAAGGGGACGGCCGGCAGTTGATTCCGGCCGGGACGCCCCAGTAATGGAAGGATGGGGGAAGGCAGCGTATCAAGGACACTGCCTCTCCCAAGACGACAGATGGCAGCGTCCCTGGACACTGTGGGAAGCTGGTAGGAAAACAAATTCTCGCCTAGCCCAGAAGTACTAACGGACTGTGACAACGGAAGACCTGAAGTACTTCTGGGCTGACTGAAAACCTGAATTCTCCAGCTGGCAAGTCACGTGGGAGGAAGAACAGAAGCACTTCCGGGTCCAAGACTATATAAAGGACTGATGGGAACCCAGCAAGCGAGCTGGAGTTGGGACGGAATGTAACAGAGCTTGCTGGGAAGAGAGGAGGAAAAGTATTGTGTTTATTTATTATTGTATTGCCTGTTTGCTGTGGCTGGGGTGCTTTGGAGGCACTACTTTATTCATAATAAAGTAATGCTCAGGTTAACTGTGTGTTTCTAAGGACTGTCTCTGAAGATATTTAAGCTCAGTTTATTTGTTCTGTGAAACAGTATTTATGGTTCACCACCAAACAGTTACAGCACATTGCAAATCACACAGGTGACAGCTCTACAAATTTTAGTGCAGAAGTTTGAATAGTTTAAATGTTTTGAGATTCTGTTTAGTTTAGGGAAAGATTAAAAAAAGTGAAATATACTTTTCTGTTTTATGTATTACTACTAACTGTAAGGTCCGAATGAGTTAAGGAATTGGATTGAGAGTATTAATCATTTACATACGTATAATAACACTTCATTTTAAAGCCTGCTGAAAAGAATATTTTGTATGGATGTGCTTTGTCTTGAAAATGTTTGGTATGCTGTTATAATCTATTATAACTGTAGGCACTGCTCTTGGTGGTGACTGTCTTTTACTACACAGAACACAGATAAGCCGCTGATAAAGCTGTGGAGTTGGCAATAGCAAAATGGATTCTCTACGGTTAACTTCGAATGGACAAGCTAAATTTTTCCACTGTAAGACTGATAGATCTTAATCAGATAAAAAGGGCAAACTTGGCCTGTTGCTGACATTGTTGATATAAGCAAGTCAAGGGTTTTTTAATCTCATTTCAGTAACCATTAAAAAAATGCTCCCACTATCATCAAATGAAATGCATTTAATCCTTTCCCTTTCTGGCATTTCTTTCTCCTCTCTGTTATGCTCTTTCAACATTCTTCAGTATTTAGTCTCTATAAGTCTTGAGCACTACATATTTTTGAAATATACAGAGATTCATAGGGGGGCAAACGGTATGTACAAAGTAATACCTTTAAGGCTTTGAAGGAAAATGTGCAGAAAATATGTTATGAACCCTTGCAGTTTTTTGGCAACTAAGCTTATTTCTAATCTAAGATATTAGTAAAACAAATCTTAAGTATTTTTCTGTTAGTGGCCAGGTGTACAATGTAAATAAATTGGGCTCATTATTAGATCTATTTTTATTTTTTTTGTAATAAGTTTAAGTCACACAGAGGAAAAAGGAAGTACAAAAATAATGACTTTGATTTAAAAAGCAGCAAAATATTTAAAAGATTTTCTTCATATGTTTTTAAGAAAATAGGTCAGCAACACTAAAAATACTGTACACAAAACAGACTGTTCTGTTCTTGAGGAAAAAGACAAGCTTTTGCAAAAATTGTGTATTTTTACAAAGCACTGGGTATATGGACTAATAACGTCCCTCATTTGAAACTACTTGTATATTGTTACAAAGCAAAAGATACATGGGCTAATAACGTGCCTCATATCAATATGTAATTTATGCTTTTTAGTTCTTAATTTTACTTTTAAAAGTTTTGACAAACAAAAATTGTTTATTTGTGTTATTTTTTAAATTTTTCTACAATTTCTACTACTCCATGAATAAAAATAATACTGTAATACTGCACTAGTGTTAATCATTTTATTTAAATAACTACTTTGCATTATCTGCATAGATACTGTAGATTAGATTATACTATCTGTACCCAAGGGGAAATAAAAATTTTACAAGCACATTTTTTGTATCAATGTGATATTTTTACAAGTGCCTATCATCAACTGTATACAGTAAATAGCACAGATATAGCTGACACTAAGCAGTTTATTATTGGAATGCTCTTCTGTATCAGTCCAGTCCAGAAAAGCAATTATCTGCAAAAATATTGCATAAAATGACTCCATCTGTCTTTATTTGTGTTTAGTCTATGTTTAAATTTCAAGCAAAAACACTTTTACATAGGCAGGGAGAAAGGATAGTTAACATATTAAAGTAATTTCCCATATCACTTGTTTTTGAAGAAAATACATAGTGATATATGCTGCTTCTGTGCAGAACTCTGTAAAACAACATGAAAAAAGATTTCAGTACCAGGCTTTATAAATAATGCAATGTGAAGTTATTAAATATTCTGTTGCTGGTAACCTACCCTGGTTATATAGTTGTTAAAATGAGACCATGTTATTAACATCTTAAAATTTTTGGTTGTCGATACTTTAGGTTTCCATAATAAATGGCCTGAATATTACATTTTAAAGCTATTTGATGCATGATCCTCATTAGTAACATTAAGAGCGGCCAGAAAACAGATTTAGAAAACACTGAAGAAAAATATAGGACGTGCAAAGTAAAGACATTTTAAGGAAAAAGCTCCACATTCAGGCTATTCCAGAAATGTAAAGGTAAATTCTTGACTCAGGGGCATGTGCAAAGAAAGCTGAAGTCAAGCATCTTGGGAATTACCAACCAGAAACATCCCAGGTAAAGACACAGTATAATTCCTGAGCATTTCATAGTTTATGAACAAAACAATATAATAGCTAGGTAAAGCATACAAAAAAGTTGTATTGCTATTACAAGTGAACCAGTACTTAGACAGCTAATGAAATATAGAAGTCAGCAACAACCTAGATAATTTTCTGCATGTATATTTTGTAACAGTAGATATTTCTAAAGTCACTCAAAATCAAATATATTTTGAAGGAAGAGTGCTACTTTTCATCAAAGCCAACAAGAAAATTGTTGAGCCAAGCTACCACTAGACACAGTCATATGGCTGTCTGTTTTATAGTTGCTCTTTTCTGCCAGTGAAAGAAGTGGTTTTGTTGTATGACAGTGAAGAAGTGGTGAAGCAGAACACAATAGCACTCCCCTGAGCTTTGCAAAAATTTTACAATTTATTTGGATCCATGCTGCCTTGGTTTTGGCTATACTACTTTTCATTTCCCATTTGTAGTATTTTTTTATCTCTTCAAGGCACCTTTGTGATTACAGTTAGAAAAACAGAACAAGCTACAGCAAAAACACCAATCAAACCATTGTTGCTAATCAATCTAATTATTTTTAACCATTGTGGCACGCGGCTGGGGGTGGTACCCAGCCAGGAAGCCCAGGAGGACCAGAGGAGGGCTTGTGCCTCCACCAGACCACGAAGGGGCGACCGCCCTAGTTGTGTTGGGTGCCACGGGTACAGAGCTGGGAAGCTTAACACTGTAGGGGCCCATGGTCACTGCCAGGGGGCACCCTGATGCCTTGGGAGACCTGGACCGCAGCACTTCTGCCACACCCAGAAGTGCTGGGGGGAAGAGGATCAGGGACACCTGGAGGGCTTCCGGGTACACAGCCGGTGCTTCCGCCACACGGGGGTGTGTCAGCAGAGCCTTATCTGAAAGCATCTGGAGCCCATCCAGGGCTGAATAAAAGAGACCGCCTCCCTTCACAGAATGGCTGGAGTCAGGTGGAAGAGGACGGAGCTCGGAGGAGAGGAGTGGAGGCGGTCTAAAGACTGTGAAAGACATTGTGTTGGCCAGGACTTAAAGGAGTGATTGGTGCTGACACACTGGGTTTGTGCTCACTTAATTGTAAATAATAACTGTAAATAAAATTGTGTGTGGTGAAACAAGATGTCTGCCTGTATGTGTCCGGGCTGTACCCCACACCATATATTAGCTGAAAACAAAACAGCTTTGTTGTCATTGGTCGTACCTTAACCTTGGATGATACTTTCTTATGTGAATACTATAGACCTAAAATACTATTAACGCATCCTAACATATGTAAATAGCTACATCGTAGAAAATAAATCCCAGAAAATACTTTTAATGGATAACATAGAAAGTGCCTAGACTGTATGTGTAAACAAGGCTTGATTTGACTGAGAAAACAAAAGTGAAAACATCAATCATCTATTCATCCAACCATCACCAAAACCACTTTGTCCAAGTCAGGATTATCTCAGTGACATTAGGTGCAACTCACATCTCAAACGTGGAGGAGGACTCAGTTGGACAGCACACTCATACACACCTTCATCTATCTATATCATCTACTCCCTCTCTATAAAATCCTAAACCTAAAAGTGCAACAATTTTGTGCAACAATTTTATTTGATGTTATTATGTCACACTTTAAATCGGGCTTAATTTAAAACCTACATATTTATATTTAGTATCATTCTTTTCAGAATTTATCGAACTTTAATGTGATGTTGATAGATTTCCAGATTCTTTTTCCATTTTTAAATTATAAACTAAAAAATATTAAGAACTCACGTCCCGCGAGACGAGACTTTGTGCCAAGAAATTTAACCATCCTCAGGGCCAGAAATAAAAGACAAAGAGTAGGACAGCTGTTGTACAGGCTTTGAAATGTTGGAAGTGCCGCACAAGATGCATATCACAAGGCACACAAGCAGCAGCAAGTCAGTAGCTGATCGAGCAAAGAGGTGGTAAAAAAAAAAACTAGTTGTTTGTCATTGTTTAAGAAAGGGTTTCAGATAAGTGACCGCATCTCCTTGGGGTGCATTCAGCCCCTCTCTTCACAATGCAAGCGGCAGAGACGTGAAGCAAGCAGGGGGTGAACCCCCTAGTAACAGTATAAACTCATCAATTAGCCCAAAATACAAATTTTAAATATTGTAGAAAAACATAGTACCTTAAGGAAAATGTAGACAATGAGAACATGGATAGTCCATATAGTTAATTAATGGGTTGGGATTTGAACCCAGTCTCTAAGACCTGTGAGGCAGTATTGTAGCATCATGCTGCCTTGCTTAAAAAATATAAAGAAAACGCAAAAGTATTTTACTGCCCAAATAAAACAAGAAAGATGTAACAGTGCTGCCTTCATCATTAGCAAAATGACAAAGCAGATGGCCAACATGGCATTCCTTAATGTAGTAAGACCCATGACAAGCAGGCTAACTTTTTCATTTTTTTGCACAACATCATACATAACCTTTTCAAATATAAATAACACAATTAATTTTCTTTGTGTTATAAATAGTGCGACCATGCATTAATTTCATTTCCAATCATCCACCCACACATAAACTCCACACAAAGGTATTATTCAAGGTTCTGTACCTAGCTGCTTAAGTTGGGCAAACAGCAGCACTAAAAACTGTTTAAAAAGGCACCCTAAACTTGATCTGGTAAGCAAAATTGCACATACAAATACAATCCATTTTGGGGTTTAAAAATGTGAACACATAATCAGCAATATTTTTTCTTCAAATGCAAACAACTAAACCTTACACCAGAGATGTGGCTTGAGGACCCAAGTGTTATTGGAAAAATGATTAGCTACACATTTTGAAAATCTTTCTTGCTCTAAACTGTGCTACTGAAGTGACTAAAAGGCAGCGGCTGCACATACTGTAGACATTATAAAATCATTTCTTGGAAGCTCTCTCTGGATTACACTAAGGTCTTTAGTTCATGATCCCACTTGCATTTTTTTTCATTCTTAATACAGTTAACATATAGTGAATGAACCAAGTGTGAATAATGAAAATGCCAGACTGAATAATGAAAATGCCAGACTTAGTGTCTCACAGTTTTAACTAGTATGTACATGGCAAAATTACTATTAATCCTGCATTATGTTTGATGAAATAATGTACACAGAATTACAGACTGTGGATTTCTAATCATTAAAGGCTAAAAATATACAGTACATACAGGTATATGCTGTACATAAACCAAGAATCGACCACTTGTGTCCTTTTTGAACAACTAACACCCAGCCTCCAATCCCCTCATTTTTGATTTCACATGACATAATAAAATAAATAACACCTGTTATGCACTTACATAACTCATTTAACAGTTAAAGAATAAGAAATACAGGGCAGGTGGGTGTGCAAAAAGAAAAGGGAAAACAGCATATTGCATTTTGAAAAGATGCTGAGCAAGACACTGACTCACATACGTTAAAACATTCAGTGATTGCTTTCTGCCTGATTTGCTAGGGAAGTTCAGTATGAGATGTGATGTGTAATCCTGCCAAGCAGCTCACATAAATGACTACTCTAGTGCAAGTGTGATCAACTGCTATCCTGCTATCCTTGCTTTTCCTGAAACACAAGTCCAAGTCTGCTCAATACTAAATAGGCATTAGTTTATGTAACAACGTTTGCATTAATGAATTTGGCTGATTAAATAAACCTTGATCTAATGCTTGGAGATGATGATCAGTTCTGTTTATTAAAACTTTTACAGTATGTAGGTAAAATATGTTAAAAAGGTGACTTATTCGCCCTTCATAATTACAGTTCAGCAACCCTATTTTAAAGTAAACACAATTTTAGAACAAAAAAATCTATGTCTCTTTAAAGCTCACTGTACTTAGATATTAGAAATATGACAAAATGTATAAATTAAGTTATTGGGCTGTTCAGGCAAATAAGACAAGGTAGTGAATTATCTTATTATCTGATAACAACATTTCTCTGAAAAAGTCAACTCTTTATAAAGCAGCCATATTTTAATTCTGTATTATCTTCAGTTTAAATAATTTATTTCCTTATATTGTGTTCTCTACTCAAAAATGTATTCATTTATATTTTAATGTAATTATATCCAGAATCAGATAGTGATGCTTAAAAATTTGTAAAAAAAAAAAAAAGAAAAAATTCCATATTATGTAAACACACTTACCCACGCTAGATAACTCTGGGACGCTGGCATGATACGGTCCATTGGGAAACTCAGGTGCATTGTCATTAATGTCTTGAACTTTAATAATGAACTCTGAAGGTGGCTCCAGAGGTTGCTTTGTGTCTGCATCAATTGCTTGTGCTGTGAGTGTGTATTCAGCCTTTTCTTCTCGGTCAAGCTTTTTCATTGCATGAATATCGCCAGTCTTGTCATTGATCACGAAGAAGGAACCTGCTCCGTCTCCTGACAATACATATTTGATATTTTTTGCCCCAGCATCTAAGTCAGTATGTAGCTAGAAAAAAAAACACAAACAAAATGGTTAAAATGGTAATGAATTATAAAAAAAAACAAATTTCTTCTTTATTGATTTTATTCAAACTCAGAAGGAATATTTTACAAGCTGGCAGTTAATGGGCTATGATGCACATGCATCTCGCTTCACTTTATTTAACTGCTTTTAAAGTGAAAAATCTGGAATATTTTACTTAGTTACATCAGTCTACCTACTTAATCTGTTATTACTTTGAGAAGAAAGCACCATTTGAATAAAAGAAACAGAGTATATGATAAAATCCTTAAAAGATGCACTCACACTTATTATAGTATTTGATGCCTCATTACATTTTGAGATGATTCTATAAATTATATTTTAATAGTGTAAGCTTCTATATAAAATTCAAAGAACTAACATTTATTACAATTCTTTGCATTGTTTTCTACTGTGTAATACTACTGTATGCAGTGTGATACTTCAGGTATATTATGTCATTTATTTTAATAAAAATTATGCTAAAATATTTTTACCAGTTGTTTAAGAAAAACATGCATTTGAATTAACCGCAAGCTGTTGTCAAAAAGATGGAGAGCTACTGCACCAATCCTCTTCTCCAGAATAGCATTAAAGAGGCGAAAATACACAAAAATTATATCTTTATTAAATATTTAAACATAAGGGGTGATGAACAACACAAGCTATGAAAAACTAGACACAACAACAAACCTCATGCCCCCATAAACCTTGTCTAGCAAACACAAAAACAACTTCTTTATTTTTGTAAATGTTCTGGTCTCTCTTTTTGAGCTAGTTTAGTACTTACCCAGACACCACCTTTATACTCTAAACGTAGTTATTATACATATTCTCAGAGGCGTTCCTGACATCACTTACGGCCAAGCCCCTAAATTAACTATGGAGTCAATCAAAGGCCTACTTTTGCAACATGGACATCAGGCAGTAAATTCTTTCAGTAGCCTTCAGTTAACTTTAAAGGTCGCTTTTCACCAATAATACTTTTGCTGCCTGACCACCTAAAAGGTCAGTTCCTCTTTCCAAGACTAAGATACAGTATGCATCCTGTCAACCAAGAGGTCTTCTAACCACCTTTCAAAACCTCCATAACCATACTTTCTTTAGGCAAGAACATACAGACATCTTTGACACCTACTGCCTGCCCTCTAGCATTCAGGAGAGAATTTTCCAAAGCTCATTTCACTCTCTTCCTTCTGGTGTAATAATTTCCCCCAAGTGGGGAATAGTGGGATCGCTAAAACATCTTGCTGTCATGATTTGACTTTTGTTTTTAATTTTTTGTATTTTTTCCTTAACCCTAAAAAAACAGCTTTTATGCATTATTTGGTCATTTTAGAAATCAAGGAATCCAGTGTTTATATTTGTTTTCAGATTGAAAGTGTTTTTAACTAAAATGAAACCAAACAATATTCTCCTGCAATGTCATTTGGTATGAAAGGTCTGTGCCGTGTCCTTCCTGGTTTGCCCAAGTTTGTGAAAGAACTCTAAAATTCCCAGGAACCTTTTCAGTACATTATTTTGATCTTTGGCTATTAACTCTTTTCTGTCTTTTTGACCTCATCCTGTGGCTAATGTTTTGGTTCAACCTTATCTACAAACCCTGGTTTTCGACTCTCTTACTTCACCTGCTGATTATTATTTTGGTTTTGCCTACTGAGCTTGTTTTCTAGATTACTGAGCTCCCAGTTTTACTTTGCTTGTTTATACATTGTCACACACGTGCGCATGGGAGGCAGCTAAAGGGTTCGGGTAAGGACAGTTCTGAGACATACCAGGATGTGGCAGAGTGCGCTGACTTTTTCTTCCTTGCCTGCAGACCATTCCCAGGAGATTCTGCCTGGCTCTCCTGACGTCACTTCCGGGACCAAGCCTATCGAAGGAGATATGGCCGGCTCCGGCCCCTGTGATGTCACGTCCGGGCTCGAACCAATGGCTGAAGACCTCAATGAGCCCGAACCCTACGATCTCACTTCCTGTCTTCCCCTTTAAAAACCTCCTCCTTTTCCCTATGCCCTCAATTCTGTATTGGACTCGGTTTTGTGTACAGCAGTGCTATCATTTGAAAAGACAATTTGCAGCCAGGAAAACAAATTATACGGGTGGCTGCCCCAAACCTTGCTTTGTCTCATCGTCGCTTTTGTGACAACATCTTTTCTCTATCTCTAGATTCCATCTTTATTTCTGATTGCTGCCATTTTCTTGTGGTCAATACACTTGCTAAACACCATTTTTTAATTAATTAAATGTACTAATTCTGAATTTCAAAACACATCAAAGATCAAAATTTACAAAAAAGGTAAGAAAAAATGCACAAAATCAAAGCCTAAATATTCACAGAATCCCAAAAGTGATCAAAGAAAAGAACAACGAACCAAAAAAGAGAAAACAAGTTGATGTCTGAAATCCAAAACCAGAAGCCTAATAACATGAACCTAGTCAAAACCCAGAAAATCCAATAATTAAGAAAGTGAAGCTTTACAAGAGAGAAGTAAATGGGAACCAAAAAACTTCACTACTACATTTAATGTCACAAATAACTCTCACATAATTGTCACCCAGTTGACCACAATACCTAGAGACAATAATTGCCAATCAGTCTTGATCTTTACAAACAAGAGATTATGGAGGATAAAGTGAAGGAGCAAAATGACAACTACAAGAAAAAAATAAAGGGAGTAGCAACAATAAGTGTGTAAATAAACTATTTAATCTGCAGAAAATGGAAGTAAAGAAAATACAAAAATGCTAACCTAACATCTAGGTTTCTCTGCTTTAACCCTTCCAGGGCCTTCAATGCACATACAGTAATGTACATACCACCAGTTGGCAGCTTCTTCACTGGCATGATGATATGTACCAACCTTTCCAGTGTATGCACTTTATTATTGAAATTAAAAAGTGTAGTAGCTATCATTTAATTATATGTGTCAATTACACTATATTTCTGTGTCAGACATATATTATGTAATTTAGAGTAATAAAGGAAGTATTTATTTATTGAACTTGCTGAGCCTAATTTCAGCATACGCCACGGGCCACAGTATATATTGCAGCAACACTGGTAGAAAGTTAAGAACTAGTCACGGTGCATCACAGAGCACATTCACCTGTTTACAGTTTACATTGCCCAGCCTTTGGATAAAAGCAGGTGTACGCAGAGAAAACTCCAGGTAAACTTGCAGAGAATGGAAAATCTCCTCGCAGATACTGACAAGGCCAGGATTTGAACCCATCATGCTGGAGCTGTAAGTTAGCAGTACAATCATTGCAACATTATGATCCTGTAATATGTTGACATACTGATCTGACAACTCTATACATGTTATTTAAACATTTTTTTAATGGGAAAAGTAATTAAGTAACTACTATTCTGTGGGTGATGGAAACAAAAGCATTCAGGTTGATGCTTTCACTTTGGCTATAACTTTATATTACCAAAGGCTATTTTTAGTTGCAGTAAGTGCAGAAAGCAATAATAAATGTATGTCTGGCAACCATCCTTAATTGATTTACAGTGCTTTGCTCTTTGAAACGGGGTTGTGGCTTCCTGTACTATTATGAAGTATATTATATAATTATACAAATATTCATTTATAGTATCATGTTAAAAAAATAACAACACAGTGCCAGTTATGAAGTTTTCATGGTCTGATAGAAGAAAGCAGAAAGGATGAACACAAAAAAAAGGAAACTCTATAACAAGTTATCATATTTTTAGAACAGTGAATATCCAGCCACCCATCCATTATCCAACCCGCTATACCCTAAGTACAGGGTCACAGGGGTCTGCTGGAGCCAATCCCAGCAAGGCAAGAAACAAACCTCAGGCAGGATGACAGCCCACCGCAGAACAATGAATATTGCAACACAATATCAGACACTTATAAATCTTACAATAGTAGCAACATTTTAAAAAGAAAATAGATTTAGCCTTGGAATAATTTTTGTTGGCTATAGCCTGCGTCAATGGCAGGATTATTTATTTCCACATGAGTGCACAGATTATAACCAGGGATTGCCAAGGTAAAAAGGCTTCAGGAAAAATCTTTTATGAACTGTGGAGAAGAAAGTAGCAATATACCATTCTTCTTCAGTCTATGTGTAAGGCATTTAGTCTCAATAGAAAAGTGGGAACAAAGTAGAATCTTCAGACACCACACAATGTGGAAGGCTAGTCCTTTAGAAAACAATCTGTGTTGCCAGCAGTTCACAGAACTATCTGTAAAACCCTTGAAATGTAGGACTAACTACAGAAAAGAGACTTATTCTTTTAAAGGATAATCATGGAAAAAGGAAAAAGAAATCCAAAATATAATTCTAAAAAATGTGCAGTAGTGTGTGCTTTAATAATTATTTTTATTTTGAAATTATTATGAATCTTTCCTTTATTTATTATACTATCTGTTGGAGCAGACCTGACCAAGACTATTACGTAGCAAGACCTATATGAAAAAACAGAAACAGAAAATTATCAGGTGGCTTAAGCAAAGTTTCAACTGCAGTATCTGATTATAGCATCATTTTGCCTTGGTGCGTATTGGACTGAATAATCAACATAAACATAATGTAATTTTGGAAACAGTAATGCATATTTATACTTAAATGGAAATGCCTTTGAAAGCAGTAAGATTTTTCTTAGAAACTAAATTGGACACTCTGAATTTAGAAAATTCTGGTTGTCACAGACTCTACCATGGATTTTTATTGTCTTTCTTTTCAATCTGAGAAGGACTTGTCAATGGGAAAAAAACTGCAAAAAGAGCACTGCTAACTGAAACACTTTTTGTCAGTGCTGTTGCCACAGCAACGCAGCTCAACTAACAACCCTTAATATCAGTACCTGTAGACATTTGTATTTTGTTCTCTGTTTTACTGCCTTAAAACTTTAACCACTGGGAGTGATATTTACTGTTGTAAACCAAAGTAAATACCTGGAAAATTTAATGGATGAATTAACTTCAACTAATGTATTTCTAATTCAGGATTTATACAGCTGTACAATATTGTGAACAGATTTGCAGCTGCTTCAGTAATTATGGTGACAAGGTACATTACTTAAGTTGATTCTGCACAGAATGGCTTCTATTTATATTATCATAAAGCTATGGCATTTGTTAAATTTAATGTGGTCATTGCACTTTTAGGCATTATCAGAGCTGCCCAACAGATAGATCTAACATTAACCCATCTACTATCATGAGGCACAAAATAAACCATGCAATAGTTGTCACAAATCATTAAAATCGTTAAAATTTCCGGTTTTCTGGGGTGGCGACTTGTGCCACCACCACCTGATCAAAGCACCGTGATGTCCCTACATTGATGGATTAAAGGCCAGAAGTACACATGACCATCATTATCAAGTTCTTCCATGAGAACCCTGAATACAATGAGGACTAATTGAGGTCATTTATGTTAGGTAGAATGCATAGAGGGGGCTGGGTGGTCTCATGGCCTGGAACCCCTGCAGATTTTTTTTTCCAGCTTTCTGGAGTTTTTTTTTGTTTGATTTTTCTGTCCTCCCTGGCCATCAGACCTTAATTTTATTCTATGTTAATTAGTGTTCCCTTATTTCAATTCTTATTTATTTTGTCTTTTTTCTCTTTCTTCATCATGTGAAGCACTTAAAGATTCATTATTTGTATGAAAATGTGCTATATAAATAAATGTTGTTGTTGTTGTTGTTGTTGTAAGAGTTAAAATGTATTTTTCAATGGCAAAAACAACGTAGGCTTTCCGGGAAAGGAGAACTACAAAATAGCATAAGGAAGAAAATTTAAAATAAAATGTAATACAAGAAAAAGAGCAAAGAAAGCCACAGAACACCATACTGTGAAAAAGATGGAGGTAATAATAAAAAAGATATGCCACACAAAGGAATTATCAGTCATGGACTGAGGCAGATGCCTGTGGTCACATTCAAGGCTTATTCTTGCCATGTGCCTGTTGCCTTTAGGAGAAAAAGACCTGCAATCACTTAATGGGATAGTGTGGATTTGTAAAATAGATGGAAATAGGGGCCGCTGATGTTTTTTAGTTAGTAACAAAAAATAAGAACTGGTTGGAAAATACTTTTGTTGAAGGATGCAAAGGGGGTTGAATAGGATGATGGATACGGCTGGTGGAACTAAAGAGGTAGAGTAGCAGAGTGAAAACTGCTCTTATTAGATATATGGACATCTAATGCAGGAGCTTGTTGACTTTTGGAACAATATAATGAAAATTCAAAATGGTAAGCAGAACCTAAATAGAGTATGATTAAATATTTATAACATTTAAAAAAATATTAAGCATACACTTCTCAGAAATGTTTGTGTTTTGCATAATACATTGTGGCCACCACAAACTGCCTCTTTCTTTCATACTGGGAATACCAAGGCTCATTCCATATACCTATTAATTAGACAAAGACCTCAAGAATTTTGGTGGAAAGTGAAATGGCTAAAATCAAAACAAATGCATGTTCCCTGCTGTTCTCCTTTATTTTTACCATGTTTAATGCAAAATATGTTATTTTCCCAATGGTCTTATAACAAGAAATGCATTGACACGTCGTGCCCAAAGTTGGAAAGTAATATACGTATATCAAACCCTTCTCATTTTTTTGTCTTTAACTAATTATATGCAGTATCATATATAAATATTTTTTATAAATAAACCTAAATAACATTCTAAGACCCACTTAAATCAATGCAAGTTCCAGGGGCTCCGCAGTCTTATGCTGCAGCACTGGATGCAAGGTAAGAAAACAACTCAGTGCATTTTTCTTCCATGAATTTAATGAAAGATTCCCCCTCCCATGTAAAAAGAGATGTAGTGCATGTACCAAACACAGCTTATAAATTAAAATGTTGCATGGTAGTATATTGTTAAAACACTAGGAATAAATACTGAAAGCTGATTCACATGTTACATCTAACAATGAATGATCCAAGTGAGCAAAGACAAACCCAACGCTATGGGCATTGGGGAGGTTCTCAGGTTTATGAAAGAACACAGAATTTAGTGATACCTTAAAGAGGACAGTATACTAAAAATGCTGGCAACCAAGAATCATGTTATATTACTGGAGTTTACACATAATATCCATCCTGATATTTCCATTTGCTGTGATATGAATAAAACTGATGGAAACAGTACATATGACTGTTGCTACATTTCTTGGTTTTACTCTGTGTCTATGAAAGCATTCCATCCCAGTAAAACCACATGAGAAACAAACAAGTTTCCACTTTTAATACAAACTGCTAGATTTATTCACTTAATAAATCTTTAAGTCAATAGTAAAATATATCAGATCCATGAGATTTTAAAAAATAGATTGTTAACAGAGCGTGAAAAAAAAGACCAGAAAATAATAATCTTTGCATACTTGTTATTTGTTTTTACATTGTTTGAGGTACTATGTGTAATTTTGGCCATGACATTACAAAAAAGGAATAATAGCAGCAGAAACTATGCATAGAAGGGCAACCACACAAATCTATGTACTGAAAGACAAGTGCCAACCAGACCAGCTAAAGATGTTCAACAGAGACTACATTTAGGTCTTCAAAATTCTTAACAGGATCTACAGAGTTTATTCAGTGGAATTTTTTAATTTCAGTTAAAATTCTCGACCCACCCTTGGTAGGGGCAGAGAAGAGAAAGATGACAAAACAGATGGATATTTTGAACAATGCTGCACATGTTAATAAACAGATGTATACAATTCTAGATATATAAAGCAATTATTTGTGTTGTTTTTGTAGATAGATAGATAGATAGATAGATAGATAGATAGATAGATAGATAG
>JANRMT010062806.1:73505210-73564647 GCA_026402145.1 Polypterus bichir lapradei
TAGATAGATAGATAGATAGATAGATAGATAGATAGATAGATAGATAGATAGATAGATAGATAGATAGATAGAACTTTTTTGTCTCATTTGGCGTTTGATACAAGCGTAATGAATAAATATCTTCATATATAATATGCTACCATGGCTGTTCATTTGTCTGTACAGGATCTTAAATCATCTGCAGCTCACAAACCGTTTGAACTATTGACCTGAAATTTGGTACACATATACTACGTGACCTCGGCTGTCTGCTTTCGGGGTGATGATTTTTATTACTCTATTTATTTTTATTTTATTTTATTGTAGAATCAACTCTCTGCAGCAGGGCTGCCGTGTGGTGCATGTGTACGGCTAAATCATTCTTGAGGCAGATTGAATACTTAAGTGCCAGCTTAAGTGAAACATTAAGAAAAACGTACTAAATAACTGCAACACAAAAACTGACTTAATCAGTTTTAACGTGAAAAGAAGCTGACGGAAGAAGAGAAGAAGCGATGCCATGAGGGTAGAGAAAAGAAGAGCTGCTCAAAAAGCAACAAGCGCATCAACCTCTGAGCAAATGGATGCTAAACGTACAGAGAAAGATAATGAAAACTGTTAAGTCAAGTGTGTTCACTGCACATTATCGTGTAGTCCGCCTTTACTGGTTATTATATAATTACAAATAACAAATACACACTGGAATGACTAAAAAAACAAAATTTCTGACTTATCTAAAGATAAAAAAGCAGCCCCAGTAGGGCATTAGAATAGCATATTGAAATAGGAATAAAGTATCCCCAGTAGCATTTCTTGATGCACTTCTGCTTAATAATTCATTGGCTGGGAGTACTGTGTTAGCATGTTAGAGAGAAGCTGTGTAGCGTTGTTCTTAATGGCATTCATTTTTGTCTTAATTCTCTCCATTGCTACGACCTTCAGGGTAGAGTTCAGAAAAGCAATATTTGTATACAAAAATAAATTGTAAAACATCAAGTTCAAAATATACACAAAAGAAGAGCTAAAATGTGAATATTTGAACATTAACATAACACATGAAAAGTTACTTTTCAAGTACATGTAGCGTTTTTTTATTTGCAATAGAATGGATTGTCTTTGTAAAATTTTATTGCACTTGTTATGTTTTCACTTGATTAAGTTGTGTTTTGTTCCGTCAAGAAAATAAAATGGAATTTAAAATACATCAATGAAATATATAAAACTGACAAAAGTAGACAGAGATGGTTTAGATGCATTAGAGAATAAAATTAAGATTCATGGCAATAAAACAAGATATATTTTCATATTTATAAGAAAACAAGAAAAGGCTTTGATGCTTGCATGGATTTTGCCAAGAGAGTCACTCTAATTCAACTCTGAGAGCAGAAAGAAAACCAAAAAATATATATATAGATAGATATTTGTAATCCAGTAACCATGATTTGTAAATAAATAAATGGATATAACAAGAAAATACGTTTACACGCAGCAAAATTCTGACAGCTGCTTTGGGGCACACTCAGTTGAATTTATCATTTACTGACAGGAATGCTGTAATTCTGTGTTGGGCACTGCATGATTAGTAAAGACTGTACTGAGTTGTTACTTCATTCATCCTTACCACTGTTGATACATTCTACACTAAATTCGACCAAATGATCATTCTCCTTTCCACATTTCATCTACACAGTTATGAGACACCAGTTACACTAAATTAATGGACAAATGCAAATAAGAAACTGAATACTGAAACTGTAAGAATTAGATTTCTATAAACAAGCCATGTTTTTACATTTTTTCCCCTTTAGACAGGTTCACTTTCTGTTTTCTTTATCTACACAGGAACAAAGCACATATGTATGCATCAGACTAAATAAGTACATCTCTTGGTTCTCAGTTTGGCAGTGACATGCAAGACTAATTAATTTTTGGTCTAATTCATAATAGTGAATAGTTCAGATTGCACTAGTACAACTATGAAAACAAAAGACAGTTTGAAGCTGAAAAGATATTGACTTAAAAAATTGTGTCTTTTGCATTTTTGAAGCACGCTTGTCACAAGAAAAAGGAACTGGAAGTAGTACATTTTTTCACAGGTTTTTGAAATTATCTTTTTTGAGGTAATAATACTTTTCTTGTTCACTTATCTGCTTACAGCTGCTATTGTTGGTGGTGTTCTGACATATTCCATAGGTATGCCATCAATTAATACAAGCCTTGCTGTAGTTTTAGCCTTCATGTTTTTCTCCTTTTTTGTCTTCAACTCTGTTTCATCAATTATGTTCTGCCATGGCTTGTGCTAATTGTCTGATATAGTGGAAAAGCCATCAAAAATCATTTGATTTTAGTACATATCTGCTGTTAAAATATTTTGACTGTGAGCAATTCAAAACATGAACCAATGCTGGGGACACATGCGCACTGAAATCATATTTTTTCTTAAACCATTTGTATGCATGACTGGTACACATACTGACACGATATTTTAATGGTAGATACACACTTTAAATCTGGTTAGATCCATCAGGTTATCTCGGATGTGTTACCATCAAGCAATGAAATCTGACTATTTACTATTATGCTTCCATACATTGTTGGGTCTGCCATATCTGTGAACATGCCGCCTTCTAATATCTATTCTGTGCTATCTTTATTTTTCTCTAAATGGAAATTGGTACAGGCTGTGTGTGAATTATATGAAAAACATTATAATGGCATTCTCTGTGATTTTATGTATGATTTTACCTTGCTGATATCAGGAACTGCGAAACCACTTGCTGAAGGGTGATTGTGACAGGGACTATTTTTCTCCTTTTACATTATGTGTTAACAGCCTGAAGCAAAAGCGAAGCATGGTGTGTTAGTTAAGCATGCAAATTAGAGTTTTATTGTACTTTGTATACGTAACAATACATCTGAACTGAACTGATTTCACAGCATTGTATTTTTATCAAAGACTTAGACTGCTGAAAGACGCAGGAGCATCTGCATGTTGATAATAAGTTCACTGTGCCAATCAATACACAGCATTATTCACTTTCTATGGTATGTCGAAAAAAACAAAAAAGCAGATTATGCAAAATAGCTGAATAGGTTTAAAGAGATGAAAACCACACTGACCAGTTATTAAATTTCACAGTATATTCTGAGTTGTTCTTGCTGAGAATAGCAATTTTACATCAACTTTGTATTATTTGTAGTAATTTATACCAAACACAGCTGATAGAGTGTTCCATGTTAATGTGGGATCCAGTAGCAACATGCATATATCCATAATCACCTCCTTGCTACAGATGCTTCACATGGTTCATGACTAAAATCACTCGCACAACAACAGTTTGTCTGTGATCTCCTTCATGACACATAGTGAAAGACTGTGAGTAATTGTAAGTGTGACATTTTTTCAGGGGTTATTGTCTAGATGTCTACAAGACAGAGGCAGCAATTCACATCTGGCTATCAGCATTCAAAAATGGCAATAACAGTTCTTGAAAACTATTTTCTGATGCTGGAAAAGTCCACATTCCACCACTGGAGCTGAAAGATTATTGCAGAAGGGGACAAGCAGAGAGGTAAAGCACACAGCTGGTCTCTCATTAAAATGGCTACATCTCACAAATATATTTTGTTTATTTTTTCTTCCTAAATTGATATTAATACAATGTTTTACAAAATGCATGCAATCCCAAGATATGGTTTGGTACTTGGCAACTCTCTTTACTCGAAGAACTGATGTATATGGAAACATTTAGGCTTTTGTTTTAACATTTGGACTTTGAATGGGCCCCTTGAAGCCCATTTTAAAGTGCAGGAACAACATTTATAAAAATGTTTCACTTTAGAAAATAAATTTGCAATTTATAAAAATGTAAATGAACAGCCACTGAAATTCAGATCCTGTTTTTCATTCACAGACACACCCTTCCAAGAAGACTATGTCTGTGTATGACGCTACATTTTATTTATTTAAATTTCCAAACCTGTAAATGATAGGCCATTGCATCACATTCCCCAATCAAAGGAGTGCTAGATGGCAACCCTTAAAGCTTACTTAAACCCACATAGCAAGAAGCTGCTGTATTAGGGGCCTTATTTATAATAGGGATGTACAGTCAGATCCATAAGTATTTGGACAGTGACAGAATTTTCATAATTTTGGCTTTGTGCACTACCACAATGGATTTGAAATAATACAATCACTATGTGATTGCACTGTAGACTTTCAGTTTTAATTTAAGGGGTTTACCAAAAATAGTGTATGAGTGACTGACATTTTTGTGTGGAATTTGCATCTAGAAGCTGTCACTGTGAACTCTGAATATGAGGTCCAAAGAGCTGTCCTTACAATTAAAAACATTCCATCATTTGGATGAGAAAACAAAATAAACCCTTTAGAAAGACATCAGAAACACCAGGAGTGGTCAAATCAACCATTTGGAACATTCTTAAAAAGTAGGAAAGTACTGGTGAGCTCAGCATCTCCAGAAGGCCTGGACAATCATGGAAGACAACTGTGTTGGTTGTTTGCAGAATTCTTTCCTTGGTGAAGAAAAACCCCTTCACAACATTTAGCCAAACCACGAACACTCTCTGGGATATAGATCTATCATTGCTAAAGACTACAATCAAGAGAAAACTTCAAGTAAGTAAATACAGAGGGTTTACCACAAGGTGCAAAACATTGGTAAACCTCAACCACAGGAATTGCAGATTAGACTTTTCCAGAAAACATTTTTAAAAGCCTGTCCAGTTCTGGAACAATTTTATTTGCCATCATTAAGCCATCAGGAATGACTGCTTCCCTGCTTTGAAGTGAGTTTATAGCATCTACTAATTCTGAGAGTGTCAGAGGTTTATCCAGTTTCATGACACCGAGAGCATCAAGTGTGGAAGCTGTAATGAGTCAAAGAACTCATTAGATTGTGTCATTAGATTCTTCAAAGCCCAGGACTATCAACTGACCTCAGCCCAATCGGCCATACATTTCACTTGTTGGAGACAAAACTGATGGCAGAAAGTCCAATGAACAAGCAGCAACTGAAGACAGCTGAATGTACAGTAAAGCCTGGCAAAGTTTAACTAGGATGGAAACCCAGCATTTAGAGATGGCCATGGGTTCCAGACTTCAGGCAGTCATTGACAATAAAGAATTTTCAACCAAATATCAAAAATGATCATTAAATTTAAGATTATGTTAGTTTGTCCAAATACTTTTCAGCCCCTGAAAATAGGAGGACCGTGTACAATAATGTCTGTCATTCCTCAATGGCTCATATATGTTGGGTAAACCTCTTAAATTAAAGCTGAAAGTCTACACTTCAAATACATAATGATTGCTTTATTTCAAATCCATTGTGGTAGCATGCACAGCCAAAATTATGAAAATTGTGTCACTGTCTAAATATTTAATGACCTGACTGTATATGTGAAATACTAACAGGTGACCTCATGGTAAGGGTCGCCTGCCTTTATTTGATCTTATTTCAGAGACTAAACATCACAGTTCAAGGTGCAGGGACTATTAACACACTATACAGCTGCAGAAAGCAATACAGTGGGATGCATTTCCAAATGGGTGCCTAGGCCCTTTTAAAAATGGGTGTATCGTTCATGTAAGCACCCAACCTAGGCTTCAGCTTAAGATTTTTTTCCTGTACACGGCAAATTTAATCTGGCCACTTGGACCCAGAACGTTAATTACAGTATATTTAACCAGATGGGTAGCTGTAAGGTAAACCATTACATTTTTAACAAAGTCATTTCATTTTTTTAAAAATAATAACACAACAACTAAATTTATTCTTAATAAATGCATTTTTAACAACATTTGTTAAGAATGTCACTAGTAACATAAAACCTTAACATAATAATTAATTAAATTACAAGGAATGACCAGACTGAAAATATATTTTTAAAACATCCCACACAAGGCTAAACTTCTCTGAAAGGTAATAACAGAGGCTTAGGCTCATTAACAATAAAGTCTTGATACTTGGAAATGCCTAATTGCCTTCCTTTTCATAACCCATATGATATTAATTAATTAATTGCATTATAATAATAATCACCCAGGATAACTAAAAATTGGTCGAGGAAAGGAAGCAGTAATTCAATATTAAATTCAATTAAAGCCCCAATTAGAGATTTCTCTACAGCGTTTAACTGCATAAACCAGAAAAACAGAAAATAAGAAAGCCATTACAAGTCCAAAAAAGGTTTGCTACCAAGGGCTTTCAATTTCTTTCAATTTATGTAAGTTATTTAAACATAAATGTAACAAATAGGGTAAATTAACTGATAACAATAAATTAGCTGGTTTAACAGAAACTTTAAAAGCTACCTATTTACTTAGAAAAAAATGATGTTTTGTGTGAAAACATAGTAAGTAAATTTTAATGTAAGTAAAATTCAGTGGGTGCTATAGAGCTTTAAACTATATTGCCAAAAACAGCCTTCACTGTTCTAGGATCAGGCAGTGTACAGAAGTAATAAAAAGGCTAGCTAATGTAGATGGTACAGTAGGTTATATAGCACATTGTGGGGAGTAGAAGTCAAAACAGGGTATGTTTTAAAACATACAATGTCCTTGAGATGCCATATCTAGAGGACTGCTAACAGTTTTCCTTTACATATTATTAAGTACACATAAAAAACTACAAGTTTTCAAGTTGTTAACTGTAAGGGATAACTAACCAGGATGAAGTTTTGTTCATTTTAAGAATAATCAGATTAAGAAGAGAAATGCACAACAAGTATTTACTAAGATAATAAGTAAATGTAAAGGAAGTTGATGCTTTACAGTGATTCTTTCAACAAGGATAGAAGGGCACCGAATATAGGGACATGGAACAAGCTAACTAGCAGTGTAGATGAACGTACAACCTTAAAGGATATTAATATCGTAACATAGTATTTACATGGACACATATAGTGAATGCCAGTTAACAATCTGTGCCGGGTGGAATTGCCTTTTCTCAGCATACACACTTTACTCTTCTTTTTTAAGATTGTGATAAGTTTACAAGAATGTTTACCTACATATAGTGTGAAATTAGCATTTTTTACTATGCAGAATTTCTTTAGATCAAAAGCCTGATTTGTTATTAAAAACTGAATTACTGCTCTGTAGGACAGTCTTAAACTGTCAGATAGGCGTATGAATTTCTGGAAGCAGGCAAAATTAATAAAAAAAGGGGACAATTACATTTTGCCTTATAAAACTAGAAGTGTACTCTTACAATCTTCAGATTGAGCTGCTGGAATAGAGCTGCAACTCTAAAATGCTATCAGCTGCTGCCGTTCTCCTTGACACAACATTCTTATCTATTTGTGTACTGTTCGGGAACAATTAAAAAGGCAAAAAAATGTTACAGACGCTTTTGACAAAATTGTTTTATATAACGCACATGCTCTAAAATGAATTAGTGAGAGTTTATCTGTGCAGTGCTATTCACTACACAACAAAAAAGACACAGACTAAGGGAAGAAAACCTTGTTAGTCCTGTGCACAAAAGGTTATGTTGGGACCTCAACTCGGTCTTCAGAACTCTTAGAGATAGTGATAAAGCAGAGCCTGCATAATTCTTCTAGTTAAAGTGTAAAATCACATATTTAAGAGCTGCATTTAAAATTAAGGAGAAATACATTTAAAACAGAAGGCATGAAGACCGTTCTTACACAAAGAGCCATGGGAATAAATACTAGTCATGTAGTTGAAGCAAAATCCTTGACTATTGTTAAAATGTATCTAGATGAATTACTGGGATAACTTGGCTATTAGCTAACCAAACAGACTGAACAATTTCCTGTTGTTGGTCAAACTCCTTACATTCTTAATTATGTTGATATGCATTTTTTCAGAAGTAAGGGTCAGGGTCTTACATAATTAGGTGTGAAAAATAGAGGGATTGAAAAAGAAAATAGTGATGTGACAGATATTTATTTTCACATCAGAAAGGGGTGCTATAGCCTTTGTAATATAGACTTCACAAGCAAAATACTATCGGAAAAACACACATATAATAAAATTCACCGGAAAAGGCGCATTATTTATAGTGAGATATAGTAAAATAAAATCATGCATGCTTGCTATCATTTTTCATGAATTTTTTTAATCATATAATAGCGGTACATTTCAGTGTCGTATATGTCTGTAGTACTAGGGTGTTATACCATGTTAGCCATTATGGATGTAGTGAGAGGTCAAGCAAAATGACACCTTTTATTGGCTAACTAGAAAGATTACAATATGCAAGCCTTAGAGGCAACTCAGTCCCCTTCTTCAGGCAAAATTACCTGAAGAAGAGGCCTGAGTTTCCTCGAAAGCTTGCATATTGTGATCTTTTTAGTTAGCCAATAAAAGGTGTCATTTTGCTTGACTTCTCACTACATTTAATCATTTAATTAATTTCTGCTTTCTCTTCTTAAAGAAGACATTCTACAAGGTAAGTTTAGTAGTCCATACATACATAAATATTTATGAATCTAGTGATTACAGTTACAAAACATCTAGTACTTTTGCAATGGAACTAAAGAAATCATTTCATGAGATTGAAGCCAGTGTTTAAAAGGGTACCACAACAAAAAAAATCATGCAATGAGAAATATTACTTACTTAGCGCATGTATAAATGATAGCCCGTTCTCATTCAATTCTAACCACAAAAAGTAAGTTCTCTTAGTTTGCTATTTTAGGACAGAAATCTAATTATGTACTCAACATTGAAGAACACAAATGTGAAACTTACAACCTTTAGTGTGAATTCACTTGGGAATATGGATTTAATATACACTTCTGAGGATCTCTTTAAAAAATAAAGATGTTTAACTGTGAAAAAAGAGAAGTAGAGTCTAATGCCACAAGAGATTTCATATTCCATCTAAGCTGGTAACACATGTTTGGCAAATAAGAGAGTTTTTGTTTCTATTAAAGTACCTTTCAAAAATGTTCATATCTAAAAAACAACAAAGGAGCCTTTTATTAATCCAATTAATGTGTAATAACTGCTTTTAAGAGTATAAGCATATTATGCTTTGTAATGAACTATTTTTCTTGCAAAGTTATATACTAAACTTACAGTAGCATGTTATTGTAAACTTTGCAGTAGAATTATTTGTACTTTGACTTCTTTCATGTACAAAGTTTTTTCACTTCTGTGTTATTATTACAGTCCATTCTTGCACTCACAGGAGTACATCATCCGAACATCCTATTCCACTTGCTGAGATTGTCGGAGTTACTGTGTGATTGATTTGTAAGAAATGCAGTTCTATAATTTTCTGTCTTCAATGTGTTGCCATTAAAGGGAGTGTAACTTTTTTTATAAAGTGGTCTATCATCTATTGCAGTTGTTTTCAAGTTCATTCTTGGAGGTCCTCTGCGGTGCCAGGTTTTTGTTTTGACCAGTGTCACGATCAGTCACTCATTTTTACTTTTAATTGTTCTCATTCTAAAATCAGCTGTCCTTTTTATTTTATCTCCTATTTTGCATTCAGACATGTGGATTGGTGTTTATCTTTATAAGAAGTTAACAAATATTTCTTTTTAACATAAATATTTTTGGATGACTAACTCTGTCATTTTCTTCTTAATGTACTTTTTCTCTGGAGTGTGCTCTCCTAATAGTAGCTGAATACTGACAATTAATGACAAGCAAAGCAGACACCAGGGCAAGTAATACTCACTGCTAAAGGACACCTATTTTAGTGTCATACACTTATGTGCTTATTAGTAAATAATGGTACAAAACAACTAGAAAATAAATAAGAACAAAATGCTGAAGAGCAAAAAACAATTCTTATGCATCTGAATTCCAGTTTTGTTCTGTAAAAAAATATGATAAGCAGTTTTAACTTCTGAAATCATACCAAAAAATCAAATAAGTTACCGCTTGCTTAAGTAACACAAGAGTCTAATTAAATAACAAATTGATTGGAATGAAAATCTGTAGTATTGGGGGTCTCCAGGACGAACTTGAGAACCACTGATCTATTGTATGGGTGAGTGTGGTAATTATTTGAATGTGCATATTTAATAAAATGAATTTAACACTTTTTAATTAAGTATATTTTTTTAATTGTGTGTACAGATAACCTATGTATCCTGTTGAAGTTACACTCATACTTGAGAGTTTTGTGTGTGAACACAAAAACCTGCTTTAGTCTATGTGATAATCCAGTTAAAATAGCAAACAAAGCCTTAGGATATATACTGTATTAGGAGTTGCTGACTTCAAGTCTTGGAATTCATGGTCAAGTTATATTTCATCTGGATGTGTGCAATACTGGTTGCCACATTATTAAAAAAAACAGTTATAACAAGAGCCACAGGGAAGATTCTGGGAGAATATGTTACTTTGACAGATGAAGAGAATCAAATGTAATTAGTCTTGAATAAGGAGGATAAATCGTGGATCTTATTTACCCTTTCTGATCTGTGATGGGTATTGACAAAGATAACCTTTCAGATTAAATCAAGCAGCAAAGCACAAACAGGTGACATTGATGAGGGTAAGTTCCATTAAGGTTGAAATAAAGATACACATTTTGTCTACCGAATAACTTCACAAATATAACCTAACTGGAGCGTCACGTGGAACTAAAACATGGCAGCACTGGAATATATGAAATAATAAGTCCTCTATATAGAAAAAAACAAATGTATCTTTAATGTGATGTGTCATTATAATTTTAAGATGTATATACCTATATTATTCTATATTAGAATAATGGACTCTTACCATCTTTCCTTTGTTGTTTTATTTCAGGTTATACTGATTTAAAAATAAAATATTTAAGGCCTATATACACAAAACATAATTTATTCATTACTGGAAGTATACAGCATATTAATATCACACAAATTTAAAAAGAAACTGACATCACAAACATTAAATATGAAACGCTCGCTAAGCAGAACTAGAATTAGTGTCAGTTATTTTTCTAAGATTTAGTGATGAAAGGGATAGCTCAAACAGATACTCCAGAGGCTCAGGGTGTGCTTCACATTAAATACAATATGCAAAACATCCATAGCATTGAAGCTGATAAATATTGCATGCTATATTTGATGTAGTCCAGATGTACTTAACATCTGGTATTCTGTTTTCCAAGTCTTTGTTTTTAGAGAAGTAACAAACAATTTTCCACATCCAATATTCAAGTATGACATTCTCATTATAGGGACACTGAATTTGATTTATACAATGTACAAATCATTCATCATACTAACTCATTAGATAATGAAGAAAGAAGCAAATGCCAGATATTTTAAGCATATAAAAGTGCAAATGTTTCCTTCAGTAATTATTTTAAATATATTACAGAACTGCTTCGATGATGCTGTAACAATACATTCCATGTATTTACATATCTATAATTATTTATTGACACCTGTTTTTCCATTTTTTTTACCTTAACTGATTTTACAGTTCATGACTGTAAAGCATTGTATCCCTACACTACCTTTATATTAATTTTTCCCTAAAAAAGCTTTTTTTCAACTAGAACACAAATGGTAAGGCACAGCTATTTTTAAAGATCTTTTCTCTACTGTTCATTGCTTATGCACATGATACAGTAAAACAATAAAGAGCAGGAATAAGCTGTGTAATTATATTTGTGCAGCCAGGATAAATCACAGAGACTGCTGTATTGGACACTTTGAAAATACATTGGATCCATTAGACTAATACTTGTGGATGGGCAATGAGCCGCTTGGAGTCAGAACCTGCTTTAGTTTACGATTTTTACTGATTTAATTTTTCAGTAGCGATTAATACCTTTTTGTTCTTGTGTTTAACAGGGAGCTCCCGCTATCTCTGCTAAGATTAGCGAATTCAAGTATTGAAGCACAATAAGAGAATCTGCAAAAGCTGAATTGTCTTCTTCATCTACAAGCTATTCGGCTACAGCTGGGATTGTGATTACACATTTCTATATACAGTAGTATTTCTTTCTTTTATAACAAACAACATAATACTTTTCTGATTATGCTTTTTAAAATTATAGTAATTATGCTTGGATATTCTGAGTATGCGCTTGTTTTGTTCCTAGTTGAATGAAAATGAATATCAGGTGTAAGTGGCAAATGTGTTTGTGTCTCTAATTGTACAAAAATCCTAAATGTCCCACAGTCAGTCTCCCTAGTGGGGTTAGGGGTAGGACACCATTTTCTTTTTTCTGTTTTTTAAGATTTAAGGTTGCTCAGAATACAAGGGTATGAAGAAAGCAATTTAGTTATTGAAAAATTACAATGTGAGCAACAACAAAGCAGGGCCTGAGCTGCCTTGATTTTACCTTTCCAAAAAATCATATGCAGCTGAATATAAAGGAAATGGCAGTTGAGGAATCAGGGAGAACCGATCAAAGCAATTAGAGGAGTTATTAAAAGGTAAAGGGCAAGGATGAATGTTGGAATCAGGAATATTAAGAATAATGTTTTAAAAAAAATAAAATTAGTTTCTGGGTGAATTGTTTGATATTTTCAAATGGATTGCAACAGACATCAACTTATGTATTAACTCCTATGTTTTCATTGCACTGGGGATTTGTTTTTCTTGTATTGTAACAAGCAAACAGTGTCAGAGTGTGAAGCAGACAGTACTGCCTGAATTGTGTGCCAAACTAGTACAGTTTTCAATATATGTTAGTAAGTGTATAGATGGCTTAATTTTTTAGCTAGAATAAAAATATGAAGAACATAGAAATTTTAATGCTAACAGATAGCTATATAAGGTAAGGAAGAAGGAAAGTAACAAATATGATTACAGAATAACTCCTCTATAGAATGCTCTTTCAAAGCTGAAGATAGTTAGTAACCAAAACATTCTTTATATTCTTGTTCCAAATGATTAAGTCAGGCATTCCATTAAAAGCAAAGGGCAGAATCTCTGTATCAGTGCTATGGACAGTAAAATTTTTCCATTTCATTATTGCTTGTATTATAGTTGTATTAGAATGATTCTACATTAGGTAGGAAATATGTTAGCTTATTGTACAGGACTTGATGCCACTGTCATTTAACCTTCTGTTATGGTATTTTTCTTTATGCTTTAATAAACAAAATTAAACCTTTTTAACATTATTTTGGTTTCACTGAAGAGTTAAGCAGGGTTAGGGACATTAACTACAGGAAGATGGAATTTCAGGGTTACGGCTGACTCAGGTACAAGGCCCTAAGGTCACCAGTGCCTCCTGATCTCTCACCCTTATTTCTGAGAAAAAGACAGACGACTTGGAATCTTCAACTCCCAGGCCTGTCTCTAGACAAGGAGGCCATTAGTGAGCCTGTATGGACTGGTACTTCATGCCCAGTACAGCAATGATAAATCCTTTACATGGCTGTGGGAGCCTAAACATAAAATAATAATAATAAAATAAGAATATAATAAGTTTGATAAATGAGAGCAGACTATGTAGTCCTTTAAGCCTTTTATTTAGATACAGCTTATCATGATATGAGTGCACAGCTATGTTGAAGAGGGTGAAAGCCTCCAGGGAATCCATAGACAAAGTCTACCATGTGCAGTTTGGCCCCAGTGGCTGACTTCACCCTAACCAGGTCTAAGAGGGGCCCTGGCTTTTACAATTCAAAATATCGTTGTAATTATCCGTATATATAATATTAATACACATAAAAACTATTCTAGGGAAAGGAACCATTAAACACCTTGGATAGCAAGGAGAAGTCGAAAGAGTAATCCCCACAATAGCAATAATATATTTATAATTAACAAAAAGAATAAAAATGGCAAAAAGAGCAAAAACCAATCCATGGCGAACAAGTCCCAACACACAATCCAAATTCAAAACCCAAGAACAGAAGCAAAAAATATTCCAGAGCCAGAAAAATTGTTATTTAAAGTAATATACTCTATGAGAATATAATGACCACTGAAGGATGCGCTGTCAGCTTTAGACTATAAACACTGAGGGTGGTCCTTTAGCCATGACATCAGGGTGTATCCGCCTCTCTGGGTTGCATCCACAAAAAACAATTAACATAAGAGAAAAACACATTACTCAAAGATAGTAAATAATATGACAATGTTAACAAAAACACATAATTACAATAAACATATAAAAAAATAATACATTAGAATAAACAAAAACAGAGAAGTAAAATATACTGAGACCACGAAAAAAGAACCTGGCTAATACATGAAATAATTCAATACTTGGCTAAGTTTCACCCATATATTTTTCAAATGCTATCAAGGTTCCTGTAAGACTCTGTTGATTTCTTCTAGATTCTCATGGCTCTTTGCATAAATCAATCCTTCCTGGCCTTTGCTCCAAACGCACTGCTTCTTAACTTTTAATAGTATCCTGGAGAAAGTGACTCATCATTTAACTGAAAGAATTCTTACGGATCAGTTTCGTCAATGCTTTTGAAAATTTTAAAGGCCTAATTTACATTTCCATGTAAACTTATCTGCTCAGGACTAAAGCGGTTTAATTCCCTTAACCTGTCTGAGTGTGACAGGCCCCTTAGCCTTCGCTGCACAGCTTTTAGAGCTGCTATGTCTTTTTTGCATAGTAGTGACCAAAACTGCATACATTTAAGATCCTAAGCATAACATACCTTGATTTGCTTTCAACATTTGTTAAAACAGTAATCTAGCATGTTACTTGCCTTTTTAATTGCTTCTGCAAATTGCTCTGATGATGAAAATATTGTGTCAGCATAAACCAGTAAATTCTTTACTGTGACTGCCTGCTGTTGAACTTGTTATCAATACTGCATTCAAAATCAATAGCCTTTTGTATATGTGAGGCACTTTGCACATCTCTAAATTAAACTGCAGTCACTGGCTAACTCTTCTGTGGAGATGGATATAAAAATATCTGCATCACTCGACACCATGATTTTTTTCAATGCTCCTACATGAAAAAGTACTTTTTCTTTTTAAAGGATAGAAAAATGTGATTGTTCCAATTTCTTTAGAACAAGTATAAATCCTGTAATTATGCTAAATGAACATTTCACAAAAATGCTGAGAGATGTACTGGAAATGCTAAACTGGTGTGACTTGTGGTGTATTTGTAGAGAATATCAGCATTTTATTGACAGGCTATAATCTACATATTGAATCTCCTCCTTCTGCTTTTGTCTATCAAAGTAACAGTTTTGGGTTTCAGTTTTTCCTTTTGACATTTTAAATTTGCATTTGAGATATAGTTTATATTTAAAACATATTATTTTTAACCATATTTCCTAATCAAGCACATATAGTAAGCCTGCTACACTATATCCAGCCACCCAGAAATTGGTTGCACTTGAGACTCTGATTTAAGGGGAGTTAACTGAATAAATTCCCCTTACTAGAGTGAAATAATAAGTTAGGCTATAATGTTTTCCCTTAAACACACTGCTGATAATTATCTTGCAGTCGGGCTTCTCTCTTTTCAAGTGTTTACTTCATCCTGTCAACATGGAGAGGAGATAATAAACAACACTTGAGTATACAATTATTTTCCAAAGGCTTCAACAGGTGATTTCAGCCTATATCAAATATGCTGTTAAATGGCAAAAGAAGCCATTCAAACAGTTTTCCAACAACAATCATTTATCAAATGTAATAAATTTTAGTTCAGAATCTGCTGAAAGGAAAGAACATGTCACAAACATACCATTCTGTTTTGCACAAAAACATAAAAATCATACCAATAATGTACCAATGATAATGAATGACATTGTTGTCATCCTATTGCTTTTGATTTCAGACCAATGGCTTTATTCTTTTGCTTTTGTTCTGAGTATTAAACTACTAGTTTTCACTTCTTATTAGAAACACTGGCTAACCTGAGCAACACAAAATCAGAGCTGTGAACTTTAATTTTATTTAACAAAGATACGTGGGTTTGGGAGATAGAGGGATTGATTAATAATGTTTGTTTGATAAAAGGCAGTGCAGGATTTTCAGCTCTGTATTTTTTCATTATCCACAGATTATTTTTTTTTTTCACAGGACCACGAATTTTCCTACCACATTCAAAAGTTGGATAGGTTAGGTTAATTGGCTAGGTAAGGCCGGGTTTATGCTTCATGCGACATGACATGTGCACCTGTGGACGCTACTGCTACGCAAGTGTTGTACTGTTTATACTTGCATGTGTATTTTAAATAAATCTGGAATATTCCACCAGGTGGCAGTGTGAGATATCATCACGGTGAGAAAAGGTTCGGCTTCCCTGTGTTGTAAATTGCCTGAAACATCCATTAAATACCGAGGACAACTTGCCACAATATCTCTGAATAGAATGTTTAATGATTACATCCATCAACCCAGGGATGCACCCATTCCAGCAAGCATCAGGCGAGAGTCAGAAACAATCCCTGGATGGGGTATCAGCTCATCGCAAGATGAATACAAGCACACACATATTGTACACTAGCATCACCAAATCCCCAAACCTTTATGTCTTTGGGAGGAAACCGGAGCACACTGTGGAAACCCACCAGGAAAACATGCAAACTCCAGGCATGACTCTCTACTGCGAGGTAGCAGCGCTACCACTCTGCCACCGTGCCGCTCCCACATGTGTAATTATTAACATTATTTATTATTTAAATAAAGTTAACGATTTATCTGTTTTATCATGAAATTGATATCAAGTATAAATCTAACGATTCTAAATGTGCAGAGAGCTGGTATATCATAAATTTAATGTATTCTGTGTGGCATTGTAACTTACCACTTCTTTCAGTTCAGGAGGAAGCCCCAGAAGCACATAGCGATTAACAACTGGGTCGCTTTTAAAATGACATTTACAACAGTCTACTTTAATCTATACTAATAAAAGGCAAAGCCCTCACTGACTGACTGACTGACTCACTCATCACTAATTCTCCAACTTCCCGTGTAGGTAGAAGGCTGAAATTTGGCAGGCTCATTCCTTACAGGTTACTTACAAAAGTTAAGCAGGTTTCATTTCAAAATTCTACGTGTAACGGTCATAATTGAATCCTACTTACGTACATATATATGTCCAAGCCTGCAGCTCGGTCACCATGTGAGGCAGCGTTGCGTCCCCCATCACCACGCCTCCCACGTAGTTGGCTGCCTGCCTATATTGCGTCCCCCATCCCCATGCCTCCCACGTAATTCACTGCCTGCCCATATAAGGCCGTCCTTCACTCCTGTCTCTTCATTTCCTTCCTTGGTTCGCCACAGTATTCACGTCTCCCAGCTGATAACTGCAGCCTTTTTATTTAATCCACGGCTTCTCCGCTGTTTTATTGTTCGTTTATTACGATGCAAAGTTAGCAATGAAGGTGGTTGTATGCTTACAATGCTTGACAGATGCCAAATGTCACTTCAACACAAGTCCTGCAAATACTAACGTAATTGAAACAAACCATGAAACTCAAATCGATTATGACAGCAGCAATCCAAGCTGTGAGAAAACAGTAAAAAGGAGACGTGTCAGACGTCGTGGTACATGTTCTGATGCAGCTAGATGAAAACAATTTCGTGACGCTGCCGCCAAATACTCGCAGAAAAATCCACAAGTTAATAGACACGCTGTCGCTAAATACTCCCAGGCTAATCCACAAGTTCATAGAGACGCTGTCGCTAAATGCTCGCAGGTAAATCCACACGTTCATAGACACGCTGCTACTAAATACTCGCAGGCAAATCCACAAGTTCATAGAGACGCTGGCGCTAAATACTCCCAGGCAGATCCACAAGTTCATAGAGACGCTGTCGCTTAATACTCGCAGGCAAATCCACAAGTTCATAGAAATGCTGTCGCTAAATACTCGCAGAAAAATCCACAAGTTAATAGACATGCTGTCGCTAAATACTCGCAGGCAAATCCACAACTTAATAGAGACACTGCCGCTAAATACTCGCAGGCAACTCCACAAGTTCATAGAGATGCTGTCACTAAATACTCGCAGGCAAATCCACAAGTTCATAGAGATGCTGTCACTAAATACTCGCAGGCAATTCCACAAGTTCATAGACACGCTACTGCTAAATATTCGCAGGCAAATCCACAAGTTAATACCGGGAATGCCTGTTAAACATCTTAGATTCACGAATAACGATTTGGGTAGTGAGATGTCTATCGAGGTGATCACCATCGATCAAAGAACTGTCACTTACCGAGTGGTTTCCATGCCCGGAGATGGCGCCTGGCTTTTACATTCTCTGTGTTACATATTGCACGGCCATATCAGGCTCAATCTTGATATCCGGAGGAACATTGTGTCTTATGTATTGATTGACTGGGACAGTTTCAAGGTGTGGACTGATGATGGTACAGGAGATAATTATACTACACAGGAGCACTATAAGAGTGAAATGCTTAAGCCCTTCACCTATGCTTCTGCATATGAGTTGATGGCTGCCGCTGAATTGTTCGGTTGTCGCTTTCACGTCTACCGCAATGGCCAAATATTTTACACCTTTGGAGAACCACCAATGGCTCTTAAACATCTTAGATTCACAGGTGACAATTTGAGTAGTGGACACTTTGATGTTTATGAATGTTTCAACTCTCAAAAGCTGAATGTGAAGTTATCGATGAAGCCAGTTGTATGCTTACAATGCTTGACAGATGCCGAATGTCACTTCAACACAAGTCCTACAAATACTAACGTAATTGAAACAAACCATTAAACTCAAACCGGTTATGACAGCAGCAATCCAAGCTGTGAGAAAATAGTAAAAAGGAGGCGTTTCAGACGTCGTGGTACATTTTCTGATGCAGCTAGACGAAAACAACTTTGTGACGCTGACGCCAAATACTCGCAGAAAAATCCACAAGTTAATAGACATGCTGTTGCTAAATACTCGTAGGCAAATCCACAACTTAGAGACTCTGCCGCTAAATACTCGCAGGCAAATCCACAAGTTTATAGAGAAGCTGACGCTAAATACTCGCAGGCAATTCCACAACTTAATACCGGGAATGCTTGTTAAACATCTTAGATTCACGAGTAGCGATTTGGGTAGTAAACACTTCGATGAATGAAACCTGTTATCTTTACAACGGCTGTCAAACACGGAATGTAACTAGAACACAACACGTCCTCCAAATACAAACCTGATTGAAAGAAATAATGATAATGAAATAATTGATGACAGCAACACTCATAACAGTGACAAAACAATTACATTGACAATCATGTTACGTTATTTTTAAAATGTTTCCTTTTCTTTTTCATAACTTATTTAACACACTACTTCTCCGCTGCGAAGCGTGGGTATTTTGCTAGTATTAAAATAAACTACAAGATTAAAGCCGAAATTTCCACTTTAATCACAAAAGACCTTATCATTGTGTCCTTGATTTTTTTCTCTGTGGCTGAAATACACTGCCATTTATTCTGATGCTGTTGTGAAGGTGCATAAAATAAAAAAAGACGTGAGATTTTTAAAATGTATCATGTCATTACGTTGGGGAATATGTGACACTTGAATATAAAAGCACCATGAATGCATTTGTATGTCGGCATTTTGCTTCACCTCATCAAACCATTAATCAAACATTAAAGCACGCACATCGATCCTGTAGAATCCACAAAGCAGCTTTCTGTTACATGTAGATAGTAAACAGAGACTGACGTCACGTTCCGACTTGATCACACTGCACCCTCTGAGTTTTTGCTGGTACTGCAACTCGCACATGTGTTGCGTTAATTTCTGAGAATGTGTTCAGAGGATACGTCAAATGAACGCTGGGAACGTGTGGCAGCCATGATGCATGCGCGTACGCATTCTGAGCATGAAGTATACACTGGCCCTAACAGTGAATGTATGTGTGTTAGTTAGAGTTGGGGATTATGCAGTACTAAATTAGACATTACTGTAAGCTAATGATATCTCCCAGTAATAAAGCAATGTATTACAGTGTATTAACATTACACTTACTAATCATTTTATCATTTCCCAATATCATGTTTGAAAGTGTTCAAGTAGTTAAGTCAGTTTTATTTTTAGTTATTAAGGTTTATTTTAATTAACTATTCTATTTGTGAACAAAAGGCCTCTACTGGCTGGTTCATATATTAGAAATGGCATAGTGTTAATATATCAGTAAATCATGTAGTTTACCTGTTTAACTGCTGAATGACAGTTCACTATTATTAGAGATTTCCACTTCATAAAACAATGAAAGGAAAGTTTGGTTTCATCCTTTTATTTTTCAAATGGTGCATATTTGCATAGATTTTCAAAATAATATAAAAGTAAAATAATTCGCAATGTGATTATTGTTCCAGGAAATATTGAGTAAAGTAAGCCTATTATAATCTGGGAGAAGTAATAAGCAATTTATTAATGATTATTGTTCCTTCTTTGTAACTATTACTCCAAGTCCGGTGCTACTGTACCCAGAAATGTACTGGTTCCTATTCTAGATTGGTTTCTGTGACCAAACACCAAATGCCAGTTGAAATTGACTCTTTCATTAAATTAGATGATTAAGATAATAATTAAATGGGGATCATCTCTTAAAAAGGCTATACAAAATGCACTTTTTGTTATTGCTGCAATACATTAAATAAACGACTGCCTATTGCTTATTTTACTTTTTTGGTTATAGTCTATTGTTTAGACAATTTATCCAAGGACAGAAGAAAAGTTGATCTGAGTAAAATCAATAAAATAAAGAGAAAATTTCACATTATTGAAATTTGGTAAGTCTCCCAAAAACAATTAATCTTAGAGAGTAACGATCCACTTTCTGATATTTACATGTAACATATGTGCTACTTTTTCATGGGCTTCCCAAAATCCCTTTTAACCAGACATTTAATAAGTGAATATAAAGTACTTCTTTGTTATCTCTGTCTATGAAGTTGATTAAAATAACAATTGACTGACAATACTTTCATTATATGATGACGTTTTTGGTGCTCCAGTGGGATGAAATAAATATGTGAAAAATAACATGAAGTGAACATAGCATCAGTATATATTACCAGTTAACACAAAAGAGTATAAATAAGAACAAAATCAGTCAATTATTGTTTCTAAGATTGTAAACAGCAACCAAACATTTCTTAAGAAATCCATCCATCCATTATCCAACCCGCTGAATCTAAACACAGGGTCACAGGGGTCTGCTGCAGCCAATCCCAGCCAACACAGGAACCAATCCTGGGCAGGGTGCCAACCCACCGCAGGACACACACAAACACACCCACACACCAAGGCCAATTTAGAATCACCAATCCACCTAACCTGCATGTCTTTGGACTGTGGGAGGTAACCGGAGCGCCCGCAGGAAACCCACGCAGACACGGGGAGAACATGCAAACTCCACACAGGGAGGACCCAGGAAGCGAACCCAGGTCTCCTAACTGCGAGGCAGCAGCGCTACCACTGTGCCACCGTGCCACCTTTCTTAAGAAATACTAGTTCTAATAGAAACATCTTCTCTAGTTCTTCTTCTAAATGACAATAGAGTGTTGTTGTTTAAGCATGCTGCAGCTTTTCCAACAGCAAGAAGTAACAAAAGTGGAATAAGACAGCAAAGAGAACAAGATTCTTTGTATCACAGCCTAACTATACTCTCTTTTCAGACACATAAACATCACCTAGGCACTCCAGAGGCAATCTGTAAATTGTTTGTGTTTACTAAATGTTATTTTTTCATGATTCTTAAATGAAAATGTGCAAATAAATTCCACTATGTATTATAAAACATCTAAAGTCCTTTGCACTGTTTATGGTGTGTATAGTTTCTGAATGCATAGGGAATAACTCAAGTACAATAAATTTGAAAAAGTCTTTCAATTAGAAACTCATGAAAAAAAAATAATAATTATGCAAAAACAGTAGTTATGATGGTCCGCTTTGCCTCCATACTAGCTGGATATACATTCTTTGCTCTAATATCAGGAATTATGACATTTCCATTCTACATTTTTTCCTGTTCTACACTAGGCAGAGATGCACCTCACCAAATGTGAAAATCGGACACCACCTGATGATTTATGAAGACTGCAGAGGTACATTTTCCATATGCCTATACTGTATTGCATTCCACCACTCTGTGGATCTGCTCATGTATTGCAATGTATTATTGTTTAGCCACTGTCTAGGGGGTCAGTGGCATAAAGTACGTCAAAAGTAATATACAAAGGGAATACCCACTCCCACTATTTCCCAGTGCCCATTACCACAAAACTTGCCACATAATTATTTAACATCAATAATTTATAAATGTTGCATTTGTGAGATTGTGTTTGAAAGCAAACACACAAAATTCAATGAATATTCACCTCAGCAGGTTTTCTTTATCGCAGGAATTCAACTACTAACAAAGTATAATAGTTAAGAACTGACCTGCAGGATTATACTATACTCTAAAAATAAATCTCTATGAAATCTTTTTGGGATTTTTTGGAACAGAAACAAATATATTCTATTAAATAGTAAGGTTTACTGATATTTTAATGGTTAACCAAATTCAGTGTTCAGATTAAATAAAGAATGCAAGAATCCACCCACATTTATTCTTCAAAAGCAGCTCTTATCATTTGTTGTGTTTTGATGACTGCATACATCATAAACTCCCACAATGCATAAAATGATGCATTCTATAGTACCTTCCCTTGAAATTTTAAAATAGAGTACAATAGGCTATTCATACAATATTCACAGTCAAGCCTGAGCCGCCAGCTGCACCTGTATGCTGAAAACAAACTGTAAAAATTCCACTGACAAAATCAGAAATAGCCTGGGAGAACAGCCAACTAGGCTCAAAAAATAGCTCAGAAATATAAACTAATAACAAAATTTAATTTGAAAACCTGAGCTAAGAATTCAGTAAACAGTTATGTACTGACATTTTGAGTCATAAACTGCTATTCTTAATTTTACAAATCTTTAACATATGAAGATATAGCAGATGGCAATATAAAATTAAATTTCAGTTAAATTATTATTTCCTTATACATCTTATCTTATCTCATTCTCAAACCCTTTTCACCCAGTTCTGGGTCATGGTATCTCGATCCCATTCCTGTGCAGCTGGGTGCAAGGCAGTCCATCACAAGGCCCCCTTTTAAATATAAATATTGTATTATCCCTTCCCAGGCGGGCAAATAAACCTCACAAGCAAGTAGTGGTAATTGTCTAAAAAAAACAATGGTTTTATTTCTTTTCTTCTAACTTAACTGGCCAAAAACAACGTAGTCAGGACAAACAAACAGGCATTGAACAAAAAAAACACCCACAAGACCGAGTCAAACACACTCTCTAACAGAACCTCCTTCCCAAAGTCCCTCCTACCCCAGCACCCCAGTGGCTGCTTATTAAGAATGGCAGTTGTGTCTCCTCTGCCCGCCCCTCTCCATAGCACTCCATGCAGCCCCCTTTTTTTTTAATTTTTAGAACACACTGCCTCAATGGCAATTTCTTTCCCAGACCATTACAATATATATTCAGTTTGAAAATTAACATGGCAAGTTACCCTCAGTATATAATGTTGTATACCTAATGAATGAGACACTTTAGACATGTGAATTCACATGTATTAAAATGTATGTACATTTGCCAGTAAATCATGTTATACTGTTTTGTTTTGGTTTTTTATTTGTCTTAACATATGTCTTAGGGAATTTAAAAATGAAAACACTACTATGCAGAACATTGTATTTGGTTAGTAAATGCCATCACAAAATAGTTCATGTCTTTACGTAAAAAATACAGGGTATACAGTTTCATATTATATGAACACTTGATGACACTTGAAAAATTAATATGAGCTCTTTTAGTTCTTATCAGTAACTTTAGAAAATTAAAATTTGTCTTCATTTATTATTGTAGCTTGACTGTAAAATATAAAAAAAAGTCCAAAGAGGAGAGCCATAGGACAAATAACTACCTTAGCATAACCAAATCTTTCAGAAAATATCCAACCTGCAGGGAAAACTTGGGGGCTGGCGGCAGGACTGGCACTCCAGCCACCATAAAAAACCTCACACTGTTCCATTCCATCTGAACTAGTGTGGTGCTGAGGTGTCAAACGTTGCATGTAAAGAACATACACATTGCTGTAAAATTAGATAAGATTATTGCAGTGTGAGACTAACATACAGTCTTGTAAAAACAACTCCTTCATACTGCAAATAACATAATATGCAAAAAAAAAAGCACTGTCCATAAAGAAGCATGAATTACACAGTTAGTGTGTTAATGTTCTCTTAATGCAACTATTATGATTCAGTAATTTGATATACAAGATTAAATGATGGTGTCAGGGTTAGTGCTGTCTCCACACTGATCAAGCATCATGAGTTTGAATGTTGCATCTTAATGTTGTCTGTGAGGTGAATGCACATTTTCCCTTTGCGTAAGTTATTTTTCCTTGGTACTCAGGTTTCCCCCCCCCCCCGACTATTCAAGACAAACATGCTAGATTGACTAGTGATTACATGTATAAGTAAACGGGACTCACATACTGTCTGCCATTTATTTCTGCTTTGTGCTAGGAGGAGCTGACATAGGCTCTAACAACCCATAACCCTGAATTGGATTAAGTGGATTTGAAAATATTTTTTATATGATATACATTGAAATATGACAGCTCTGATATACAAAATGGGTCATTTATACACTGTTGTTTTAGAAGATGTTGTACAGTGTGCCAGTGTGATCATGGTAATAAAAATAACAACACTGTTATAACTAATGTCATTTTATACATAAACATCCAAAAGTGCTTAACCATATTGACAGATTAATAAAAGTCAAAAACAAAACATAATGTATATACAGTATATTTTATAACAATAATGGAAGTAGCAAAATCCTTACTTATATGACTCTTTGCGAAGAAAAATGTACAGAATCAAGGTAAACCTTTATTTCTACCAGCAAAGGTCAAAGATTATGAATGTTGGCTAAGAACACACGTAGCCATACTGGTAAAATAGAAAAAAATACCACTGGGGGAAGAAAGGTGTATGTTTGCACGTGGTGTATTGAAACTACCTACTCCAGGGGCACAGAGAAAAGTGCAGTGGGGGAAACTTGGTTACTTAATTAGAAATTCATTAGTTTGATAGTTGGCAGTAAGGGTGCAGTTTTTATAATTCTGCTTAATAAACTGTAAAATGACCAGTAAAGTTAGAAAAAAAGGACTAAAAGCTATAATCTTCGCAGGCGTGAAACCCACAAAATCTTAAAAAATAGATATAACCTCCATAAAAGGGAAAGATGAACCAACAAAACCCCTGGCCTAGATATGGAAAAGTATTATACATATATATTATTATAGTGTATTACAATTATAAAAAGCAAATTCCCAAAAATGGAACACACTACAAAACAATGAAAACAATCCAAACAGCCATTGGCTATGATGGCTACTTGGATAGTACTGGAAGATCCTAGAAGTGGTTAGAGAATCTTACACAAAAATTATCCCTTCCTGTTAACACTCCAGGTAGTGTGAACTTGGAAAGCGATTTAAGGCAAGAGCTTGAATGATGGAAGGAAGATAGTACAAAAAATGTAAGAAAAAATATAGGGACAGTGAAAGGGGAATGGTTAGTGCTTTTCTTAGGTGTTAAATAGATCAGTAATCTGGCTACAAACAAAGAAGATTGGCATTGTGGGTGGAAAGCACCTGAAAGGAATATATTGAAAGGAGTATAAGGATATGTTGTTTTCTATTGCTTATATAGTTACTAGCTGTACCCCGTGGCTTCACCCACATAATAATGAAACAGGACAAACTTTAAAAATCAATAGACGATGGCATTATATCTGATCGTGTTAAGCTCTGATGGGAAAGCATTCCCTGTGTGGAGAGAAAAGCACATGGCTGTGATATCTCTGGAAATCAACAGCTACCCTCTAAAACACATGGAGCTCTGATCTCTCCCTCTCAAAAATGTCAAATATTACTCCTTAACAATCTGTAGACGATAATGTCTGTTGAACAAACAGGTATCGCTAGCTAAGCGGAGGCAAGGTATACTCCAACACGTCGCGAGACGTAGAGTACCTCGAACAGAGGCTGGCGAGTGAATGAGGAAGGCCTCGCCCCCCCTGCAATCGGCCCACAGCCACTCTGTTAGATTTGTATAAATACATCTGTACCACAAGCAAACTATGGTACTTAGCACGATGAGAGAAGTCGCAAAATCAACTGGAAAGTTCAAGAAAATTGTTGAAAATTAAAGAAAACAACCAGATCTAAAGCCGTTAAGTAATTCTCTCGTGAAAAGCAGAAAAGACAAAGCAGACAGACATACAGACAGAACGCGCTTGGACCACAACATTTTTAAAACCGTTTCTTAGCAAGCACCTATAGGCCAACAGTAACCTACTTTCAAAATTCATCCATCCATCCATTTTCCAACCCGCTGAATCCGAACACAGGGTCACGGGGGTCTGCTGGAGCCAATCCCAGCCAACACAGGACACAAGGCAGGAACCGGGCAGGATGCCAACCCACTGCAGGACTTTCCAAATTTCAATTCCCAAGTCCTCATGGTTCGGGAGGTTTTGTGATAAGTGAGTCAGTGGTATTTGGCTTTACATATATATAGATTATTCCTTATTTTGTTTTTCAGTCATGTGAATTTTATCATAATGGACAAAATTTATTATGTTACCAAGTTATTTTAGAGTGACCATTTATATGTAAGTTTCGTAGTTTTGTTCATATATTTCTAGAAGACCTTTTCTGGAGAGATTCACAGCATCAAGATGCTGACTATACGAGTACAGAAATTTTTTGACCAATAATTTATCCTTTGAGTGGCTACCAACACTTCAATTAATCACCTAACCACAGGTTCAATTGGCTAATCAGTATGATGCGCCACCTTCAGCTCCCTACCCTGGAGAAAGTATCACAGTAATTGTCATTAGAGAATCCTCAGCTTTGGATAAACTTGCTCTGATCTTTACACACTAATCAGCCAATTGTTCAATAACTATCAAAATATCCATTATACTCTCCAATGGAGAGTCACCAGCAGTGTTGATTAAATACTAAAATTTTTACTTTGGTACCGATACCAGCTTTTGCACCTCAGTACCAATACCAAAACAGCAGCAATCTGCGTCATTTCCCCTGCCTGTACAACCACATGCCTCCCTGCTGAGCCGCACTCCACGTATCATGATGGGGGCCTCCTCAGAGTTTATAGTGTGCTATTACACAGATATTGCTTTGCAAAGCTCCCTTTCAGTGCTTCAGACATGAAGATGTAAATATATTATAGCAAAGAGTGTTCCTCTTGGAGTTCGATATGTAACAGTACATTGTGCCTGCACACAACAATATACTGCTGGTACCGAAATTAACATTATGCTGGTATAGTACCAAAATAAAAATTTGGTATCTCTGTATTTTTTAGTACCAGTAAACTGCATAACACTAGTCACCAGGCTTCTGAGTTTGTTTTGAAAGCAGTGACTGCAAGGCAGAAACTAGCCCAGGGTCAGCCAACTTGGAGTCACTATTTAGTTTAACATGCATGCCTATGGAATGTGTAAGGTAAATTAGAGCACTTGGAAGAAGAACCCTACATAGACATGGCAAGAGTACACAAATTACACACATGTATTAAATGAGTATGAAGTTAAATTCTAGTTTCATTGAGGCGATAACCACTATGCTGTCATATTGGACAAAACTGCTCAAAAATACACCCTAGTAGTCTTCTAATATTAATACTTTTACAATACAGAATCTTACTCAGTTTTTCAAGGTTCACAAATTAGATATCATTTCCAAATTTTGATACCAAGGAAATTTTTGAAATATACTATATATACAGTGTCTACAGTAAGGAACACATTTTTGCTAGCAGTACGCTATTATTGGTCATATCAATCTTACTGTGAGGGAAACAAAAAACAAAAAACTTTTCTTTTTTTTTTTTTTAAAAGAGATTGCCTTGATAATTCAATAAAAATATTATCATTTTGCATTACGTGATATTTTTAAAACAGGAATTATTGAAAGGTCTTCTTTAAAACTGACCTATAGAATAAATGCTGTCAGCTATTGTCTCTATATACTGTACTTTGAAATGAAAGGCAGTTGATGCTTTCACAGATGAACTGCTAAATTTTACTGAACTAAATAATTAAGTACTAGGAAAACTAATTTACAGGCAAAAAATTGTAATTTGGCTGCGGTGGGTTGGCGCCCTGCCCAGGATTGGTTCCTGCCTTGTGCCCTGTGTTGGCTGAGATTGGTTCGGATTCAACATGTTGGAAAATGGATGGATGGAAATTGTAATTTGGATGAATAAATCATAGGGGAAAAGGTGAATCCTTTTAAATATATCACAGACAGATCAAGTAAATCTTCAGGTGGTGGTGGTGCAGGGACCTAAAGATTGCCAGTAAATAAAATCATGACTGCTTACCTAAAGGTTTGTTTTGAAAGGGAGGACAGAATCACAATTCTTACTTTACATTTCCTGTGTAGACAATTTCAAATTAGGGAACAGTTGTGACCTTTAATTATACCATTCTAATCCCATTGCTGTATTCATCAGCTCAACAGGTGACAATCTGTGGATTGCTGGAAGACTTCTTGTTAAAGAGAAAAATATAGCATACCTACTGTTTATAACAATTTGTAGTACAATGAGAACAAATGTTGGTCTTGAAACTGACATTGTAAACCTATCCTTAGGCACAACCTCAGACATGGATTGTTTAAATTTTTACAATCTCCTTACTCTGCTGGGCACTGTATAACACTGATTAAACAGAAAGAACCACTATGCAATGCCAAATAATAACCATCACAACTAGAATCAAATTATGATTTTTCAGATGCACATAATTTGATTTTACTAATAAGATATTAAATTATGTTTTTGCCAAAAAGATATTTTATATTCACTAATTCATTTTTAAAACTTATTCTTATTATAATACAGGGTACCAGAGTACCAGAAACTAAGCCAGCAGAACATGCCATAAGCAATAACAGGGTACACGCAATCCCACTAGGCCATTTTATAGATACTGTGAGAATGCAAATAGCATATTAAGTTTTACAGATGAGAGGAAAATAAAGTCCATAAAACTGTTCTGGTTATTGAATAGGTAGGTTTCCTCAGTATCCCATCTCGTTATTTTTCAAATCATTTGAATTTTTACATAAGGACTTTATAGTATGTGCCATATTCTCACTACGGTTTGAGTGAAGTTGTAATACTCGCAGTAATGGTATTATCACTAGTACAGAGTACAGTGGAATTCTCACTTGTATGCCCAAGCAACATGCATCTGGCCATTGTTCCCTGGCACCATTATAATCAAAATTGCACAGCACTCTCTTGTGCAAATTATCTTCCGCAGAAAAATTGATCCACCACAACGGTCAAATAGTCATATGTCTTTTATACAAACAATAATGTTAATTTGTAGTATACATAGAAGAAACATGAATAAAGTATAAAAAAAATGTAAATATTTTTAATAAAGTAACCCGTATTATTTGTCTTGGCCCAATTGTCAATGCCACACTTTCGTGATTAATTGATTCCATTTCTAGCCATTTTGAAAATCACAATGGAGCATTGTGAATAATGGAGACTTAAGAAAAGACGTAGAGTATAAGAAGGAGTTCCAAGAACAAAGCTAAAGGAGTTGCAAGATTTATAAGGTTGTTTTTAGGTCAAGCTGGGTTAATAGCAGCACCAGAAATTCATAAAAGGTGGTGTGACCTTTATTACTATTTTATATACAGTATATATACTGTATATATATATTATATATAGTGGAACATGACCCGGACACAGAGAGGCAGACATGTCAATGTCACCCAACACACGTTTATTTGCCATTCTAATATTTACAAGTGCAACATACCCCAAAAGTCCCCAAAGTCCAGGCCACAACACACTATGCCTCTTTCTCCTCAGGCCGCCTCCTTGCCTTCTCCCAGACATCGTCCTACTTCCACCCAACTCAAGACATTGTATGAAGGGAGGCGGCCCCTTTTATAATCAACCGGATGTGATCCAGGTGTTTCTCAGCAATCTTCCACCGACACGCCCCAGTGTGGCGGAAGCACCGGCTGCATCCCCGGAAGCCCTCCGGGTGTCCCTGCTCTTCTTCCCTTAGAAATGGTGAAAATAAACAGATTACCTATCTTTTGATAATCCATGCAACATGCAAGCTTTTCACAAGGTACCAATGCACAAATATTATCTAGTTGAATTTTGACCAGCAGCCATTCCTTGTAAATTGTGTATGCCTAGCTGATGTGTGCATTTCCACCCTCTGAATCTATAAGTGAATCTTCAATTGGGTTAATGCCAAAATGTCCAAATCGCATCATTCATTATCCTGTGTTACATTTGTCATTAGGACACTGCAGAAATTTTTAGTGTCAGCATCTGACTCTGGAAAGTGTTGCAGTTCTGCTTGTATACTTTCACTACTAAAACCTAAAAGTTTTTTTTTTCAAGACATCATTCATGCATACCTTGCCCTGTTCATGTTTCTTTCCAACGACACCTACCCTAACTAGTAAAGTCAATAAGTTGCTAGTTTATACCCTCTTGTTAACATCTACAATTTTGAGTGACTGTGATTGGTAACATTTAAAGTCAATTTTATTTTCTCAACTTGTTACATGGTTGTGCACAGTGAAATTGCTGTCCATTTATAGTGTACACTTTCCAATTAAATTAACTCTTTCAATGACAGAGTTAACACTGCTGATTTTGCTGTGTAAATGTATAATTGTTTAATATTTTAATCAAGGGAGATATTTATTAAAATGCATGTGTGCATTATAGGCTAACTTTCATTAAAAAAAACCAAAGCTACAGAACAGGCTGGGCTATTGAGAAAAGTGGGTGGGCATAGGCCTACCAGGGCCCTATACTGGTGATGTGCCTGTGCTGGATAAGGCTTTTAATACAAAACAGGATTCTAAAGGCTTCTGAACCTGACGCAATTTTTAACCCGTTTAAAAATTTGGCAACTAGAAATATTGTGAAGGTATTAAAAAAACTGCATATTTACTTAATATTTGCTTAATTATTTTAATTTTAATCAAGAGAAATCTGTGAACATCAATTTATTCTTCCAACTTCTGAATCTACTTTTAATATTATTAAGATAAAGCAAGGGCAACACAGTGGAGCAGTCATTAGCCTGCCTCAGTCCTGGGTTCCAGTACTGGACTGAGTACTGGCTGTGCGGAGCTGGTATAGTCACCCCTATTTTCTGCACCAGTCTTTCTTCTGAGTAATCCAATTTTTTTCACACATCCCTGAGATGTGTTAGTTAACTAGAGACTCTAAACTGGCTCAGTATGAATGAGCATGAGTGTGTGGATAAATGTGACTTACAATGGTTGAATGCATCATTAAATATTATTTTCTGCCTTACACCAAATACTGTTGGGACAGGCTCTGCCCCCCTGCAACACTGCACTGGATTAAGCAGGCATGATAACAAGCAGATGAACAGGTTAAAGGGGCCAGAACCTGTTCTCCAAATAACATAATCATGGTATATATTCAACATGAACAGCTCATTACATTGCAAAACATTTACTCACACTGGTAAAAAACGGCTCCCGGAAAGACCACTTCATCATGAGGGAAAAAGCCAATTTCAGATACCCCAGACAAGAACTGAATTAGGAGTCTAGCATCCTTTTCTTAGTGGGCTCCTGCCTTGTAACTGCTGCTTGAGGTCTGTGCTCTGATTAAACATGTGAATGGAGGTATAACAGCTACATGTATTGATATTATATGTTCATTTTGGTAAATGAAATAAAAAGCATTGTGAATGCTTATGTGTTCTTTATATAATAGATATAGATTCATAAAATCCCACAATATTAATGTATCTGAACTTCTGTGACTAGTATATACAACTGAAGCTACACTTCATTATCATTTAATGAAGCAACATTCGGCATCTCCTTCATTTCAATTTTTAAAGTGTGTTTCAAAGCACTTGACCACATTCTATAAACTCAACCAATGACTCAAAGCAAGCACAGTGTGCTTATTTATTTATTAAAGCATTTGGGTTTTGAAGTATACAACACTTACTCCCTAGACAATATTAACAGTTCCTGATCTTGGGTGAAGTGCTGTAAAAGCAGTTATTAAGGTATACAAATGTGTGTGCTCAATGAAATGCTAACTAGAAAATGTCCTATTTGTAGTATTTTAAGGTGCAAATGAAGTTGTTCTGCATACATCTAAAATTTTATATTATCCTACTGCATTATTAGTTGAAAAGATAATTAATTTTAATGATACTTTATAGTAAATCTCTAAATCGAATAGACTGACATCTTTATTATTACAGAAATATAAACCATTTAAGATAATTTCATTAATAACTGCAGCTTTTTTAAATTATTCAACTTCAAATTCTATCACTTCAGTCTATTGTTATTTGACTAGTTTAATAATTAGAAAACAAATGTGCTTGACAAGTTTCAATTCAACGCGCAAGAAAGAAGGATTTCTTGCTCCGCTCAAAGTAAGTACAGTAGGGAACACGAATGAATGCTCTCATTTTCAACAGTAGTTTGTTCTTCTTAATAACATTATTTAGAATCTCACCATTAACCAGCTATATTTTTCCATGCACTGCAGGTCAAAGCATTTGTGTGACAGAGTTTAGTTTAAAATTAAATCAAAATTGCAGGTAGTACAAATCTTAAAAAGATGATCATTAATTTAGGCAGTATAAGACTTTCGTGTTTTCCTGAGTCATCAATTGGAGTGTAAATTTTATTTTAAACAATAATCTATACGAATTTTCTTTAAAATATATTTTTTCCAAGCTGTATGAATCTTTGAATCTGTCTTAAATTGTTATATAGAGAATGATATTTGGGGCTTCTAAAATATATACCATTTTAGCAGCAAAACAGTAAACCTTCACAATTAGGCAATATTTTGCATTGCATATTGCCATAAGAGTTTTGATAGATGTCAAGAAATGGGCCATTTTTGAGACTAGCTTGAAGTGCAGTTTGTTATTGTGTGTCCTGAAATGGGAACTGGACTGTAGAGAAATAAATAGACTGGACTATAGAGAAAAAAGGTTACAAGTCAAGCCAGCCCTCCTCTACTTGCCTAGAATAGGCCTCAACCCAAACAGATTAAACTTAATTAGAGTACCTGCTGCACAGCTTGAAGATGTTAAGCAAACATTTATGACTCATATTGAAATAGTTGATTAATTGACATCTGCCTCTGACAAAAAAGCAATGGTTGCAAACTCAGAATGCAAAGTGCTCTCTGACAAACTGGCTGTGCTGGAAGATAGATATAGAAGGAACAACATCAGAATTGAAGGTCTCCCTGAAAAATCCCTGAAAAGTCCAAGCGCAATAAAATTCATAGCTAAACTATTCTCTAAATTAACTGGAGAGGACTTTGAAATCTTAGCAGCCTACTGTATACGTGGATTAAATGCCTCAAAACTGAGAAGCCTTATTGCCCATTTTGACAATCTACAGGATAAAGAAAACGTCATGTCCCTGCTCAGACTGAAAGAGGAGATTATATTTGAAAATAACTAATTTGAGAATAAGCTTCTATAGTGGGGAAAAAGGATACTTTTCCTTCCTTGATACTTTCAAAGATTTGCTTTCTTGGCTGTCTTTCCTTTTTTGCTTTTGGGTGAGGCTTGAATTGTGGTTTTGTTAAGTTTGATTTGATTGTATGGATTGTTATTTACTCTTAATTAAAATCAACACAATAAAAAAAGAAAAGGAGCAAAAACAAGCTGTCAAAAAGCCAATCCTAACTGAACAAGTCCCAAAACACAGTCCACATCATAATTCCAACAAGATATATAATACTAATAATGACTCCACAAGACTTCACCACACCATTCCTGAGCTCTCTTTTTCGCTGGGTTAAATAGCCAAAGAGGAGACTGAGGAGTGGTGATGTCATGGTGATCCCGCCTCTTGGTGTACCATTTACAAAGCACAAAGAATATGTGCAGCAATAATAATAATAGGCAACAGTTTGTCATAGCCAATATAAATCCTTCACCCTCACCTGTGTCGCGTGGTGTCCCTCAGGGTTCAGTCCTAAGGCCATTACACTTTCTACTTTATATCCTTCCTTTGGGTCAGATTATTCGCAGACATAGCCTTAACTTCCACTGCTATGCAGAAGATATACAGTTATATCTTGCCTACAAGCACACTCACTGGCTACATCACTGATCTTAAGCGATGGATGGAAAATAACTTTCTCAAACTTAATGCTAATAAAACTAAGTGTTACTGGTATGTCCAAACTCCCTACTTTCTAAGGCATCCAACCTCTCTGTTTCTATTGATGGTACACTTGTCAAACCTGCTCATGTTGTCAGAAATCTTGGTGTTTTGTTAGGTCTCCTTCCAAAATTTCCATTATCTCCCTAACATTGCCCACCTCTGTCCATTTCTGTCCTTTAATGATTGCTCAGACTCTGGTTCATTGTTTCATAATGTCTCGTATTGATTATTGTAATTCCCTCTTCATCGGCCTCCCTGCAAAATCTATACAGAAGGTACAGTACATTCAGAACTCCGCAGCCAGAGTCCTCACCCACACAAAGCGTTCTGCTCACATCTCCCCTGTTCTCTCCCCACTTCACTGGTTACCGGTTCCATCAAGGATTAAATTCAAGATTCTGCTTCTTACCTTCAAAGTCCTACATAAACTTGCCCCTCTCTACCTCATTCAGCTCCTAGCTCCTTACACTTCTTGTCGCTCTCTCAGGTCCTTGGGCAGTAATCTCCTTACTGTCCCATGCACCAGACTCTCTTGGAGGCAGGTCCTTCAGTGTTATGGCCCCTCAACTCTGGAACTCAAAACTTTCCTCTTCGACGAACTTTTGTCTTCTGTGTGATTTTTTTTTTCTGACTCTGTATGTAAAGCGACCTTGGGTTTGTGAAAGGCATTCTATAACTTATTATTATTATTATTATTATTATTAATAAAAAATCACACAATACATAGAATTTTTACAAATTACACAATTAAAGAAAGCATAATAAAAGAAAAATTTATTTCTATATAAAATAAAAAAACAAACATGGAAACTTAATACATAACAGCAAAAAACATTAAATACACCAAAAATATACTTAAGCCAGTGCAATATTTCTGGTTTAACCATAACCCTCTTTCATCCACTGTAGCATTTTGCATATATTCGATTGTGTTTAATCACCACACTTTAACTTTTATGGACAATGGCTGAATGTTTTGAATGATCTGTGCTTTCTTATACCCTTAGCATAATTTACATTTCATAGAAAAGAAAGTCACCAAGAGCAGGAATATACACTCAGTTCTTATGGCTCAAGGTTATTTTGGTGGACTTGTATAGGGAACTGAGGTTACTAAATTGATCAATCAGAGTAGTTTACTGAAGGTAAACTGGTAATTAATGTCAATAAATCATCAAAATTAGTAATGGAATTTTAAAAACTGAGGAATACAAAGAAAAACACTTTTATTGTTTATGCTTCAAAGGTTAGATTGGAGGAGTGGAGGAAATCTTGAAGCTTCTAAATAACATAATTTCTAGAAAATTAAGTCATATTTTGCTTCAATAGATGCTGCTCCTTCTTAGGCAAACTTGAAGAGGACTAGAAAGCCACAAGATCAATGACTTCATTTGACAAAACTGTAACTGAACGTGTTTTGATCTTCTTCATTGTGGTAGGACAATTGTTCTGTCAAAGATAATAAGCAGTAAAACAGTGGTGTGAGCTGGTTCTAAAATCACGGATTCACCCTAAGTGAAGGCTTAAAGATTTTATCAAATCCTTGTCATGTTCTGTCCACTCTTCTTCCATCTAACAAACATCTTAGGTAGAATAAGACTAGAAGTGCCAGGTTTTACCACAGTACTTACCCAAAGCCGTGATATGCCTTAACATCGTTATGTCAGATTTTTTTATTATATAACTTAGAGGGAGTTGTCTGATAAATAAGTGTTTTGTTAGGTTGGATGTTTGGCATTTTTTAGGATTGCATGCTCACATTGTACTGAATATTTGCATTAATGACTGATTTCTATGAGATTCACCAAATCAGATTTCAGGCAACTTGTGTTGTCATGGCAACAAAATTGTAGTAAAAGAACTTTAAATACAGTATAATGAGTGTAGTTTTCTTTGAATTTCTCTGATATATACATTTCAGCCCACTACCAACAAAAGCATGATATAACTCTATTATAAACCATGCATGTCCCACTTACTTCCATCCATCCCTTTACTGAACCCACTTATTGATGTTTAAGGGTGCAAAGACAAGTGTCTATGCTGAAAACATTGCATGCAAGGCAGGAACGAACCGTGTATGGGATGTCAGTCAATCGCAGGTCACACATATTGGCTTACTCTCTCCTGGAAGGCCAATTTAGAATCATGTAACTTGCATATCTCTGGAAATTTGGATAAAAACCTGGAAAATATCCCACATACAGGCAAATAATCTCAGTGTCTGTTTATTCAAACCCATGCTGTCAGGCACCAGCAATAACCAGTGTACCACCATGTCAGTTGCTTACTATGTATTGTTTACTTAGATAAAAAAAACTTAATTTTCATGTAAAATTGCAACCGAGTTACACTTAAACAGGTGTGCTCTGAAAAATAATACACTCTTAAAAAACTGGCTTGTGAAAAAATGTTGTACGATTAGGAACAAGAGAACATAAGAACACAAATTATTTTATTATATACAGGAGAAAGCTGAGATGCCCACTAAATTAGCATTCACAATCTGTCACTTTTAACAATTTCTAATTGCTAGTAGGCAGCCAATCTTGTACATCATCCCACTACTCCAGTCATAGCTTGAGTAAGTTTTCTCCAATGATTCTGGGCTGTTTATAGTAATATATTTATGCAAATGTTTTGTTCTTCTCCTCCTTTATTCTTCCTTCTTACTTACAACTGTTTTGTTTCATTAGTTTATGAAGTCTGTTTTCACTTATGAATTGCTCATTCTTTGCATTACTTCATAACTTCTCCCACAAAGAAGGTAGGTGTGGGAAAACTGAGCTCATAAATTCAACTAAAAACAAAATTTCTCTGTAATTATTTTTGAGAATCTGGCACAAATGTCTTAGTTCTTATCATATCATTTTTATCAAACATCTGTCCATTAAGCATGTCTTCTGTCATCCATCAGCTGCCAAGCCCCGTGCTTTGCTTTTCTTTAACGCCCCAGCATACATCCTCAATGCATCCTTCCCCTTAATATTAGCAGTTGCTGAAACACTATTATTGTCAACCTCTTAAAAATGCAATTTTACTGTACTGATATTTTTTAATATGTTGTCTTCATCATTTACAACACACAATGTATCATTCCATCCATATTTTGATCTCATGTTTTACAGTGTTGGAGTCTGAGAAGGTATGGGCAAGACAAGATCCACCAGAAAACAGAGCAGCAGTCTATTACAGAGTTGTCAGTATAATCACTGATTAAAACTAAAAGGAACAATGTATTCATCTGTCCATTATTGAGCCAATCAAGGGCTGAGGAGAGCCAAAGCATATCTCAGAAGCAACAATCACAAGACAGCAATCTGAAAACAGCACAATTCCATTTCAGAGCATATGCATATGCACACCCATACTCTTTTATTTCGGGCAATTTCATGGTCAATCTAACAGGTGAGTCTTTGGGATGTGGAAAAAATCCCAAAGTATCTGAAGATGCTGAGAAGAGAAAAACTAGCAAATTGTATACAGACAATTGGCAGTTTAAAATTCAAACTCTTACTTATCATGGTTCTAAGTTTTAAGGATTAGTGGGCATAAGATTCTTACAAAAGACATGTTGAGGAAACTGGATGAGGACATGTTGTGGAAAACGTTATACTGCAGTATACTGCAGTAACTTATTTGGAGGTAGGTGTTCAATGTAAAAATACAATTTTATTGTGCTACTTTTTTGTTCTTTGTTACCTACTCTGCAAATTTGAATTCTTCAGAATGTAATTAATCTGTCCTACTATCATCTGATTGGGCAGGAGCCCACCTGGAACAGTATTTCAGCCACTACATGGTTGCCAATGCAATCATTGGTGAATATTTTACAGACTTCATACAATAAGATGAAATTGCATTCTATATTTATTGTCTCAATTTCTTAGTATTTAAAAAAATGAGAAGTGTACAACCTATTCTGGAATGTCATATTAATCAATTGACTTACAAATTGCTCTTTTGGTTTATTTAAAAACCATCAGTGGGTGTATTTGGATTGGCATTGTAAAAGCTGTACATGGCGTGGTTCAGAATCTGTCATATGTTCATAACATTTCTCAGAATCTAAGACAATATATACAGGGTATTACACTCTTAAACAGACTAATTTTAAATTATTTATTTTTAACAGATTTTTGCCATTTCCAAATGTGAAATTGCCCAGATTTCAGAGCACATGCAAACTGACTAGCACAGAACAATTTTGATAAAAGTAGATACTGTAGTTTAGACTTTAGCACTCATTAAGCCATTATAGCAAAGTAAAATAACAGTGCATTATTTTAGAATGGTAAATTAGCCTAAAATCATAGACAAATAGAAGACAGAGACATATACGGCTATTACCACACACATATTATTGTCAATCTCTTGGGAAAATTGAAGTTTAAGTCTACAGTAACATTGCTGTTTACATTTTTCCCTACAAGCTTATTGGAATTATAATTGCATTCTATGGTGCATTTCTTTGGTACAAAGGTCTGTTTAAGGGGTTTTTGGTCCCAGAGAGATGAAGAAAAATGAAGCTGTGTTTGAAAAATTCGATTACTTGTGCAAAAATACAGTCACACTCTTTTTCTAGGAGATCGGCACTCCTGGGTTAAACAATATTAAAAAGGGAATAAGAACAGTGCATGCACCAAAGGAAATAGTTTCCAATTATGGCCTGCATGACACTGAAGATATTACTTGTAATAGAGGATTATGAATGAGATAATTACAAGAGGCCTAATGTTCCTAAAGCTACAATAAAAGAAAAATATGAACTGTATTAATTGGTTATTGACTTGGGCTGCATCTAAATCCAAGGACCATAATGTTTTCCAAGGACAAAGCAGAGTCTTAGGTTGTTAGGGGCTGCTTTTCTGAAAGGTTGGTATTAACGGTTATTGGCTTTGTCCTGCATAATTGTCAATTTGAGTCTATCAAATAATATCATATACTAAAATAATTTAATGATAAGTACAGTTTTTCAGAACATTTTCTTTTAGCCTTAGATTATGTATGTATGGTAAATGTGTTAAACTAGTTGTGTACTTTATGTGAATTTTTGGAATTTTTCTTTGTTACGTTAACTTTTGTTTCATGCATAATTTGTTTTTTTTTTTAGACTGGTTTATTTTTGTTTTTCTTCTGTTCTCTCTCCGTAAAATTAGGTGTTTCTGGAAATATGTAAACATCTAGAAACTTCAGCCTTTCAAAAAGTATATGTAAACTATATACTGTATGAAACTTTGCTTTATTGTTTCCTGCAGTGATTTGCTAAGACTGCATTCATTATTACTACTCCATCCTATCTTCTGAAATATCATCATAAACTCGCTGACTCAAATTCAAGAACAAGCAAAATGCTCGTTTTTAGTTTAAGTCTCAATACCTGTTAGCTCTATGGCTATGAAACACACAAAGAGTAAAGCTATCCTCATATGTCTATCTCATCTACATAACAGACATGCACTGAGAAGCCAGCCTGTACTTTTGATGTAAAAGAATGTCAAATTTGTAAAAGTATACGTGCAAGCAATAATATGTAATCATGCAGGTAGGTGTCAACTGCTTTTGTATATGTGGCTTAGAAGAAAAACTTGCAAGGTTAAAAATGTAAGAAGCTTTGAATTAAGTGTTGAAGTGGGTGTCTGGTATACAGGCACAGGTATGTGAGGAACTCCATGGTGTTTTAAGAGATGGGCCACTATCAAAAAAAACATCCAGCAACAGTAGCCCCAATGTCAGAGACATTCTGTTTATTAAAAGTGGATAACAAAGGCTGAGGGAGACCTGTGTTGAGTAGCAGACAAGTTAAACGCATCGACTAACAGCTAAGTAAAACAGTGTTGTCAAAAACGATGTATATATTTGCACATATTGGATAGTTTCTTCCTTACAGGAAGGAATATGTCAGCTGAAGACCCAAATGAGTTTCTGTACTGGCATCAAAGAAACAAAATGAACAGCTGTATTGCACTAAGAATTGCAAACATTGGCAATTAAAGAAATGGAAAAACATTACCCGGTCTAATGAATTCTTCATTTCTACTAATTCTTGCTGATAGGAGGCTCAGCATGTGGTAAAAAGCCTTTGAGTCTATGGTTTCATCTTGATGGGTTTCAGCAATGGAGGTTGGCAGCGGAGGACATTGGGTACCTTGACATAATTACAGCAACACTGAAAAGCTTCAGGGTTTTTCAAAAATGCTGTGTAGCAAAAGCATCACTTCATGGCTGCAATGTACTTATTTGTGAAAGAGCTTTTTCAAAAGCATAATGTTTTATACCACTGACTCCAGCAGTAGGCGCTTGGTCCCTGGAATTGTGTTCTTTATTGATGCAGAACAGACTAAAGCCTTTTATACATTTTTTTAGTAACCATATAGGAAATAATAACATGAGAAAAATATGGTACAAAAATATATATATTTAACTTACTTTAAATTGTAGTTTCCACTCCAAAACATACAACGTATTTATAAATACTGTACATATCTGGAGGGAAGAGAATAAATTTATTTTAAATATTTCGAAATCCTTTTCAGCAGTTGCTCCTCAAATCAGTGTTAACACAAGCACATAATTTAAGCAATATTTACCAGACAACTTCAACAGTTCTTAGTTTCTCTTCATTTTCTGTTCTGTTCAGGAATGGCTTACAATTTAACACACATTTTTGTGACTCATATCAGTTTTGGGGGTGCAGTATTTTTTTTTTTCTGACTTCAAGGCTTCGACCTCCTCATTTGTTTGAAATGATGGAGCATATCAACTGCAGTGTACGTAGTAGGGTGAATGCGGCACAGCTCAAAATGGTGCTTTTCACATGTTAACGGAGTAACTTTATTATTGGATTATAGCAAGCCGCTGCTGTGCTTGCTCTTGTGATTTTAGTTAGCATGGCTCCAGACTCTTCAGCTGCTCATTTTAACTGATTGTATTTCAGCCCCTCCTATGGGTGACTCGTCACATGCCTGCCTGCACATACCACAGTATCTGTACACAACAACTCTATGCTTAGGATCTAAGAACAAATGCTAACTAGTAAATTGTGCAGTTTTCGCCTAAGTTTTCTAATGCGTCACTTTCTAATAGTTAATCATGTAACATATCTATATAATTAGTTTGTGAATAACAGTGTTCATCAACATGGCTTTCAGTGTATATTTATGCTTCTAACAAACTTTTGTTTCTGTTTAATTCTAGCAAGTTTTTTAACATCTGTAAGGCCGCTATGTCTTTCTCAGTGTTTGTGGAGATCTCAGTTCAACTTAACTATGCCTGCAGTGTTTGCTGAACCCAGATGATGGATGTTGCATGCCAGACTAGAACTTCTTTTCACTCTACACTTCTTAAATTTTGGACCTTTTAGTCCAACTCGCATACAATGCAATCACAAGCTACAATTAAAGCAAGGTGGCTCAGTATGAAGCTGAATCCTGCAGAGTATGCCAATTGTCTCCAGTAAGAGGTGTTTGCTTCCTAGGATTGTGTACTTTATTGATGCAGAACAGACTCAAGCCTTATAAACATCCCTTTAGTAACCATGGTGGAAATAATCAGATGAGAGAAATATGGTACCAACAGAGATACATATATTTAACTTGCTTTAAAATGTAGCTTACACTCCCAACATACAATGTATTTATACATACAAATCCAGGATGAAGAGAAGCCAATGCAGCAGTATAGTCATCATCCAGTTCTTCAGTGGGAAATGCGGATGACTATACACATCTGAGACAATACATATTCGGCAGCATTTGGATGGCTTCTGGTTTCTTGACAGTCCCTCACCATTATACATACCCACACTCTTTACATGTTCTTTGATCTTTTTCTGAGGAAACTTGCCAGTTATGACTAAGTTACGTATGGACGGTGTTCTTCTGAGACCCAGCTAGCACACTCTACACCTGCTCTAAACACTCATGGCCTTTGCCTGAAAGTAATGGGATAGGCCTGCTTTAACCAAGTAAAATTCCTGCCTGAAAGAGCTATCCCATGAACTTCCTTCACAGAAAGAACTTTAAATAGCAGACAGGGGCCCCAGGCTAATATCACCAAATAGGGCAACTAGCCTGCCTGAGTCCTCTTCCACCTGTTTATGTCCATTTCTATGTGTTTGGAATAAACTTCACAGATTACAGTGGCACACTTCAAACCTTTGCCTTTAGTCACCAAGTTAGGAAAAGTTCGAAATTAGACTATTACTCAGACTGAACCTAACAATGTCACCAGATCATAATCCAATCAAACAAATGCAAAATGAAATAGAGCAGTTTGGGGATGTTTGGAGTCAGCATGGACCAGCATTCTTTTTCTGTATTTTTGAAACCCTTTCGAGACATATCATAATATTAGGAAGGTGTACCTATTAATGTGGCCACTCCATCTACACAGATTTATTAAAATTTAATTGTTTCCTCCACTTTTATTTTTTATCATTACTTTACATTTTGTAGTGATGAGGTCACATAAAAAATGTAACTGAAAGGAGATGACAGTTGTGTATTGTGTATTTGATAAATACTATAGTGAATACTTGCATTTGTAATTAAAAATATAAAATATTAATAAAAACTGTATGAAAAAACATGAGCCCGTATTATTGTGTCAATTAAAAAGTGACAATCAAGAAAGAAGTGAGATTATTGCTAAGTCCATCCCTCTATTTTTCAATGTGTCTAAATAATATTCAGGAATGCAGGGAGCTGGTGCCTTATCTGGGTAATACTTGGCACAAGATGGTAGCAAACCCTAAATGGGCCACCAGTCATTATATAATGTTTCTCAGAATGCAGAAGCAATGATTACTACAAAACTGGATTCAGACATGACTTTTACAGTCTGCATGTCCTGCATAACAGATAACATCTGTGGTGCTTCTGCATTAAGGGCCAGTGGTGCACAGCCCCTTGCAGATTTTGGGCAAAATAAATAATAAACTTTCTTCAGTAATCTAGCAACACTCAGCTTCATGTTCTTAACCATTTTTTTTCCAATTTTCCATTACATGCTCAATTTAATGTCATGGCTTATTGGTAACAGGCAAAATTGTCTTTGTGCTTGGTGCTTCATGCCTGTTTCCAATTGAGGAGCTAGCCCTGTTGGCCCTGTAGCATTCTAGGTTTACCCACAGGTATATTTTCACAAGTGCAACATGAACTTTCCAGTTTAATGATGGAGGTTTAAAGGTAAGAGCCCCTTATTTTCTGCATTCAAATAAGGACCGCATTTTCTTTGTTAGTCATGTGTTTGCACTTCTGGTTCGAGCATTGTCAAGTTAAAGTTATGCAGCACAAGTAGGCAAAAAATATAAAAAGTCATGAAGCACTTCATCCCTTAAAGCCTCCGTCATTAAAAAAATAAGCAGACAAATATCAAAAAAGAGTACTGCCTTTAATTCTGAAAAAAAAAACAAAAAAAAAACCAGGAAAACTGTGGAAGTATTCTTTCTAACTTGTCGAGTCTTGTTGCAGAAAGAACGGGTATGTGGAAAATCACTTCTTCAATTGTTTTTTCAAACACTACCTGGTGAGGTGTTTGAATTATTCAGCATTTGTAGTCTGTGTTCTATATGTACAGTATAATTATGGCTTGTCCTTTTTCACCTCAAAACAATTCAGTTCTAAACTCGAGGTGTTCCTATTTCAAAGTAGGCACTTCATAGCCGGAATATTTTCCTGTGTAGTGAGTGGTTGCAAGGCTCTCAATTTACTAAACATTTAAATACAGTATATTGTTGTATTTTGTCATATGATGATGTTAGAGATTATCACAATGATCTGATGGCAGCTGAGACAGATCAGGCACCAGCATGCAATTGATTAATTTTTTTGTGATGCAAACTGTAAATTAACTTGCACATCTCTCTAGTCATTACCAAAAGAGGGGCTGATATTATTAATAAGCAAATCAATGTAGACATTACAGATGGCTGCACATATAAAGGAAAATTCTGTTATGACCACTACAGAATTTACATGCCAAAATATCATTTGATACCAGGCCTCTTTTCAGACACCTCTGTACACTGTTTAATTATTATGATTAAACACCAGAAGACAAATAAGCCATTACAGAGCCCATACAAAATATTCTATTAGCAGATAGCCCAGACCACCCTTAAAGTTAAATCCTTTTCCGTATGTGAAAGACAACACAGATTCATTTTATCCTCTAAAGTACTTTTTGCTCATCGATATTTGCATTCTCATAGATATTCACGGTACTCAAAATAGCAAAAGTGCTGTAAGTAAATATCAAGAAACAGGGAACAGGGGACAAAAGAGATTCACAGTATGACACATATGTAAAATAATATGATATATAAAACAATTGTGTTATACTGTATATGTTTTTCTTTCAAGGGTAAAAAAGGGGAATCTAATAACTTTATGCCTCTGTACTCTTGTGTGGGTTGCTCAAACAAAACAAATTACCAGTAAAGAGTTTATTTTCTTGTAAAGGGCTGTCCTAATGGGCACCAACCTAATGGCCACAGTTGATTCTAGCATGTTCACTTGGCTTGTTCTTTGTGTTATAGTGGTCTAATTAGAATTTGATGGTACTAGCACCAAAAAATAAAGACCCCCTTTGTCAATTTAAATGAAATCCAATTAAAATTAAATTAAATCCGGGTCCTCCCTGCGTGAAGTTTGCATGTTCTCCCTGTGTCTGCGTGTGTTTCCTCCGGGTACTCCGGTTTCCTCCCACAGTCCAAAGACATGCAGGTTAGGTGCATTGGCGATCCTAAATTGACCCTAGTGTTTGCTTGGTGTGTGGGTGTGTGTGTGTGCCCTGCGGTGGGTTGGCACCCTGCCCGGGGTTTGTTTCCTGTCTTGCACCCTGTGTTGGCTGGGACTGGCTCCAGCAGACCCCCATGACCCTGTAGTTAGGATATAACGGGTTGGATAATGGATGGATGGATGGATGAGATGTCAAGAAAATAAGCATGTCAATAATAAATGTGGACCGCACAGGTGCTATACTGGGTTAAGTGCACTAGCTGCGAAACTGTGTGCCTGGTTGAGTGTCCCAGTCCCTGACAACACTGTGTATTTTTTTGTTTTGGCAAGTGCACTGCAAAAAAAAAATAACCCACCAGAAACTCCAAATCATATACCTTCTGCCAACAGACACACCCACTAAAACACAGATGCCTTCACTTTCTGTGGCTTTATATGGAGAATATTGCCCATGCTTTAAGTAATAAAACAAAATTGTGAATATTCATTGATCAGCAATCCTTCTTTCATGTAATTTTTAATCACTTCCTGAAGGGAATAGTTGAGAGTAAATGTACCTAATTTGGCGCTATCAAACCACTTTCATTTATCTTTTGAATACCTGAAAGTAAAGTGGATTCCGAATTCACAAAGAAGGCAGAAGTTGAAATCATTCAGGGGAGATGCTATTCTTTGCAAATGTAATTTGTTAATAATACTACTTTGTATAGCATTGACTCAGAAGCAGTAACAGCCCATGGCAGTGTGGACAGGAATTTGTAAAAATTGTATTCTTTTACTTTTGAAAAGTCAGAGGTTGAAATTAAACAAGACAAATCAATGCCAAACATTTAGCCCATAAGAACACATCCTTCTTTTATGGTATACTATGATTAACTGGCTTGCTGCTGCTGCTATAGCGCTGTAACAACACTTATACAGACGTGTCTGGCTTGTTTTACATACCTTGTAAATTTTTAAGTGACATATTATATATACCCAAATTCAAAGAAGTGTTTAATTCAGGGGGTCTAGACTTGGGGACACATAATTGTAGTGAGGTGTGAGGGTGCCTGGGCTACGGGTTACAGCAGGTAGCCATGACAGCCTCGCTGTAATGAATATGTAGCTAACTAACCAGTTTTTTACCTCACTTTCTTCAGCATTAAGGGTAGTAGTTCTTCTTCTAGTCATCACTTTTTTGCGGAGGTGGATAGTGAAAAATTCTGTAAAAACTGTTGCCTTCATAAACGGTTAAGTATCAAACATTTGTGTCCAAATGAGGCGACTTGGCAGGGTGAGAGTTTAGAATATTACTGATGACTATATGTGCCTTCAACTAGCAAAGCACAATTAAATGTTAAGAAAAGATGGGTCTGTTCTCAGGTACCTAATAGATGTTGCATCACTGCTATGCTGTTAGGAGTCAATTTCCAGGGAACACGATAACAGCAGAGATTCTGTCAACAAGAAGCAACTTCAGAGTGTTTGCAAAGTCTTATAATGTCTCAGCAGCTCACTTTGTCATTATCTGTATTTTCTAGAATTATGACATGTCATTGTCCATACAAAAAGATTTTACAGTTTCTACTATAACAAAAGTTAAACATAAAGCTATTTTTATTGAGTAGAATCACACAATGATGGTGTTCCATAACATTATGTTCATTCTGTCTTTAAGTAAAAATGTGTAGCATAAAATGAAAAAGTTCATATACAGTATGTAGGATTATATGTTCATTATTGTCATGTGTGCAGAGTGTTATGAAATTCTTAATTGGATGGGCAACTTTACATGCAGCATATCACTACTTTCCTGCTAAGTTCTATGTTCTTTACCTGAAAATTACAGCACAATCTCCATTAGGAGTTATACAGGTGGATATTTTATACATTTACAGTTACAGAGCAACTTTTCCTTCTGTTTGGATAGATTAAAAAATTACAAGAAAAGTCCATTGGAATTAATTTGGGCACTTTGTATTTTGTGTTTACAGGAAAGAAAGCTGGATTACAAGCAATTAAATATGTTGCTTCCATTCATTCTGTATAGTGTATCCTTGGATCTTTTCTTCAAAGCAACTTGACAAGAAAGTTATTGTCAGTTCAGTTTCTGCACAGAGGGTGCTTCAGAATTAGAAAACTCCAATAATTGTATTCGTTATATATATATCTTACAATCTTTTACACACCTTGGTGATACAATATGTAGCATTATGGATTTTTTTTACAACATATTCTGTAGTTTGCAGAAGTTTTCTTATTCCTTTTTTATCTTAAGTCCCCCACCATCTATCTACTATGCTCATATATACGCAGTCAAGAAAACAAACCTGAGGCCTCAAACTATAATAAAGTCTTGTGAAACAACATTCATGCAGTCACTGAGGGCTACTGCTTTATCTGAGCTGATTACAGTTTCTGTACCACTGTTCTGCTGTGACCCCTGTATTTCTACAATTCTTGTAACTTAATACACAAACAATCTGATTACATTTTGTTGATTACTGTATATGTGTCTCTAGTCCTTTTCACATGTACTGTCTGGTTCCTAATGCTTATTTTTTATACTTACCAAACCTAACAGTATATTCCTGATAATTAGCTTAATATTTATTTTATTATTACAGTAGACAGAAGTGTTAAAGATATAAAACAGTTAATTTTTCCTTAATTACTGTGCCTCTTTGCCTGCTTCCAGTTACTATTACATCTGTCATCACATAAAACATCTTGATGCTTCAGTATTCTAACTCCTATCATATTCATTCTTCAGCCCTTGTCTTTTTTCATTGTGGTGTGTGAATCCTCATTTTGAACACGATTATTGATTCTAAAGACTGTATACTGTAGTTCAGATATTAATAATGATAGTCTAACATATTTATCTTTAATACATAACACCCCAAGGAGAATCATTAACAGTTGGTCCAAAATAAATATTCAATTTTGATTTTTCAGACAGGCATAAAGATGATTGGTACAAACACTATTTTTTATGATCAAAAAAAAAATTGTCTCACATTTTTAAATTGGTTTGCAGTAGTACACAACAAAACCTAATATTTTTCAAAATCATACAAAAAAGGCACTTCAGATATTAGTCAGATTAGCCCAATTGCTTTGGATGTCTTACTTATTACTGTTCTGATAAAGATGTCAAGCTGTGCCACTGCTAATAACTTTCTTGTATGTCCTTTCAACACACTGGTAATGGTCACAGCATGCATCCGGAAGACTCTTCTCACCATTCACATAGACATTCTGTGTTTTGTTTTGAAATTAGATGTTTTGTATTTCAATACACAATAGAAAGCTTCAGAAATGACTTTAAACCCAAATGTTATTTGACTTAATGCTTTTTACATTGAAAGATTTTAATGACTAGCAGAATACCCGCGCTTCGCAGCGGAGAAGTAGTGTGTTAAAGAAGGTATGAAAAAGAAAAGGAAAAATTTAAAAAATAACGTAACATGATTGTTAATGTAATTGTTTTGTCATTGATATGAGTGTTGTTCCCATATCTATATCTATCTATATCTATATCTACTTATACATATATATATATATATATATATGCATACCTATCTACATCATATATACACACACATATACATACATACATACACAGACACACACATATATATAATTTGTGTGTGTGTGTATGTATGTATGTGTGTGTGTGTGTGTGTGTGTGTGTGTGTGTGTATACACATACATACAAACATACACACAGGTACATATAAATATATGTGTATATATATATATATGTATGTGTCTATATGTGTGTGTATAGCTTTGATCACTGAGTGCAAGGGAAAAATAATAAAATGTAGTCTATAAGTTATTAAACAGTAAAACATTAACGTTTTAAGAAGTAAAGTTACATTGAGCACTACTGGAGTGGTTGCGGGTAAACTACATTTTAAAGACGGTATAACAGAAGAGGTAAGTAGTACTAACAGCAGCTAAAATGTATATGGATCATCTCTCGGTAGTAGATCCCTTTTGAAAGGCGCTACACGACGGCTGTGGTATAGAAATTACATTTTCTATGTGAAAGTCCAAATTTCTGCCTCTAATAATGTGCCTTACCAGCAATTAAAGAAAATTAGTTTTGTGTCCTCTGCAGTGTTAAGAGAGAAAGGCTTTGGTTTGGGATAAAAGGAAAAAAGGTGTAAAGAAAGGAAAGTTGCGTTTTTCTTTTATATAGTATAGAGAGATGTGTTCGCTGACGATATGAGCGCCTTTTGGGGACAGTCGCGGTGGGTCTTGTGCAGACTGGTGAGACGTCCCAGCTATTAATCGGCTGTGATGGCACTGTCAGTCCTTCACTCCTGTGCGTGTCTTCATAAGAGCTGACGACCTCATAATCGTATACGTGCAAAATAAAGTGCGAAGCGCCTTAATATTATTTTGCCGCAGAAGCGCAGTCAGCGTGTGAAAGGCCGGCACAGCTATGCGCGCGCGCCGGCTGCTCGACTTTTGCTGGGCAGGAGACGCCAGTTTTTGCAGACACGTTCACATGATCAAAAGTCTCCGCGCTCTTTGGAGGTCATTCATATACAAAATACCCGCGCCTCGCAGCGGAGAAGTAATGGGTTAAAGAAGTAATGAAAAAGAAAAGGAAACATTTTAATAATAACATAACATGATTGTCATGAGTGTTGCTGTCATATATATGCCTGCCTAAATAAGTCACCCTCGCTTCGCTCTTACTTTTTTACCGTTCATTTAATCATGGCTAGTGGCGGAAAAATTATAAAATGGAAGGAGGATTACACTGAGTATGGCTTTACCAAAACAATTATTGATGGCAAATCGATTATTCATAAAGCTTGAATTGGTGATCTGTTTTTGTGTGTTAACCTCATATTTTTTCATACTTCTTCTCAAACCAAGGTGGTGCAAGGCTAAAATGAATTGGGATGCGCTGATCAATGTTATCGGTGTACCAGGAAATCATGCATTGACAAAAGTTCCCCTTTGATTGTAATGCAAAGTGTGATTAAATGCATTATTTTTTAACGCGTTATGGAGCACATGCATCGAAGCTTCTCAGCTGTGCTTGTGCTAACAAAATTAAACATTTTAAAAATAACGTAACACGATTGTCAATGTAACCTTTTGTAAGTAGTGCCTGGAGGATTCAGTGTGGAGAAAGTCTAGAGACAGAGTGTGTATTAACTTGTGGATTTCTCTGTATTTGGTGGCAGTGTGACGAAGTTGCTTCGGAAGACGGCGTTAGCCGCGGAGCTCAGCTCAGTGCGAAATGAGGTAAATGGGAGGGGAGATGATGACGTGACTCCCCCACCCGCCTTAACTGTCAATCCCCCACAAACACAGTCTCTCGGAATTTGCATAAGCACACCCCTTCACCTGCAATTTTAACTTAGTTACAAAGTGATCAAAACTCTCGTTTATATCCTGCGTCCTCTCATTAAACTTGTATCCCGCATTACCCGTGGGCACGAAAAGCACCAGCGGCAGCCTGTCTATTAAGTTAATTTAAAGTTTAGGTTTATACCTCGCTTTGTTTCCGAAGTAGCTGTACTGATGAATATGGTAGTATGTCACTCGCTCGCTTCTTAATGTTTCGCTGCCTTCTCAATTATATAATGCATGTTTTGTTCAGCGTATTTTGGAGCTCTTCCTGGTTTTCTACATAGTGCGTTGACAGTCAGTTCACGTGATTACGTGGGCGGCGTAATGATGTCACACGAAACTCCGCCCCCACGGCGGTCAAGCTCAACTCCATTACAGTAAATGGAGAAAAATACCTTCCAGTTATGACCATTACGCGTAGAATTTCGAAATGAAACCTGCCCAACTTTTGTAAGGAAGCTGTAAGGAATAAGCCTGCCAAATTTCAGCCTTCTACCTACACGGGAAGTTGGAGAATTAGTGATGAGTCAGTCAGTCAGTCAGTCAGTCAGTCAGTGAGGGCTTTGCCTTTTATTAGTATAGATACTTGGAGAATCCATTTTTCTTGCCGGTTTAACTGAAAAAACATCATTTACCCATCAGCATCAGTCAGTCTGCTTTTTTAGAAAAAAAAAAAGACAAAACAGCAAGCATGTGTGAATACTTTCCATTGTGATTGCTATTTATTTATTCAAGAATGAAAGTTTTACAATATTCCACATGTAGATATGTAGACCTGAATGATTCAGTAAAATGTAGAGAAAATAATTTCATCGCATCTTTGTGTTCATAACTGGAACAAAATAAATTGAATGTACCAGTTATACTTAACAGAGCAATGGGAAATTTGAGCACAACTTTACTTTTTTAGAGATAAAATGAAACACTTTAAATGAATTTCTGCTACATTTTGAGTTTTAATTGGAATGCTGCTAAACAAATTAATCTGTAGTAGCAATGAGCCTATATTACACCCTTACAGCCCACTCTGTACTTTTTCTGCCATATATGTAATTGGAAAGGGAACATGTTCACTTAACTACAATTAAAATATCAAAATTAAATACTTGAAACACAATTTTGCACTTGTGTTGGATAAATTGCTCTCTCTCAATTCTCTTCTCTCAACATTTTAGTCATGTTCTTCAATACTAATCTGGTTGTACTCAATTTCTTTGCACTTGTCAGCAGTAAGATCCAAAGTTTATTTCATTGATCAGGTTTAGGAACATGTCTTAAATATGTAGCAGTTTACATATGAAAACATTAAACTGTTAAAAAGTAAGTAAAAATAAATATTTATGACACCAGAGGAAATCACCCAGTTATTATATATATATAAAAAGATTACCAAAATCATGCAACGTTTTCATCTGATGCTTTCATGCAACTCTCATTTTCCTTCAAAACTATATGTCATATAGGATACATCTATACATCATTTTTTTTATCTTCAATAGCAGAATACAACAATGATACTCTCACGTCAATATAACCAATTTAACACACATACGTCAAACAAAATACTTTATATACATCCTCTCCGCTAAGAACAGTAGTAGTTCAGTTGTGTGTTAGCAGTCAACAAATAAAGCCTATGTAATGGCACACACTTACAAACTGCAAAAACATTCAATTGCTGACAAAATCATGACTAGTGATTATTCAGGAGAAGTCGTATTCCTTCTGCTTATTGAATTAGATACTAGTGATACTTCAGCAAGTAGATTACCATTCGTCTTGCATAGGTAACAACAGTTTTAGCATTTGCTGCAACTATAAATAAATCACAGGGACAGAGTTTTGACCATGTTGTTGGTATTATGATTTACATCATTACATGAAGTACAGTATATGCAATACACAAAAGTATAATTCTTAAAATATGCATCTCCTGTTTTGTTTTCAGTTAAAGTATGAGAGAATAAATAATAAATAAACATCACTGATAATTTAATTTACAATACATTTTTATGTTAAAACTAATAGAGACAAACATTCCAACTAAACAATTTAGTTTGCCACCATAAAATTATAAAATGTTTAGTAACAGAGGAAAGGAGCAGCAGCAGAATAATAGAAATCCATACAAAATTTGCTAGCTCATTTGGGATCATGTAAAGACATCTACAGTCACACACAAAGGGGTCATATTGTCATACTGAGTAATCCACTAGCCTATTCTGAACATCATAATAATAATAATAATAATAATAATAATAATAATATACATTTTATTTATATAGTGCCTTTCCCATACTCAAAGAACTTTCTTTGGAATGTTGAAGGAAAATGTAAGAACCTATTTAAAAGCCTGCAGAAACTTTAAGAAAGCATTCAAACTTAGAAAAATAGATATAGCGCTTTATTTGTTCCCTGAGTGATTTTTGGCTTTTACATAACCTCCATAAAAAAATTTTTTTTCTGTCTTAACAGACAATAATTACATACCAGAATGACTTAAAAAATAAAACTTCTGACTTGGCTAAACATAAAAAGACCAGTCACAGTCAGAGTGTGGTTCCCTAAATTGTATTGCCGTTAGTGTAAAAGAGCCTCAGTAGTGTTTCTTTACAAACTTCTGCTGAATAATTTGTTGACTGAAACTCAGTGAAAGTACTCAGTGTTAGTGTGTCAGACAGAGGATGTGCAGTATTGTTAACTGCTGTACGACTGTGCCCCTTAAAATGGAAGATTAAGCAAAAGCAAAAAAGTCATTGTAATTTTGCTATAACACATATAATGAGACTGTGATTGTTTATTATAAATTATGATGCACAACAGTCAAATAAAAGGATTAAATTGCAGTTGCAGAAATGTATAGCTAACAACTATAAAATTATAGTGAGTTTTTTTTCTATAACAGGTTCTCTGGTATTTAATGTAACAATTGAAAAGAAAGAAAAACAACTCAAAGTAAAAAAATAATATGATAATTTTCATTTTTTTTTAGTATTGTAAGTTGAATGTATTATTAGGACCTATTGTGAGAAGTCTCCCTGTGTGGTACAGATGAGTGATGTGACCTGGTACCAAATAAAAATGAGTTTTAAAAATGAAAAGTAATTATTTTTATAATCACAACTGGAAGGATAGAAAGCCAGTGAAGGGATGAAATGGCCAGACTTTTTACTTTAAAGCCAACACCTATTCTATGAAATTCTGAACCAAATACAGTTGAGAAAAGCCAGAGCTGGTTTCAGATCTATAATTAAATTTCCTGCAGTCTAATTGTGATTTCATAAATGCATAAATGAAGATGAATGGCATAATAAGACAGTGGTCAGTGCTGTTTCCTCACGACTCCAAAATTCTGGGTTTGAATCTTAGCCGTTGCACGGTATATAGAGTTTACACATTTTCCACTTGTCTCTGTGGATATTATCCTTCATCACAAAAGCATACAGGTTATGTTAATTGCCAACTTAAAAATAACCTGGCATGAGTGAACATGAGTGTGGCCTGTGATAGACCACTTGCTTCACCCTGGGTTCGTTCTTGCTGTGCATGAAAATTGCCAGAATAGGCTGTCATCTCCTATGACTTACATTTTCACTAAACAAAAATTTTCATAATGGACAGAGGGATGGATAAATGAAAGTATGAAGGTAGAAAAATTGAAGTAAAAAAAAAATGTCATACAGTTCACATGACAAAATCATCTGAGTCTGAAGATAAGCAGAACAACAGAATTACATGCTGTGTGTTTTACGTCACAACATACAAAAGAAAACTTAAGTTTCTGCATGTCTCTTGTCCATAAACAATGATCATGTCTTTATTTATGAAAACTGTTGCCCAAAGAAAATTTGCCTGAACAGAGAAAATATCCCACTTATATGTTTGCCCTCTTTGCAAAAGAAACATAGTGTGGATATTTTTTTTATTTGGAGTTTAGCTAGGAAGAGCAATTACTTAAATATTTGTGGAGCATACTCATACTAAATACATATATAAATACAGGCATTCCTTATCAGGCCTTTTTTAAATGTCTAATACTTCTTTTAGAAAATTCTCTGCAGAATCTCATTTGCTTTTACTATGCATTACAGTAGTTGCAAGTGGCAATACTATAAGACACCACAGTGTTTATTCATACTTAAGGGGTATGAGCTTGTACTACTAATCCTGTTCACACAAATTTAATTTGGCTTTCTACTTGAACACAAACATTATGCTAATCATAAACTACACTGTCAGTATTTTTTTTACTATGTGCACAACATCAAGCCATTATTCAAAATGCCTGCACCATGTAATTTTTAACCAAGGTGGGGCTATTTCACAATGCAAGCATACATACTGTATATCCTCAAATTTGTAAGAACATCCCTATAACTCAGTTTATTTTTATTTATACAAACTATTGCCAAGACATTCATAATGAAGACATTTCACAGTTCCAGCTGAGGGCTATTGTCTTATATAGCCACATAAATACACACACCATACAACGCACACTTCTTGGTCTGAAGGAAAACCAGTGCACCCACACAAGCTTTGATGGACATTGACAAAATATGCAAACTCAACACAGATGGCATCATAGCCAGTAGATGAGTAAAACACACTAGAAACTGCAAAGATGAAGTGTTAAATGCCAAGCTTCAGGGACATTTGGTGTAAATGTATTTCATCATTCAGTTTATTTTCATCTGTAGGAACTGCAGTTTTAGAAAAATTTTGTACTGTTGAAAACCTTAAGTCTATCATTTTATGAGCTGTAAAATCAGTAGTACTGCATTAAAACAATATTATATATTCTTATTAAACCTCATTATACATCTTTTAAAATAAGACAGAAACCACCACTCTTTTAACATTATTAACCTTATTTTTAACTCACTACTGTTTTTTTTGCAATATTGTAACAGAGAGCTACTTTGCCATGATGGTGTATCCTTTAAAACTTTGTATTTTGTATATTCAGCTCATTTTTATAAATATCATATAGTATGCTAACTAAAGAACAGTTTATCAACATCTGAACTACGGTTTGTATTTAATCACATCAGGAAGATTAATTAATCAAATCTAACAGTACAGACGTTTGAGAGATGGCTCTAGTACCAAGGCAACACTCTGCGATTCTAGTGGCAAAAACTGAAAAAGAACATGAGACAAGGATTGTAATAATGTGAGTTAAATCTTATAATATGATATTTATTACAGATTGTAGGGTTATATATATATATTTTTCACTTATCCTAAAGCTACTATAAGAGGCTATAGGGATATTATTTTTGCAGCAAGGGCACAAGTCTTCAACTACATCAGGGGGCTTGATAATCCTGCACTCTTCAGCTTTCAGTTAACTAAACATATACAGTTTATGTTATTAAAAAAGATGTAGTACAATGAAAAATACAGGTTGATAATTTATGGAATATTCAAGAACGATATTACATTGACCATCATATGCAGGCTTAGGTTAATTTAGAAATTTTCCAGATCCAAGCACGTTAACTGTTATAATGTGTATATGCCACAAACCTCTCTTATTCCACTAATCTTTGGAGTGACACACATCAAGAAACATTAATGTAATGTGTCAGAGAGATGAGTTTGAAAAAAAGGTTGAAAAAACAATAATGTTAATTTGACCAAAGGTTAAATGGTCAACCACACCTTGCTTAAAAAAATAACTAAAACTTTTGTCTAAATACCTGTAGATATGTACAATATATATTCAAGAATAACAATTAAAACTTTGTTGAAATTATCATTTTAGCATCTGGGAGCCATATGTATAAAACTTGCTTATGCTCAGAGAATTACATAAGCCATTTCTTACACAAAAGTCGAGAATTAAAAAACATGAACTTGCCATGGAAATTGGTTTACAGTTATGGCAAGATTTAACCACCCACAAGTCTTATGCAGACTTTTTTGGTGTTGTCATTTTAGTGACTCCAGGTAACAGGACAATGAAGTGAACAGAAAATATCATTTCATTGCAAATTTCAATGATGTCAATGATGTCTCAGTCACATTCAGATGTTCTTGACTTAATGTCAGTTGTTTTTAATGTGTAGACTTTCTATTGTGTTTATAAAAAGGGTGTGCTGTGTATTGTAAAACATAACTGGCAATGGCAGGGTAAGCATTTTTACAGGATATTGCCAACAACAAGTTAACAGGGAGCACAATGATTTTTTGGCTGGAGATGATGTCTTGCAGTCATCCCTAAGCCATGTCATGCCGTCTGTATGGGATGCTACTCAGGATGTTACTCAGACACAAGCAATATCTTTACTGTCAGGCTAACCAAGCCAAGATCAAAGGGTAGTTTGTATTGATTGCTGATTTTCCAAATGTAATTGGCGCAAATTACTTCACACATGTTGCAATAAAGGCACCATCACAGAATAAATTTGCTTTTATTAACAGAAACCACTTTCATTCAATTAATATGCAACTAATATTGATGCCCATTTGTGTCTGACTAAGTTTGTCACATAACTCAACCCAAGATTCCTTTATTTAATCAAACAGTTGTGTGGGAAGCAGAGTTAAGGGTTATTCTGTGTGTGACGGTTGTCTTCTTGGTAAGTAAATCCAATTGATAGGATTGAAATTAACTTAGTACATTACAGACAACTTGAATAATCTTTCTTTCTGGTGATACTGGGTACACCACAACAGAGGAGATCTAATGAAAGGCACCCTCTCATACAATCGATGTTTTTGAGATTCTCCACTTCAGTCAGTAATTCCTCAAATCCACATTCAGATAAGTTTTGTTGCCTGTCTTTTTTCCCTCTGTTCTTCCATTGTCAGTAGTAAAGAGTTTGCTCTGAAACATGGGCACATCTATACAATCATTAATTCAAACAAGGTGTTTTTACACCATATAGGAATACTGACAGGCAGTGATGGGGAATGGCTAAAAGCTTGTGCACACGCCAATAGCTTTAAGTTGGTTTGAGATTGCTAACAGAACTTGTCGTGGCATGTGGAATATGTTTAGTTTTATAAATCCAAATTTTTTGTATGCACACTTTTGCCTTTTTGAGCCTAGGCAAAATTTTAGTATGGAATCAAAGCAAGGTTTTACACATAAGCCCCAGGTCTTTACATCTTAGTACCTTGGACAATACACCATCCTGATGATGCTTTATTCCATGAATTGTTTTCTTTACTTTCCTATGAACTACACTGTACAGCATTACATTCTTCACATTATTAAGGCCATGTTGTTAAACATGTACACTAGCTTAATTAAGACAAAGTTGTAAATGTTTTTCCTTAAAGGCAGATCACATATTCAGATTAAACAGATTTAATAAAAACATACATGTGAATTCAAAAGTGCGTGAGAGGAATCAGTGAGAAGAAATAGGGTTAGTAAAGGAGAAATGATAAATACCTGAGGAGTGCAATGTGTCAGAAGTTAAGGATGCCAGTCAAACATATACAAATACTCACAAGACATACTGGTAAAAATGACACCTTTATGAAGTAAAATAATTGAAAGGAAGACTGAACACAGAATAGAAAGTAACAAATCAATAAACTAAACAATAAGCCTTCTACTCAGCTTGGCCCATTTTATGGAAAATCATTCAGTATTAGAATCTATTAGAATCTGGAAACACAAATCAAACTTAAATATCATACCTGTACTTTTTAAGAGAAAGGTTTTATGCATTGCTTTATTTGCCCTTTATAAAACTTTAATTACACAGTACAAGTGAATGTAAATGATTATACAGTAGAAGACGTATTCTCTATAGGAACAAATAAAATGTGCGTAGCAAACCTTTCCTACTCTAAAAACAATATTATTCTCTTTTTTAACAAAGGGGGACAGAGTGACAGAAAACAAAGTATACCATATTGATTGTTTTCCATAATTAGAAAAAAATAAATTAGCTCCATTTATTTGATGAATATTTCTGCAGCTATTGACACAAACATGTATTTAGTATTTTACTCTGTATCTTATAACATCTGAAATGTTTAAGGTAGTAATAAAAACAAAAAGAATCTAAACTTTACAAGAAATGTTATTTGCCAATAGAATAGTTTGAACAAGCCCATATTTCATGAACATAGGATTAAACATGCAATGTCTTGAAGTTCATTTGGTTGTATGGAACAGTTTCCCTTTAGTTGTGAAAGAGAATAAAAGATTATCTTAAGTAAACCAGAGAAAGAATAAAAATAGTTAATGCTGTAAAATAATAATAATTAGTTACTACGGTCATTGAAATAGCTTAGGAAGCCAGTGAAGGGGAAATTATGCGTTTCTCATCACTGAAGTGCTATTGATCAAATGAATCAAAAAAAAAAAATCACCCTTGCCCTCAAATAACCAACACAAATGTCTACTGAATGTTTTTTTTTTATTATTATTTATTCCACCATTAAAGCATATCAGCAAAAAAGAACTTTTAAAATCTTTGTTTAAAAAAAATAAATTGCATAAAAGATGATGAAACCACAATAGAAAGTGTAGAAAGTTTCTGTAAGGTGAATGTGGGGCATGTGGGGCATTATAGACATCGGACCAAGTATTTGCAAATAATTTCTTCTTTATAGCTCCCTGTGTTCAAAATATTAAAAAAATCTATACTAATAAAAGGCAAAGCCCTCACTCACTCACTCACTCACTCACTCACTCACTCACTCATCACTAATTCTCCAACTTCCCGTGTAGGTAGAAGGCTGAAATTTGGCAGGCTTATTCCTTACAGCTTCCTTACAAAAGTTGGGCAGGTTTCATTTCGAAATTCTACGCGTAATGGTCATAACTGGAAGCTGTTTTTCTCCATTTACTGTAATGGAGATGAGCTTGAAACCCGTGGGGGCGGAGTTTGACATCATCACGCCTCCCACGTAATCACGCAGTACGTAGAAAACCAGGAAGAGCCCCAAAAAGCGCTGAAGAAAACATGCATTATATAGTTGAGAAGGCAGCGAAACAATAAGAAGCGAGCGAGTGATATATACAACCATATTCATGAGTTCTGCTACTTCGGAAACAAAGCACAGTGTAAACCTACACTTTAAATTAAGTTCATAGACAGGCTGCCGCTGGCGTTTGTAATTTAGTGCCTGCCCATATAAGGCCGTCCGTCAGCG
>JANRMT010062806.1:73565602-73578971 GCA_026402145.1 Polypterus bichir lapradei
TATATATATATATATATATATATATATATATATATATATATATATGACAGCAACACTCATCACTCACAACAGTGACAAAACAATTACATTGACAATCATGTTACGTTATTTTCAAAATGTTTCCTTTTCTTTTTCATTGCTTCTTTAACACACTACTTCTCCGCTGCGAAGCGCGGGTATTTTGCTAGTACTTAATATTTTGCTGCAACAATAAAGATCGGTAATTTATTTCAGGACCATTGTTTGAGTGGCTGCTAGATGAAACTGTGATAAAATTACCATTCTCAGTATTTATAACTGAGAGATACATGGACATGCATGTCTTCATACAAGAATAATTGTTTTTTTCATATGTCTAGGGGCACAGACAAACAGTTTTCGATTGTTTGGAAACCGACAGCTCAGGGTTTAGTTTCTTGAAGGAGTTTAGTGCATACTCATATATTAGCTTAACACACATACAGTATGATACCTTTGTATTGCTGAATGTATTACATCTTTTTCAGCAAAATCAGAAATCAAATACACACTATAAAACAAGGTAAAAAATTATAGTTGTAAAAAACTACAAAACATTAGCTTGTACAGTACAGAACTGGTTTGCCTTACTCTGTTTAAATGATAAGGAAATTATTATGGCAATCTGAGAATAAGTGCATTCAATTTAAATGTCTTTTTATTTATACTTACTTTACACACTTGTATCACTGGATTACAATTGCATATTCAGAAAATAGTAAATTATAGGTCATGTTTTGTTTTATACAGTATAATATTTAGTAGCTTAGTAAAAAATAAAAATTGTAAAGAATACTGAAAAAGACAAGGAACAACATATTTTAACATGTTTACTGTAACTTGAAAATACATTTAGAAATCACAGTTTCTTTAATTCTTTAAAGTAAACATTATTTCTCCAGCAATGGCTAGTGCCCACAGAAGTGATAAGTGACAAGACGTTTACAAGGTTAGTTTGGCTGAAGAAGGCCCCAGTCATTCTCAGTGAAACTGTGCCATCTTTGTGCTGTAAGTGTTCCTAAACTGAGAACAAGTCATATGTGCTTTACATAAGATATGCTGTAAAATATTAATCACAAACTTAAACGTAACTAGAAATGTTGGTAAACAATAAAATGTTACCACTATTTTATAGAATAACAAATATAGTGTTTTGTGGGCTTTATAAAAACACATATTTTTTCTGTAAAGTAAAATGTGCTTTAGGAATTCACTCCACTGGTGAAGCAACAAACAAAGAAAACATATGGCATTCCTTCTCTTGGATACTACTTAAGTGATAGAATTTAAAGATTAGAATAATTACTCTATAAGATAGAATATCACAGTTTTCTTGTTCTGTTGTCATTCACCTCTGTTAAGTATTCTATCACCACAAGCTAAAGTATGTCAAGTTCCTCTTTAATCAAACAAAGAAATGTTTCTTTGTTAAACTAACCAATGTTCTGCTCTTGGCATTGAGAAACTGTGTAAACGGAGATAAAAAAAAGTAAATGTTTATATTTAAAATTAAAGTAATATCAATACAAAATTTCAAGTTGAACCAATTATATTCAAGACAGGCCATTCTCACTGTTTGAAATATTGCCATTTCCAAACATAGCTCTTAACAAAGAATGATTCTTAAATAAAAAATAGATACACTGTACAGGAGTCAGATGTAAAATGACTATTTTACACTTAAGTAATATTTTTAAAAATATTTTGCAACTATTCAAAATACAATTATAAAACATTTTCATTTTTTTCTCATTTGTAAATGCTTTTGCAGCAAAATGTGAAAAGCACCATCTGCAGTCTTCATATCTGTCTATTTTTCTGTCTTTATGCCAGAGACAACTTTGTTCAAAGTGCATCAGTTTCACTGAATTGTGGTACATTTATTCTTCTGTGAAATTTGTCCGGAACATTTTTCACTGAGATGTCTCATAATACACAATTTTTGAAAACTGAAAAACTACAATTTAAAACTACTGGCTAAATTGTCTGTCTTAATACAACAAAAAATTCTGTGCAAATTCAATTAACAATGAATTTACTGTTTCAGATTTACCTTGTGAGCAGTTACTTCAACTTACTGTATGTATTTTGTAATTTTTATAGCAAAAAGAAACTTCTGATGATAAAAACAAATCCCTTATGCAAGTTATTGGAGCAGCAACTAAGTGACAGGAAACAGCAGAAAAAACCGTCACATCACTTGCTGGATTTTTTTCACTCCAATTCACTTCTCCTGCTGCTTTCAGTTGTATTGAGTAAATGATCTTCAATAATATAAAGGTAAAAAGTCAAGTTAAGGACAGCAAAAAGTCACTTGATTTTTTTACAAACAAATGGAAGAGGAAAAGACCACAGATCTGAAAGCCATCAAGCATGTATTTAAAAAATATGTCCTCACTATGTAAACCTAAAAAAAAACCTTACAGCTGCATTTTCTGCAGATTATAATGTTTCAGTATTTTTCTGACGTTAGAATTTACTGGCAAAAGGCCAAAATAAAATTCTACTCATCATGTTATATTGCAGGTGCAATTTTAGCTTGAAACCTCAACCTACATTTTAGCTCTCCATTGGGTACTTCTTTCAAGAATTGTATGTTTAAGAAATATGGACTACAATTAGCCATAATCCCTAAAGAACCAACAACAGTAAAATATTTGCCATCATTCGAGTTGAAATGTGCTGTCTATGAAAGCTACTTCAGCTGTCAAAAGCTTATTTGGGCTTGGTTTTTAAAATCAACATATTACAAAATCGCTATTAAAATATGTATTAACATTTAATTATCACTGTTATTTTTAGATATTGTTCAATATTGTAAAAATATTTAATAAGCAAAAGTGTGATTTCTTTTGTTCTGATGAACTAAATAAAAAAAAAAGTAAAAAATGTTCCACCTTTCAAAGCAGCTAAGTAGTTCTCAAATGCAAATGAGTGTTGTGCCATGCATATATTTTCAAACTTTTTCTAGTTGTTAAAACAGCTTAGGACACCTGGGGCCTCATGTATAAACGGTGCGTACACACAAAAATGTTGCGTAAGAACGTTTCCATGTTCAAATTGCGATGTATAAAACCTAAACTTGGTGTAAAGCCACGCACATTTCCACAGTACCTCATACCCTGGCGTACACAAGTTCTCCATTCGCTTTTGCAGATTGGGAGCACCCAGCATGAAAACAGTGCTACTGTTCCTGTGTGATAACCCTTTCTTTTTTAGATCCACATCCCTGACGCGGCTTTATAAATACACTGAAATTAACCGCATATTGTTTATTAGTTTAATGCATCTGATTTTAATTAACCTGTAACAATATAATGTTCTACAGAATGGTCAAACTACTCCAAATACCACAACTGCTTTAGCGTTGTTACTCTCTCTGCACCTTCTTCTTCTTCTTTCAGCTGCTCCCATTACGGGTTGCCACAGCGGATCATATTTTTCCATATTACTTTCACTGCACCACTCAGAGTACTTATATCACCATATCTGATTGTGGAATCACAGCTGTGCAGCAGCTGATCGGAAAGAGAATTATCAGTATACAGCATCAAGAACACGCTGCCTCAGCCATGCTGTCTATTGAATTGCTCTCATATGGCAAACGCTTCAGAGCCTTTCCTGTACGGACCTTGCAGTTCAGAAACAGTTTCATCCCAAAAACTCTAAACGCACTCCATCAGTCCATCAAGTGCTCCGTGTAGAACTGTTTGTACTTATAAGTACAATTACCTCACTGTAAACTTGCGATACAGTAATAATATTGCACAACCTGAGCCACTTTATAAAACGCGTATTTACATATGATGACAATATCATTGTTAAGATTAAATGCAGCTAAATATGTTTATTATATTATACAGATAAAACTTTTACTTCATTTAAATAATCTATATTGTTAATAATTAAACATGTGAGGACACGGTGCTGCAGCGCTAGCGAGGCGCTGGCACTCCGTTCAAGGATTGTTCCTGCCTCGCGCTGTATTCTTGTTGGTGCTGACGCGACACTGCAGGGATAGATGGATAGAATAATTAAACACGTACTATGAAGATATTTCGATGTTCCTTAAAAGTTTTGAAGAATCTGCGTTCTAAGCTTACAGATGGCTTAACGTCTATTACAGAGCTGATTGTGTTCCGATTGTATGGCAAGCCAAATTAACATTTAGAGATATCTCAAAATGAATTTTGGATATCTTAAAATGTAATTTACTTTTTATGATATCTGAAACTCGCTTTGAGATATCTTAAAATAATTTCCTTTACATTTTAAGATATCTGCAATACATTTTGAGATATCTCAAATGCATTTCAAGATATCTCAAATACAGTTTCAGATATCTCAAAATAATTGTTTCTGCATTTCAAGATATCTCAAATGAATTTTCAGATATCTTAAATTGACCTTTCATGCATTTTAAGATATCTTAAATGCATTTCAAGATATCTCAAAATCATTTCCTGTAAAATTGCCTATTATTTCAATGGGACTTCTTGTTTATTATAAGATATCTTAAAATGTATTTGAGATATCTTGAAATGAGCAGTAAGTGATGTTGAGATATCTGAAAATGTATTTGAGATATCTGAAAATGGACAGGTAGCTGTTTTGAGATATCTGGAAATGTATTTGAGATATCTTAAATTGTATTGTAGATATCTGAAAATGCTATTGAGATATCTTGAAATAATTGAGTGTCCTTTTAAAGATATCTTAAAATGCATTTTAGATATCTTGAAATACAATTTGAGATATCTTGAAATACATTGTTAGATATCTGAAATGGAGCAGAGACCCATTTTAAGATATCACGAAATTCATTTTAGATATCTAAAAATGTATTTCAGATATCTGAAAAAAAATGAATTTCAAGATATCTTAAATGCTTTTTAAGATATCTAAATTATATTTCGAGATATCTCAAAATAACTTCCTTCTCATTTTAAGATATCCCAAATTCATTTTGAGATATCTGAAATGCATTTTCAGATATCTTAAAATGACTTTCTGTGCATTTCAAGATATCTCAAATACATTTCAAGATATCTTAAAATAACTTCCTGCACATTTCAAGATATCTCAATAGCATTTCAAGATATCTTAAAATAACTTCCTGCACATTTCAAGATATCTCAAATACATTTCAAGATATCTTAAAATAACTTCCTGCACATTTCAAGATATCTCAAATACATTTCAAGATATCTTAAAATAGGCAGGAAGTTCCATTGAAAGTATAAGAAATTTTACAGGAAGTGATTTTGAGATATCTCTAAGGTTATTTAAGATATCTCGAAATGCGCAGGAAGTTATTTTAAGATATCTGAAAATGTATTTGAGATATCTTTAAATACGCATGAAGTTATTTTAAGATATCTGAAAATGTATTTCAGATATCTGAAAATGCCTGCAGATGTATTTTAAGATATCTTGAAATGTATTTGAGATATCTCAAAATGCACATTAACATATTTCAAGATATCTCGAATTGCATTTAAGATATCTTGAAATGCATTTCAGATATCTCAAAATGTACAGCATATCATTTCAAGATATCTTGAAATCTATTTGAGATATCATAAAATGGTTTTTAGATATCTTAAAATAGATGCATTTTTAGATATCTGCAATTAAATTAAAGATATCTAAAATGCATTTCCAGATATCTTAAAATTCATTTTGAGATATCTCTAAATGTTAATTTGGCTTGCCATACGATTGGGTATTTGGAGAAAGAAAAGTAAGAACAGGAATTGGAGGTTAGTACGTTTGAAAGAGACAGTACTGCTGCAATAAAGTATTTCATTGAAGGTCGTACATGGCACAGCAAGCATCTTGCGTGAGACATGAACAATCACTGCGCCACCGTGTTCCCATGTTTAATAACATGTTTTAACTCCTATCATCATGAAAATTATATCAGGTATACATCTCAGTATTTTAATTATTCAGAGAGCTATAATATCATGAATGTAATGGATTCTGTGTCCTGTCAGAGGAAGAGAAAACCCAGAAGCATGTACTGATTCACACACATAGAAGATCAAATACAAAACAAAACATTTAACTTGCTACTTAAGTTTAAGATGTTCTACTTTAATGACAAAATAAAGAACGTGATTAAAGTGGAAATTTCGAGATTAAAGTTGACATTTCGTGCTTTCTTCCCCACTTTTTTTTCTCTGAACCCTAATGAGCTTTCATATAACACTTAGACAGTGGGCTACGACTCGCCTTTTCACGGCGACTTTGATGTCTGACAACTTCTTTTTTATTTCAGGCACTGTGCGACTTTGTGAACTTGAGCTTTCGAGTTTCTCCGACACGCTATGTCACTCGATCAACTTTCTTTTGTTGTTTATACCACTGTTTAAACCAACAAATAGTATGTTTTTCCTTTGCCTCCACTTGGTATTCGCTGAAATTCTATTTTCCCTCGTGCTTTTGTCATTGTCTTTTCACAGAAGGCTGAGCTTAAGGGCTATTTATATTGATTTGTATATTCAAAAAGGTGTAATTCTGGGAGGAGCTGGGGCGGGACAGCAGGCAGGTGCATTACTTTTCACGCTGACCGTGATTTATGGAGCGGAAGAACGTGGAAGTTGGCGAACGTACAGATTTATGCATCTGGATTTTTTGTGCATAAGCACATTTCCGTTTTTGTCCAGACACCATGTTAGAGTGTGAATTCTATGCACGGCATTATGCATGAGGCCCCTGAAGAAGGGATTTGTTACCATTATTATTATTATTACTATTATTACTGCTGTGAGGGAAGTAATAGTGCTGTTAGAATTCCAAATGCTAAACTTAAAAGAAGTGGTGAGGTGGCCGTCTGCTGTTACGTACCTAAAATCTGGAATAGCCTGCCAATAGGAATTCGCCAGGCTAATACAGTGGAACACTTTAAAACACTGCTGAAAATACATTACTTTAACATGGCTTTCTCATAACCACACTTTAATTTAATACTCTGTATGTTCAATTCATCATAATAACTATTCATAGTGGCTCTAAAATCTGTACTGACCCCAACTCTCTCTTCTGTTTCTTTTTCTGGTTTCTTTGTGGTGGTGGCGCAGCATCATGGTGCTCCAACATTGATGGACTGAAAGCCAGAAGTCTACGTGACCATCATCATCAAGTCCTTCCATGAGAACCCTAAATACAAAGAGGACTGTTTCATTTATGTTAGGTAGATTGCCCAGAGGGGACTGGGCAGTCTCTTGGTCTGGAATCTCTGCAGATTTTATTTTTTTTCTCCAGCCGTCTGGAGTTTTTTTTTGTTTTTTCTGTCCACCCTGGCCATCGGACCTTACTTATTCTATGTTAATGAATGTTGACTTATTTTTATTTTTTATTGTGTCTTCTATTTTTCTGTTTCTTCATTTTGTAAAGCACTTTGAGCTACATTTTTTTTGTATGAAAATGTGCTATATAAATAAATGTTGTTGTTGTTGTTGTCACGAGTACAGTGAAATTTTGACTTGCATGTCTAATCAACAGAAAAATGAATGTATATATACTTGGTAGATGACTTGGCTAAGGGCAAACTATAAGATCAGAATAGAGAATGATTGTTCATATTCATCTAGATCTACACTTGATACTTTGCTGCCCATGCAAGAGGATTTATTATGTTCTTTCCTTCTCAATTATGCATTTAGATTTTAATAATGGTAACACAAAGTATAGACAACCACAAGTCACTGTTCCCATTGTAATATCAACTTTCCACTTAAGGGAAATTACTTTCTTGCTGTCAATCTTGTGCAAGGACCACAGTCACATTATATTTCTGACAGTACCTCTTGAAACTCTATCTGTGAGAAGATGTGTTAATTTTTTTTTGCCTGATACTTTTTACTTTGACTGTGATTTTTTAAGAGTCAGGCTTGCAGAGAATAAAGCTGGTTTTCATTGTTTCTTGAGCTTCCTTATAGCTGTCCAAATGACACTTCACAATATTTGATAAGCACTTAAGCTTTCTGGAATTGTCCCACATTTCATATTGCTTTATATACCAGTCTGGATATGATTTTATTTGTGGAGGTGTTTTTTTTTTGCTTTTTTTTTTTGCTTTGTGCAATTTTTTTTGTCATTTGATATTAGGTCAGATGAGTAGGTCTTTGGTCAACTTTTATTAAAAATATATGGGTTTTTTTATGTTTACAGTTAGCAAGCTGGCATAAATAATAGGCAAAAAATAAAGGTTACTCCCACACTGAAAAAAAAGAAAAGAAGATTGCAGACACAATATTTTGGCAGCTTTATCAGATGAGAATAATGTTGGGTCGCTAACCTTCTTTCCTCCTTTACAGAGTTGGAATAACCTTCACTTTTTTCTTTTTGAAGGTTTATACTGGTGCAGCCTTTTACTGACTCTTTTTAAATACTATATACTCTATAGTTCAGACAAAACATGTTTTTGGCCACTGATTGCTCAGCCAAGAGGGTGCTATGGTATTCAGAAAGTAGGTTCAGTAGACTAAATAAGTGCAAATAAAAAGAATGTTTACATGCATCATACTGACAAAAGAATAAAAAATCAATTATTATTGGCAATTAGGGTTTCATAATTGGTAGTCACATTTCAGTAGATTTACTGCAGTTTGAGTCATTGAATTACAAGTAGTCAGGGCTCCAAACTTGTGATAAATGTACGGGACTGATTATTGATTGGATACTCTAAGATACCATTAGCATGCCCAAATAACTGGGTACACCTTCAAAGGATGCTTTGATCATACACTACATGTTGCTCTTCTTCCATCAAAATCTTAGTAGTGACAACCAGCCAGCCTTCCTTGCCATTTGCGGGTGTAGGCAACTAGTTAATTAAAAGAATGTTTACATTCAAATCAAGTTTAAATATCTGGAGTAATAAATGAAAATGAAATAGATCAATTTCAGCAAAAAATGTGCTGTTTTCTAGTACTAAAGTTCTGTCAAGTAAATGTGAACCAATCCTCAAGATGTCAAACTTCAGGGTTAAAACCTAATTACTGCCAAATATAATTAATAAGTATAAAATCAGTAATTCTGGTAATTCAGAATGATTATGCTGCAACATATATTAACACCTGTTCCAAATACAGTGTTATAAAAACAACATCCTCAACTCTTTTTCACATTTTATTTCATTGAAATGTAAATAAAACATATCATATGGGACTTGCTTGCCATTTCTCAAAATGAAAAAAACCCTGAACTGTCAATGAGAAAACAGAAAATATTTTACAACTTGTCTATATACTGCAATCTACTCAACATAATTCACAGAATCTCTGAAATAGTAAAAGAAAATTAAAGTGAAAATGGATAGTTCTATAGTACTTCCCAGCTTAAGTCAATTTTTGGTTTAGGCAGAAATTCTAGCCATGAGAATTTGGGATGTCTCCAAACACTAACCACATCTGTACACAGCAGTTGTCAGCCATTCATCTTGGCATAATTGCTGAAGCACTTTCAGGTTGCGACCCACTAAAAAATAGCAAGTCTTAATTCAATACTGTTGAAGTCTGGTCTTTTATTAGGCCACTACTGCACACTTTTTTGGTTCTGTTCTTCAAGGTATTCAAGAGCAGCATTGGCCTAGTTCCCTAAAGCACAGAACCTTATCAATCTGACACTTCAGTGGAGTTTATGCCACACACTGTGCTTTTTACTGAATAATTAGCCTAAAAAGGTAAACTTGTGCCATACAGCCTTTCTCTGGTTGCATAAAATAGAGTGTACCCAAGACTGAACATGTTTTTTTAAACAGTTGTTATTTTCCTGTTTTCTGTAAACCTATTATTTTGCTAAAATTCATTCCACTCTCATTATTGTTATATGCATATTTTCTCCAGTGTCACAGTCTTTTACAATTAATTCTGTTAGATTTACCAAAGACTAAAACATCCTATCTGAACATGTATACTTTGTATTGAAGAAAAAGCACTGTTAAACATTGGGATTTTCTAGACTTTAGTAATTTACTGAGACACTTTCAATAATTTGTGATTTGCAGTAATTTTATCTCTTACTAATTTGAAATGTTTATTGTGGATTATGTTACGTGTAACTTTTGTTAAGTTCTGCTCAAGAAAACTGTGGTACTTCCCAAAGATCAGTGCATTTAATCTAAAATCATTGGAATCAACTGTAGTAGGCATATTTGTAATAACAGAGTGGACATATGTTGCATGTTGGTTGAACATGCAAGTAATTATTTTGCTGTACTGTGTACAAACAATTCTACTATTGCTACTACTACTTTATTGAACATAGGTAGCCTCTACATGCAAAACATTTTATCTCTAATCTTCTTTCATGGGAATAACCTTTATATTTTTCCTTTTATTGGTGACCTCTATTTAACTAATTATGTGACGTCCAAATACAGCTAATAGCAATAAAGCCTCTTTAGGCTTGTCAAAACAAAGGGGTGAATGAATAATTGTCTTACGAGGTGAGGCAGAAAAGTAATGAGACTGGCAACACTGCAAGCGATCTGCCAACGCTGCGCTGTTGTCCTTGATAGAGCACATGTATCTGTACCCTCCCATAGCTCAGTGCGAGTTTCAACTCCTTCCGTTAACTATGTGATTTTTGTGACTGCTATTAGCGAAGTTTTGTTTTTGGTTGTGCGTCACGCAAAATGGAACAGCGGAATTTGGAGCAACGTTGTGCCATTAAATTTTGTGTTAAGCTTGGAGAATCGGCAAGTGTGACGTTTGAAAAGTTAAAACAGGCCTATGGGGAACATTCTTTATCCCGAGCTCAAGTTTTTCCCTGGCACAAATCATTTTTGTAAGGCAGAACACACGTTGAAGATGAACACTGTTCAGGGAGGCCTTCAATACGAAAACCAATGTAAACATCGAACGTGTGAACACTCTTGTGAGATCAGACCGTCGTTTAACATTAAGAATGTTGAGTGAACAATTAAATTTTAACAGATTTACCGTTCATCAAATTTTGACTGAACATTTGCACGTGCGAAAGGTCTGTGCCAAAATGGTGCAGAAAAACCTCACAATTGAGCAGAAGGACAATCGAAAAAACAAGTGTCTTGATCTTCTTGACAGAATCGCTAATGAGCAAGATTTCTTTAGTCGCTTGATCACAGGTGATGAATCATGGATTTTTGAATACGATCCCGAGACCAAGAGGCAAAGTCAGGAGTGGCACACTGCAAACTCTCCTCGACCAAAGAAAGCTCGAATGAGCAAATCGAAGATCAAATCAATGCAGATTTGTTTTTTTGACAAAAGGGGAATCGTCCACAAAGAATTTGTTCCTCCAGGACAAACTGTCAACCAAGTTTTTTATAAAGACGTCCTTGAAAGGCTCAGAAAAAGGGTCATTCGCGTGAGACCAGACATTGCAGACAAATAGATGCATGTCACACTGCCCTCTCCATAACAGAATTTTTGACCTCAAAAGGCATTCCTGTGGTTCCCCAGCCCCCTTATTCACCTGACCTCAGTCCGTGTGACTTTTTCCTTTTTCCTAAACTGAAAAATGTCCTCAAAGGACGTCATTTCAGGACTTTAGAAAACATCCAAAAGAGTGTAACGGACATGCTGAAGACCATACCGGTTGAAGACTTCCAGCGCTGCTACCAACAGTGGGAACAACGTCTCCATCGGTGTGTAGCTGCCCAAGGGAACTACTTTGAAGGGGATAACATTGATGTTTGAAAAAAATAAAAACTTTGGTAAATAAAAAATCAGTCTCATTACTTTTCTGCCACACCTCGTATTTATAATTAATTTGAAAGATTCTGCATAAGCTTGTTTTTACCTCAATGTCAATGGTACATGGCAGAAAATTCTCATTAAATGTCTGAACATTCCACTTTCTAGCATTGTAAAATGTGGTAAAAGTTAAGGAAGCATGAAAGGATATTATAGGCATTGTAAATAACAGGCATTTCCTCAATTTATTATGAAATAATTTATTTTGTTCCCCCATTTTAAAAATAGCTCAAATCTATAATAATAAAAGGCAAAGCCCTCACTGACTGACTGACTGACTGACTGACTGACTGACTGACTCATCACTAATTCTCCAACTTCCCATGTAGGTAGAAAGCTGAAATTTGGCAGGCTCATTCCTTACAGCTTACTTACAAAAGTTAAGCAGGTTTCATTTCGAAATTCTACACGTAACGGTCATAACGGTCGATAACGGTCTACAACGTCCGCCATGTTGAACTTTCTTATTTATGGCCCCATCTTCACGAAATTTGGTAGGCGGCTTCCCTGCGCTAACCGAAACTGATGTATATACTTATTTCGATGGTATGACGCCACTGTCGGCCGCCATATTGAACTTTCCAACGTCACCAATTTTCAAACTTCCCGTGTAGGTAGAAGGCTGACCCCATCTTCACGAAATTTGGTAGGTGACTTCCCTGCGCTAACCGAAACCGATGTACGTACTTATTTTGATGGTATGACGCCACTGTCGGCCGCCATATTGAATTTTCCAAACATCACTAATTCTCCAACTTCCCGTGTAGGTAGAAGGCTGAAATTTGGTAGGCCCATTCCTTACAGCTTACTTACAAAAGTTAAGCAGGTTTCATTTCGAAATTCTACGCGTAACGGTCATAACGATCAACATCGTCCGCCATATTGAACTTTCTTATTCATGGCCCCATCTTCACGAAATTTGGTAGGCAGCTTCCCTGCGCTAACCGAAACCAATGTACATACTTATTTCGGTGGTATGACGCCACTGTCAGCCGCCATATTGAACTTTCCAACGTCACTAATTCTCAAACTTCCCGTGTAGGTAGAAGGCTGAAATTTGGCAGGCCCATTCCTTACAGCTTACTTACAAAAGTTAAACAGGTTTCATTTCGAAATTCTACGCATAACGGTCATAACGGTCAACAACGTCCGCCATGTTGAACTTTCTTATTTACGGCCCCATCTTCACGAAATTTGGTAGGTGGCTTCCCTGAGCTAACCAAAACCAATGTACGTACTTATTTCGGTGGTATGACGCCACTGTCAGCCGCCATATTGAATTTTCCAACATCACTAATTCTCCAACTTCCCGTATAGGTAGAAGGCTGAAATTTTGGCAGGCCCATTCCTTACAGCTTACTTACAAAAGTTAAGCAGGTTTCATTTCGAAATTCTACACATAACGGTCAACAACGTCCGCCATGTTGAACTTTCTTATTTATGGCCCCATCTTCTCGAAATTTGGTAGGCGGCTTCCCTGCACTAACCGAAACCAATGTACGTACTTATTTCGGTGGTATGATGCCACTGTCGGCCGCCATATTGAACTTTTCAACAGTCTTTGTTACTTATGGGCCCATCTTCAAGAAATTTGGTACACGGGT
>JANRMT010062806.1:73579071-73596210 GCA_026402145.1 Polypterus bichir lapradei
GTCTTTGTTACTTATGGGCCCATCTTCAAGAAATTTGGTACACGGGTTCCCAACGCTAACTGAATCCTACTTACGTACATATATACATCCATAGCCTGCAGCTTGGTCACCATGTGAGGCGGCGTTGGGTCCCCTATCCCAACGCCTCCCACGTTGTTGGCTGCCTGCCTATATAAGGCCGTCCGTCGCTCCAGTCTCTACATTCCCTTCCTTGCTTCGCCACGGGATTCACATCTCCCTGCTGATAACTATAGCCTTTTTGTTTAATCCACGGCTTCTCCGCTGTTTTATTGTTTGTTTATTACAATTATAGTTATTGTATAGGTATTTTACACTTACTTTACATTACTCAGGTACCCATTTCCTTCATCATTCCAACCCCCATTACCATGTCTATCGAGGTAATCACCATCGATCAAAGAACTGTCACTTACTGAGTGGTTTCCATGCCCGGAGATGGCACCTACCTTTACCATTCTCTTTGTTACATATTGCACGGCCATATCAGGCTCACTCTTGATATCCGGAAGAACATTGTGTCTTATGTATTGAATGACTGGGACAGGTTCAAGGTGTGGACTGATGACGGTACAAGAGATAATTATACTACACAGGAGCACTAGAAGAGTGAAATGCTTAAGCCCTTCACCTATGGTTCTGCATGTGAGTTGATGGCTGCCGCTGAATTGTTCGGTTGGTGCTTTCAAGTGTACCGAAATGGCCAAATATTTTACACCTTTCGACAACCGCCAATGCCTCTTAAACATCTTACATTCACAGGTGACGATTTCAGTAGTGGACACTTTGATGTTTATGAATGTTTAAACTCTCAAAAGCTGGATGTGAAGTTATCGAGGAAACCGGTTGTAAGCTTACAACGCTTGACAGATGCCGAATGTCACTTCAACACAAGTCCTGCAAATACTGTCGTAATTGAAACAAACCATGAACCTCAAACTGATTATGACAGCAGCAATCCAAGCTGTGAGATTTGAGACAAGATTACTGTTCACATGGCCAACTGTAAGTTGCATGCTCAAGAGTAAGCTCAGCGCACAGCTTGGTCATATTACAACCGGAGGGCCGAACTGACAATATGATATACAAAGAGATCCTTAACAAATAATTATTGGCATATTTTCCCTCAGTTTAAAAAGATTAAATTTTCTTCTTAATACAAATTTTAATGCAGTACTTCGCCGCTGCGAAGCGCGGGTATTTTGCTAGTAATTAAATAAACATACAGTATGCTTAATCATTGTTGAGAGTTGAAATCACTTCCACAGTTGCCCTTTTAAACTTGACCATCATGCATAGCATTAAGAAAGAAGAAAGCTGAACCCTTCTTGAAATAAGCAGATAGTCATATCCACCTTTTTCAAAAAATTGTTTAAAATAAAATAAGGCATGAAGCCATGACTTAATCTCAAAATACTTAACTCATGGACTTTGTAGATGAGTTGTGTGCTAAGTATAAACCAACAAAGTAGAATGTATAGAAATGATGTAATACATTCCTATTTTCTTTCACCGTAGCACTGTATTCTTTGCTTCCACACTGGGACACCAGCTTTTAAACTTAGTACTTCTCTAGTCATTTTAGGTGCTGTGAAAATGCAAAGCATTATTTCACAGATCTATGGGAACATTCTTTTAACTAAAGACATCACTGCATCAACTAGAGGTGGTTTGTATTGAGTCCACATTACTTGAGTTTCTCTTTCTGTTAAAGACAATCACCAGCCATGTTAGAATGTGATTTGAAGATTTGCAGATTGCTGTAATATTAGAAAAGAGTGTATAGTTTTACAGTGAATAATCTGTTAAATGAACTTGTGCTACAGTTTCTGGCACCTATTACTGCTAAATGGATTAAAGTAGGCTTGAAAATGGTGGAAAGGACTAACACTATTTAAACTGAATGCATGATGTTGTTGCACATGTATCTTCAGTATCACATACTGTATATGAACTATACTTTTCACATAAGGATGGCAAACCATTTTGCTTTACTTAAACAGAGTTTTTTTTTCTTAAATGTACATATCAGATTAAGAACATTTGCTTTTTCTCTGTGAAAGAGAATTATTTTAATATGCTTCATAGAGGTAAGCATACTGTGTTATCATTCAACAGCCACCAAATGGCTTTTCTATACGTAAAAGATATTTAAGAAAACAAAATGTTCCTGCTTTGGTAGTTTTGATGAACCCAGTTAAAAAAATACTCTATCAGAGGATATTTTTTATTTATAGCCAGCTGTAAAAAGGCAAAGAGATGCACAGAAACCCTTGATGCAATACCGAGAGCTTATTTACTTATTTATTTGCTAATGGAATAGGAAAATGTCAGGGTTAGACACAATTCAGGTAGACTTTTTTGGAAATCAGTAACATCCAATGCAGTTTCTATATTCGGTTTTTAACTTTGATCATGTAATATACATTTGGGGCACAAGCAAACATTTCCATCTGATACAGCTCAGTGTATATTTTTTCCTTTTTCACTTTTTAGTCATGGGCTAAGATGCTAAGATTTGCATTGGGTGTGACAAAAATAGATAGGATTAGAAATGAGTACATCAGAGGGTCAGCTCAAGTTGGACGGTTGGGAAACAAAGTTAGAGAGGCGAGATTGTGTTGGTTTGGACATGTGCAGAGGAGAGATGCTGGGTATATTGGTAGAAGGATGCTAAGGATAGAGCTGCCAGGGAAGAGGAAAAGAGGAAGCCCTAAGCGAAAGTTTATGGATGTGGTGAGAGAGGACATGCTGGTGATGGGTGTAACAGAACAAGATGCAGAGGACAGAAAGATTTGGAAGAAGGTGATCCGCTGTGGCAACCCCTAACGGGAGCAGACGAAAGAAGAAGAAGTCATGTGCTGTGTTTAATTTGTGAGATACACAGATACACATTGATGCTATTTCAAGGTGATCTTCTAATCCCAGTCAATATCAGCATGAGGTTTATTACAATGCTGCCTTCATACACGAATTTGATTTAATAAGTTGATTAAAGCTAATTAAAACTCACTGCTGTTGCTGCTACTGGTTCCCATTAATGGTCACTATATTTATGTCTTCCCATAGCTAATTTGTTCTTCCAATGTGTTATTAAGGGTACTGTTTTCATACCTTTAAACACTAATATTAAAGTGTGGTGTCATTTTAAACTCTAATTCCTTTGCAAAATTTGTTTTCTACTTGTCAAAATCAACCATCCTGCATTTGTAACTATTTTTCTGCAGGTTGCACTCTTAAGTTTTTGATATCATACCACATTTAACAAAGTGTTTACCCAGTTTTTAAAAATTGGATGGATCTTTTCCAAAGGTTTTTTTTTGCCTTCGCAGTATATTCAGCCTTCAATAATCCTGGTGTCATCAACAAATTTCACCACTCATCACATCAGAGTAAATGTCAGTGATGCAAATTAGAAAAAGTTATGAACCAAGCACAGGCTCCAATGACTACTCATGCAGAACATTCTCTTATCTTCTGTACTTTTCTCTACAGCCTATTAACCAACTGGAAATTCATTTATGCAAGCTATTGGTGACGGCAATAGCTTTTAGCCTTAGAATTAATCTTAGTTGAGGAAATGTTTAAAATGTTTTTTGAAGCTTTAACTAAATTATTTAATTTATTTGACTGTTTTCTTCAATTGCTTGCCCAAAAATGTCTAATGTGCTCTTTACAATTATCCTTCTCTCCTAAACCCATGTTGGATATTATTTAGAGCACTGGACAATAATTACTGATATTTATTTTCCCCTTCTTGCAATAGTGTCTTGTTTTTACGTTACTGTAACTCCCAATAAAAAAGGAAAATCTTATCACTTTGATATAATAAAACCTACATCATTCCACCCATGTTCTAAACCTGCTTTTTCCATAACACGGTCACAGAGCAATGGCTGTAATCCTAACAGAACTGAGGCATCAATCTATTTCTGGGCACATTCACATACACTGTACAACCCTGGCCATCCATACTCAGCCACTTAACAGTTGCAACTTATTGTATCACACACATCTTTGAGATATGGAAGTGAAGCACATAACCAGAATAAAGTAGATAATAAATGTAGACATTGAGAAAAAGTTTAAACTCCACACAGTCACCAGAAGGGGAATGAAATGTAGGTTCCAGGAACTTCGAGGGTGCAGCTCTAAACAGCAACATCACACCAGCCAATTCATAATAGTACTATGTGCTTTAAATAAATGCTCAAAAGAAAAATACACAATGACTGAAGAAATATAAACCAGTCTATTTGAGTATACAATAGGAGGTAAAGGAGTATCTCATTAAAGAACTGGCTTGAATTAACACCTACAGATTCAATACAGTCTTTGTCATTCAGATTTGATTTTTTAAAGTTTCTTACACTGGCAAAAATTTAAATTATAAATATTTTTTTGTTTTCCTGGTACAATTCTAAGTGACTATGCTAATGCAACTAATGTAAATGCTTTTTACACATTAATAAGATATTCTGTTTACATCTGGAGAGATAAACATACTTTCGCTCAATACATTTAGCTCAGTAGGAGAATACCACCCAGCTCTTTTGTGAGCCAGAGTACTTCCCTATTCCTCATTCCATCACTTTTATCTCCTCTAAAATTGAAACTGATATTATATGATGAATGCACATACGTGAAAATGGGGCCAAGTTGGCTGTTTAGCTGTTGGCTCTACTGCATTTCATTTTTAATTGGCAGCTGCTTAATGATAAAAGAACCGATTGCATGTTCTGAATGTTAAGAAGCAAATCCACTAGAGTAAGGCAAAGAATATGTTCTGTTTATAGAAGTGATTGACTTCTGTTGAATAAAGTTCCTGGAATGAAAACGGCAACCGATATGGCCCTTCAGGAACTAAGTTTGTTTATAAATCATCCTCTTCTCCGATCATTGTGAGTAGCTGTTTGCCAGTTTACATTCTGTCTGCTTCAGTTTAGGATTCCATTTCTAATTTGTGTATTAATTTCATGCTGAACTGCCTGTTCCATGTGAAGACAGGATGGAGTCTCCCTTTGAGAAAAAGAGTGAAATGTATGCAGAGCTGTTAGCTCACACACAAGGTGGAGAGCTTTCATCTTCCCAGTAGAGGTAGGTTGCAGAGGCTTCACTAGAACATCCTCCTAGAGGTTCATGAAGTCACTTGGGATTTCAGGCTCAAAGCTGAGAAATTCCTTCAAATATCTGGCAGAAGGGGTAGAAAAAGGGACCATCTGGCTCAAGCACAGAAGAAAGGATAAAGCGCGTGGTAAGCAAGGATCCTAAGAGTTAGTTGTAAGGGTGGTTTGAAGATGTTCCTATCACTGCTCCAAGACCTTGATATGTTCCAGAATTAAAGGAGAAAAACATCAGTGAAGGGTAGCTACTGGCTGATGACCCTGTAGCCAACAAGTTGGAGATACATCAGGCATAAATGCCCAGCAGGTGGTCCCACCTGTGCTCTTGCTCAATTTAAATATCTTCTATCTCTTAAACATCTCTCCCAAATGTTTTTTTTTTTTCTTGGAACTAATTTGTTGCAACTAGTTTGTATTGTCCACCTGTAACTACCCAAAGCAAGCATTAAAAATACTTTGCTTAACTCCTTTGAAATCTAAGTAGCAGCCATTTTAAACTAAATTAGCCTGATTTTCAGTTTATATAAAGGTAAATGGGAGTTAAAATTGGATTCATTCTTTTACTTTCAACTTATTCTACTATAGCAATAACAGAAGCCCATTAAATAACAAGGATGGGAATAAGTACAACATAAATGGTGTTACATATGTGCATCTGGGAACCACCTTCTAGGCTCTAGTGCGGTAAGCAATTCCACACCTGAATTTTGCACTGAAGCTAACAGTATCATCTCTTTCTATAGTAGCATTGAAGGTATACATAGTTCTGCCCCGCACCTCTGAGAAGACTCTACTGCTTCCAGTGCTGATGCTTTAAAAACCACACAACCAGGAAGGAGGACAGAAGGCACCAGAGAGAACAAGGGGTTGTATTTGCTGCCCGTGACTATATTTTACTATATTTTATGCTTTTTGCAGATGATGTTGTCCTGATTGCTTCATCAGGCCATGATCTTCAGCTTTCTCTGGATCGGTTTGCAGCTGAGTGTGAAGCGGCTGGGATAGGAATCAGCACCTCCAAATCCGAGACCATGGTTCTTAGCCGGAAAAGGGTGGAGTGCCCTCTCAGGGTTGGGAGCGAGATCCTGCCACAAGTGGAGGAGTTCAAGTATCACGGGGTCTTGTTCGTGAGTGAGGGAAGAATAGAGCTTGAGATCGACAGGCGGATCGGTGCGACGTCCGCAGTGATGCGGGCTCTGCATCGGTCTGTCATGGTGAAAAACGAGCTGAGCTATAAGGCAAAACTCTCAATTTACCAGTCGATCTATGTTCCTACCCACACCTATGGTCATGAGCTATGGGTAGTGACCGAAAGAAAGAGATCACGAATACAAGTGGCTGAAATGAGTTTCATCCGCAGGGTGTCTGGGCTTTCCCTTAAAGATAGGGTGGGAACCTCAGCCATCCGGGAGGGGCACAGAGTATAGCCACTGCTCCTCCGCATTGAGAGGAGTCAGATGAGGTGGCTCGGGCATCTGATCAGGATGCCTCCTGAACGCCTCCCTGGCGAGGTGTTCCGGGCACGTCCAACCGGGAAGAGGCCCCAGAGAAGACCCAGGACATGCTAGAAGAGCTAGAAGAAGTGGCCGGGGAGAGGTAAGTCTGGGCATCTCTGCTCAAGCTGCTGCCCCCGCGACCCGATCTTGGATAAGCGAAAGAGGATGGATGGAAGGATGGATGGACTATATTTTCAGTTGAAATTAAACAGGGTGACCTGGCTGACGCCCCATCTTTTAGCCTGCCTATGACAGTTTGTTCCCAACCATGTTACAATGGTTACACATTTTTAGAAAAGACAGGCAGAACAGAAAAGGAGGGGGTGTTGCTATTTATGTCAAACAGAATTTAAACAAAAGTCATCTTCAATTGGATGATGAGCCACATCTTAGTGAGGATGCCAAGATTCTGCTGGAAAGTATTAGAGATAAAGGCTTTATATTAGGAATGTGTTATAGACCCCACCCTCAATGCAAACAGTAACTTTAATATTATTAAAAAAGATGCACATTAAAAAGGCAAGTTTATAGAGGCATATTATAGTCATGGGAGACTCTAATTACCAAATATTATCTCAGCTATCCTTGCAAATAGCAGAGTACTAGCATGGGAGTTTTTAGACGTAATCGGTGACTGTTTTTTAACACAGTATTTTAAAGTACCAATGTGCAGAAAAGTCTGTCTAGATTTAGTATTTTTTAATAACCAGGGCAGAATTTGGTATGCAGAGGTGATTGGACCACTAGGGTCAATTGACCATAATATTACACAGTGTTTTGGCAGATGATCAAAATACGGATGGAAAGAGTAAATCTATTAAGTTTAACTTTGGTAGGGCAAGTTTTGAACAGATGTGTCAATGTCTAAAAGGAATAAACTGCGATAGGCTTTTAAGTGTGGAGACAATTGAATAGCTGTATAACAGGTTTAAAGATGTTTGACATATAAAGAGGGACAATTTCAAATCAATATTTAAAATTAGTGGGAAACTATAGAAAAATTCAACAGTGGGTAAATTAGGATATGAAGAACTGAAAAGGTAAACACAGTTGTATAAGATGCATAAGACTATTAATTTCAATGACCACCATTGAGCATATGAGGACAACAATTAATAAGGACATTAAGGAAGCTAAAATGAAGTTAAAGTGGAATATAGCAGATAAGGTGAAAGATGACTTAAAGAGATTCTTTCAGTATTTTAGTAGTAAAAAAGTCAGTGAGGAGTTGAAACGTATCAGGAACAGTAGAGGAGAATTAAAGTACACAGACAGTGAAACAACAAATGCTCCAAAGTTGCATTTTTCTGAAGTTTGTACATCTGAAGAAGTGTATAACCTCCCGACAGTAACAGGGATTACTTTGGAGGTACTTAGTGATTTGGAAATTGTAGAGGGAGAAGTACTGCTTAGATTAAATAGGCTGAAATCTAACAAGTCACTAGAACTAGATAACATTTATGCTTGAGTGCAAATTAATGGAAGGAATTATTAAAGAAAAGATTGAGCAACACCTGGCAAGTACAAGAGTTTTACTGAACAGTCTGTATGGGTTCCGATTGGGGGTCCTTTTTTACTATTATGCTGGAATTCTTTGAGGAAGCAAGAAAAGGATACAATCAGAGTAGTGCATATGATAATATTTATCTTGATTTTCAAAAAGCATTTGATAAGGTCCCACATGAAAGGTTGGGCATCAGACTGAAAAAAGTGGAAGTTCCAGGTGTAGTGTGTATATGTTTTGTAGATGATACCAAGCTATGTGGATTGGCAGATAATCTAGAATCATTGTATTATTGCAGAAGAACTAGGATAGCATACAGACATGGGCAAATTTGTGATAGATTAAATTTAGCGTAAGTAATTGTAAGGTATTACATGTATGAAGTTAAAATATTACATCTGAGTAGACAATGGGAGTCTGAAAGTTGAAAGGATTTAGGAGTTATAGTGAACTCATCAGCATCAACTTCCTGACAGTGTTCAGAAGTAATTAAGAAGTCTAACATAATGTTAGATTATACAGCACAATGTGTAGAGTACAAGTCAAAGGAGGTTATGCTTAAGCTTGGTCTCCAGGCTACAAAAAAGGCATAGAAGCACTAGAAAAAGTTCAGAGAACAGCAGCTAAGCTCTTCCAGGACTGTGGGGGAAGAGTTATGAAAAAAGATTAAAGAAGCTGATCCCTTTCAGTTTAAGCAAAAAGAGATTGTGAGGTGACATGACTGAAGAGTTCAAAATTAAGAAAGGAATTAGTACAATTGATTGAGACAGTTACAGTACTTTAAAATAGGCTCAGCAAGAACATGGGGGCACAGTTGGGAACTTGTTAAGGGTAAATTTAGCACAAACATTAGGAAGTGGTCTTTTCTTTTTCACATATTTACTGTCTTCCTATTTTTAGTTAGGGGTAATCTACTGACTCTATTTACAAAATGCAGAGTGAGGATTTTGTTACAGGAAGAGCTACAATTAGGCTTGTGTTTGGATATCAAAGAGTTATTGTATGTGAAGCCTAAGCAAATGTTCTTTTAACTTTGTTAATACAATTAAGTGTGCCTTTTCTTTATGGAGTTCAGGAGGGTGGAAATCATTTCAACATTTATTTGTTATTTTGTAAGTACCTCATATAATTCTATTAAGCCTTTAACAGACATTGTAATTATGCAATAAAGTAATGCTAAGAAGTTCACAAGTTTCCTATTTTTTTGTGTTTTTTAGGAAAAATTGAGTTATTTGCATTTATTTTACAACTTCTATATTCAGTAAAATATTTCTTTTTTTAAGGAATCATAGGACACTTATTGTTGGCACAGTTATCTGAGCATAAGCATTTCATATGTTTTGAGTGTATTATGATGGGGAAGATATTAGGCCTCATTATGCAGCTAAAGTAAATGTCCATCAGATGGAATACTTAGTCATACAGCCATACTCACTAATACAGGCAAGTTCAGAGTTGTCAGTTTACATGACCTGTGCATGTTTTGGATATGGTAGGAAAAGTGGAGTACTGACAGAGAAGGACACACAGAAATTAGGAGAATGTGCAAACTCATTCATATTTATAGTCAGAGCATAAATTAATAATGCAAGCCAGTGGTTCTGTTCCACCCCATATTTGTTTTACTCATTAAACTGTTTCAGACTATAAAAGTACAAAAAGTTCTTGATCAACATGTACAGTTGTGTAAATGTGTGGTTTGTAAAAGTGGTTTATGTGGTTTGTACTATGTGGTTTGTAAAAGCCACAGTACTTGTTAGTAATGGAAGTGCATTACATTGGTATGTTTGAATCATATTTTGAAAGAGTGGTGAAGGCTAGGTCTGTGTTGAGCTTGGATTATATAGGTAATTGATTTTAAATATTCATTTCTCTTAAAAGGTTTCATATTTTTGCACAGAACCATGATGTGCAAACAATTAAATGCCTGAAGCCTTTTTATAACATATTTTTAATACCAAGAAATAAATATTTTTCAACCTCTTTCATTGCACTGTTGCTGATAAAACATCACTAGACATTGCACTTTGTTCCATAAAACATTTACATGACTTGCCCTCACTTGTGCCTTCAAAGTATCACCTAACGCAGTCTCATACCCTCCTACATTTACTATGTCAACTTAATACAAAGAATTTAGTTTACTCCTGGAGCAGCATTTACTATGATTCCTTTGTTTTTCATGAGATATTTAAACATGAATCTTTAATGTATATATTTTTTTTTGTGGGAGTTATCATTCAGAATAATTAACTTCATGAATAAAAAAAGTCCCATGGTATATTGCTGATATTTTTTTTTCTTTTTTTCAGATAATACATGGGAAGCATACTTGAAAAACTAATATGTTGATATTAATAGCCAAAGAATTTGGCCTGAACCAAACATTAATTTATATATTTTTGCAGAGAATGTAAGATTAACAAATACTTAGATTAGCATCACAATGTTAAATATGCAAAAGCTGTTACAGGGTGAAAATATTAAGAAACAAACAAGAAGATCTGAGTTAGATTCAAGCAGTGCATCAATGGCAGCTTAAGAAAGGCACTATATAAGTAAAATGGATTATTATTATTATTATTATTATTAACAGAAGTAATTATAGTGATTGGTTTGCCAAAAGCAAAAGCAGTAGCATAAATGAATAAAGATATAATTTAAAAATGTAGTCAGACAATGAGCTGATATGGAAAAATGTAAATGTTAATGAGCTCCTGTTATTTTAAACAGAGTTTTTTGGAATGAAAAGTAGTCTACCAATACTATTTGAGTGAAGAGATTTTTGTAGAATTCAGTAAACCCACCCCCAACCATCGTTCTGCCTTATTATTTTAGTACAATTAATTGAGTATATACATACTACACTAAATACTGTCTGTATAAAAAACCTAAGTAAATATAATTTTAGATATTTAGCAACAACATTATTGCATAGTTAATCACCTTTATAATCTGTTTATGGTGATAATTGTTTATGTTTTTAAGAGTGTGAAAGTGTTCCCTGCAGAGAACTCTAAAAAAAGTGAATTATATTTTGTCAGTAATAAAAATCTCAGAGTGATACTGCTTAAACAATTGATTAGTCACTAGTGACAAACAAATTTTGGAAGCTCTATAAAGAAGCTTTTGTTTTTATAAAGAAAAAGTCTTGAACAAAACATCTTAACAAAGAAATGAATATCAAAAATATTGGATTTTGCTAATATCTGCTTATATTTTCTTTGTGTCATCCACCTTTTTTATTGTGATTTTCTCAAGAATTCCCTCTGTACGTTTCGACACAGTTTCAGTTTTTGCATTGTACCATTAAAGTACTGCAATCCCAACTCAGGAACATCAGACCTCTGTGCTGACATGTAAGTTCAATGAGACTGTCCGCTGTTTGCACAGTTCAAAACTCTTGCTTTTCTTCTTTTTTTATCACCACCAGTTCTTCCTCCCTGTTTGTGGGCACTGCCTTGCTGTTAATTCCTAAAGACATCACAGCCCAACCCTACAGCTTGTGACTAGCTGTGACAACATCAAACCAGACCACCACAAGTGAGTCTCTGGAGTAGTTATGCTACTGAACTCATGGTAATGGGTGTACATTGCGACCATCAACTTACTCTGGTTTTTATCAGATTATGTAAATGAAGGCTGAAAACTAAAAATTGTTGAAAAAGTTATGTAATGGGATGACAGCCTAATCTAACAAGTTTAATGGACTGAACTATGCCTCGTCTCTTTCTACTGTTTTATACTCTTATAAGCAAATATTTTAGCTGTTTGTGAATAGGCAGATTAAGTGAAGTTGTCATACAGTTATTTAGATTTCTTCATTTTATATATTTATGATGACTTCCTCAGCCATTAGAAACATTTTTAAGATCTACACCAATTAGATATTCAATACTGCACAAGCAACCAATGACATACACTAAAAACATTTAAAGGTGATTGTTTCTAATTTATTTTTAGTACATGTATATTTAGAAAAAAATCAAAGCATCAATTGCCACATTGACTGTCAAATGAAATCAAGATACATAATGTACAATTATCAATCTATAAACTATTCCACGTAAAAGTTGATGTTAATTACTTTCCATTTTCAACTGAGTTACATTGAAATACTACTAAGAAAAAGACTTAAGAAAATGAGTATTTACAATAAGTATTGAGAGAGAATTTATTTATAAATAAAAATACATAAGTTTTTGATTTATAAAAGAAAACTCAGGAAAAATTATCAGATACTACCAACCCAGAAGCAGACAGTCCAAAGCAATTCATATGCAAATTACCAGCTCAGATAACATATAATAGTCAGTAATAGACTGTCTTGTTTGTGAAATGCCATATTTGTTTAATGGGAGTAACCTTTTCAAGTGAAATGCTTTAACATTTTTGCTCAGAATGAATTGACTTTTGATTATAAATAAACAGATTTAACCACAGTGTATCTAATTTAAGAATATAATAAGATTGTGGAATCCCATGAATAATTAAAAAACATATGCAGCAAGGCATTTAGTCTCCTTTAATATAAGAAACAGCATAATAAGGCAATGAGAGGAATTTAACAATTCTTGTTAAGTCTGAACATAATACATCTTATGTATCACATTACATCAAACACTGTTCACTATTTTTGACAATGACTAGTATTACACAGGTAAGGTAAGGTCACCAGGGATGTAGGATGGCATTTTAAACATTTCTACTATTCTGTTGTAAATTTAAAAAAATGCCTGAGTTATGCAAGAAGACATTTGATAGATTAAATGATGTAATTAAGAAGCTATTTCCATTTTCACTTCTTTTTTAAAATACTATCCCTTTGAAATTAATACAGTGGAATCTCGGTTTGCGAGCATAATTCGTTCCGGAAACGTGCTCGCAATCCAAAGCACTCGTATATCAAAGCGAATTTCCCCATAAGAAATAATGGAAACTCAGATGATTCGTTCTACAACCCAAAACTATTCATATAAAAATGATTAATACAAAATATAAAGTAAAATACATAATACAAATTAACTTGCACTTTACCTTTAAAAAGAATCATGGCTGGTGTGAGTTTCTAAACTCATGTGGGATTCCACCCAACGGGACGACACGTGGAAGAGCGTCCCAAAGCAATCGCAGTCTCCCAGCGCTTTAGCAGTTCGCCGTATAAGCGCATCCAAAAAGATCGCAGACATGCTATAAGCGCCTGTCGTCAATGGGTCATACAAGGAACATTATAAAGATCCCGCTACAATAAATAACAGCGCTGTTGCTGTTTCAAGCTGAATAAAGCTGGTGTTAAAGTACTGAGACTCAGCTTCGTGTTTTGGGGAGCAAGATGGGGACTCGCACTTCACAGCGCACACACACACAGTCACAATGCTGTAGTAAACAGTATACGCTCGTACGGATGTTGACTATATAAGTGAGGCACACAGACTCAGACGGAGAATAGGAGACGATTGCCAGAGAGAGAGAGAGAGACGCACTGGGCGAGTGAGCAAGCAAGATAAGGAGAGAGAGAGAGAGACGCGCTGGGCGAGCAAGCGAGATAAGGAGAGAGAGAGAAAGACGCGCTGGGCGAGCGAGCGAGCGAGATAAGGAGAGAGAGAGAGAGACGCGCTGGGCGAGTGAGATAAGGAGAGAGAGAGAAGAACCATCAGCTCAGTTGTGATCACATGACGCTCAGCAGACAAAGTGTATCCATACTACTCGTATTGCAAGACATCGCTCATTTATCAAGTCAAAATTTATTAAAAATTTTTGCTCGTCTTGCAAAACACTCGTAAACCAAGTTACTCGTAAACCGAGGTTCCACTGTATATCTTATACAACTTTCCATTTTATTACTAACAACGTAATTGCTTGACCTTACTGTAAAATGCATAAAGCTGTAGTAATAGCTCATTTAAAACCCTGTTATACAGAAACACTGTTAGCTTTTGAGACCATTAATGTATTGTATATTTAGTTATGTTTCCAAAAAGGTATTAAAGAAAATCCTTACATTTTACCCACTGGTCAGATTAAGTAGGAAAAAGGGTATTTTATACATCAAAAATGAAGTAAGAAATGTAGATTTTTATAATCAACAGCAGTTGGTACATGTACCTGATTATTTCTAGTTTTGAACCTTCACTGTAAAATTACAAGATCGTACACTGTATATTCAATTCACTCTACTCCAGTAAATCAATATTTGATACAATATATGCATCATTTAATCATATGTTTCTACTAATTCCTATTATTTTAATAGGCAGGTATGGTGTATGGTGAGACAGGCGTTTAACACCACCCAAAGGTATAGTGTTGCTTTTTTGGTTTTTTTGCCCCAAGGACTCCACTACCTTTTAACTATATTATCCATATTATCAATCACTGTCACATTTAAAACTGAGGTTACACCATATCGATTCATATCTTGATAGCTACTTCTATTGAAACCCTACAAAAAACTGGGATTTGATTTGTTTTTTCATAGAAACATTGCTTCTGGCTATGACAGTAAAAGTGGTATGTAAATCCGAGTTCTGGGTCATGTTTAAGCACCTCTCATACTCCTATTTCTAAGATTTTTTTAATGATAATGGAAGAAAATAACATTACATATAGTCAAGTCAATCCTGCATAATGAAGGAAACAACACTACATACAAATAAGTCAATCTTAGCAAAACAAAATTAACCCCCACCCCCCTGCCCCCCCACCCAACTACTTCTATTATTTAACACCACTGGGTTCAGGTTACCATTGCTTTAGATGTTTTGGTCCCGAAGAGTAATAACTGATTGTCTCTTTAATAATAAAAAAACATTTTGTTTGTGTCTGAAAAAACAAATTCTTTATTCTTTTGTAAGATTAACTGTAAATGCAAGAGTAGCTGTAAACAAAACCTCACTAAGATTTTCAGATATTAATGTATCTTTTGTTTTGTGAACTGACATATGATCTAAGCTGTGACTGACAGAAAAACTTTAAAACAAACTGAACTCTAAGAACAATATCTATTATAAAATTTCAAGACACAACAGTAATAATGACATTACATACGGGAATAACAAGCCACACCACAGAGGACAGAGCCACACCAATCCAAATTAGTGCCCTTCAATTCTAAGGTACAGTGGATTCAGAAACTATTCAGAACCCTTCATTTTTTGCACACTTTATTGTGTTGTATGTTTTATTTTAAATGAATATATTTCCAAATTGGCTCCAGCAGAACCCCGCGACCCTGTGTTAGGATAGTGCGGGTTGGAACGACTGACATTTTCAAAATTTTGCCAATCAATCTACACTCAAAAACCCATAATTGCAAACTAAAAACATGATTTCATAAAGATTTGCAAATGCATTAAGAATCAAAAACTAAAGTCTCTGTTTCATATAAGTATTCAGATGTTCAATTCAGAACTTTGTAGAAGACCCTTTGGCAACATTTACAGCTTCAAGTCTTTTGGTAAGTCTCTGAAAACATTGCATACCTGGATTTGAGCAATTTATCCCATTCTTACTGGTAGATCCTCCCAAACTCTCATTAGTTTTGGAAGAGAAGCATGTGTAAACTGCCTTTGTCAGGTCTCTCTACAGATGTCCTATGAAATTTAAATATGGGCTTTGGCTGGGCCACTCAATGGTAGTCAGAGACTTGTCTCAAAGCCACTCAAGCTTGTCTGTATGCTTCAGGCCATTATTCTTGTGAAATGTGAACTTTCTCCCCAGTCTATGGTTGTTTTCTGATCGGTCTTTGTGTCCCTACTACTGAGAAGCACCCCCAGTAGCTTGATGCTGCCCCCAATATGCTTATGGATATTAGGTGGGGGATGAGCAATTCCTGGTCTTCACCAGACATAGTGTTTGAAATTCTGCCCAGAGAGTTCAGTTTTTGTCTCATCAGACACAAGAATCTTTTTATGCATGCTCTCAGACTCAAAGGTGGCTTCCATCTAGATGCTTTACCATAAACGCCTGATTTATAGTGTGCTACTGAGATGGTTAACCTTCTGACAGTTCTGTCCATCCGAGCTCCATTGGGTTCTTGGTCACCTCCAAGACTTTCCTTTCTTTCGTTACTCAGTTTAAGTAGAAAGCCAATTCTAGGAATTGACCTAGCGTTTCCAAATTTCTTCCATTTCACAATTAATGAGACCACTGTGCTGCTGGGAACACTGAAAGCTTTAGAAATTTTTGATACCCTTGTCCTGATATATTTATCACCACAATTTGGTTGTGGAGGTCTACAGAGAGATCTTCAGACTTCATGGCTTGGTTTTCTCCTGACATACAGTGTGAATCGTGGGATCTTATACACACAGGGTTATGCCTTTCTGAACAATGCCCAAGCAATTCAGTTTCACACAGCTGTCCAATATACCTTTAGATATACCTTAAGATTAATTAAAGCAAAAAGGATACACCTAACCACACCTGATCATAATTTGGAACGTCACAGCAAAGGGTCTAAATCTATACTAATAAAAGGCAAAGCCCTCACTGACTCACTCACTCACTCACTCAATCACTCACTCACTCATCACTAATTCTCCAACTTCCCGTGTAGGTAGAAGGCTGAAATTTGGCAAGCTCATTCCTTACAGCTTACTTACAAAAGTTAAGCAGGTTTCATTTCGAAATTCTACACGTAACGGTCATAACCGTCGACAAAGTCCGCCATGTTGAATTTTCTTATTTATAGCCCCATCTTCACGAAATTTGGTAGGCGGCTTCCCTGCGCTAACCGAAACTGATGTACATATTTATTTCGATGGTATGACGCCACTGTCGGCCGCCATATTGACCTTTCCAACGATACTAATTCTCCAACTTCTCGTGTAGGTAGAAGGTTGACCCCATCTTCACAAAATTTGGTAGGCGGCTTCCCTGCGCTAATCGAAACCGATGTACGTACTTATTTCGGTGGTATGACGCCACTGTCGGCCGCCATATTGAACTTTTCAACGGTCTTTGTTACTTATGGGCCCATCTTCAAGAAATTTGGTAC